>OX377622.1:134953054-135387779 GCA_947397865.1 Polietes domitor | reverse complement strand
TTGAGTGAATTAATTTTCTAATTGAACAAAATTACAAGTTGATTTTAATTTCAATTGAGGTAATTAATTTTTATAATTGAACAAAATTAATTGATTAAATTTTTAATTGAGGTAATTACATTTTTTAATTAAAAAAAAAACAAATTGATTGATTGTATATATGGGGTAAATTTCATTTAAATTCGAACAACTCATTGAAAGAAAATAATTCAAAATTGCCCACTGTAGAGTTTCGCTCACAAACAGCCATCGAAATAATACAAACTCCCCAAAACAACAACAACAACAACATCATCATTAATACCAGTAACAACAACAATAGCATTCCAAGCCTCAAATGAAATAAAACACTTGTTAATGGAGAGCTTAACTGATGTTGCATAAACGTTGGACGATGATGATGATGATGATGGCGATGAAGATGATGATGTTGATGTTAATGCTGAATGGTAGCTCTGGAATGCTCTGTTATGCTATGGCATAAGATGTTGTTGTTGTTGATTCTGCTAGTGCTGGTGTTCATTATAATATCGTTGTTGATGATGTTGCTGATGGAGATAAAACTGAAGATGATGCCTTCAGATTTATAGGAAGTCATTGTTGCTGCTGCTGCTGCTGTTGATATTAGTATTGTTGTGCCTGTTATTGTGGTTGTTGTTGTTGTTGTTGTTGTTGTTTTGATACACAATTGATTTCTCTAAAGATTGCCCCGGCTACTGCCTGCTGCCTGGTGCTTCTGTTGCATTAAATGCAGCTGTAAATTATTAAAATTGTTCAAAATGATTTCTTGTTTTCCCGTTCCCGTGCCTTGTCAGAATTCTCAAAAGAAAATGCATAATTGAAAATTATTCATTGCTTTTCTTCTTTCATTTCATCTCATGTTCTATTGTAGAGCACGCAGTGAAATAGCAGAAAAGATGCTTGAACAATGAGTAGATGTTAATAAGTAGATAAATTCTGTAAGTGATCTTATTCAGATCACATTTATATTTTGGATATTTCCATCATATTATCAATTTTCCAAAAAAGAGAATTGTTTGTCATTGTACAAATTATAAATCGATCAGACACTCATTATTGTGATATGTGATATGAAATGTGATGAAATTCAGAAATTGGCCAGGTTTCGCCTTCCAAATATCTGTGTGCGGTTGAAAAACGATTTCAGTTCAATCAGAAAATTTTCCGAGACAATGCTAGGAGGTGTGGTATTAAAAATTCTACTGGCGTTTATTTTATTACGAATGGTAAATATCATTTCGAATATCCATCTCTATCAGTAGTCCATTACAATCCCCTTTCTCCCTTCCAGCATTACGCCATAAGAATGGAAAAATCTGTTTGCACCGCAATCGATTCGAATTTCTGTCGTTTCGATGCCTGCGAAGTGCGGCGGAATAAAGAAAATATTCCCGGCTTTAATATGAAGCTTCGCCTACTTCAATTGCCCGTTACAAATTGCCTTTTGAATGTGGAATTTTATTATATCGAACAGAAAAATAATCCCCCGCCTGTGTTTAATACCACCTGGGATGGCTGCACAATTATGAAAAATACCAAGAATTTTCCTTTGTTGCGTTTTATCTACGACATGTTTGCCAAGTATTCGAATATTAATCACACGTGTCCTTTCAATGTGAGTTGTCATCGAAAAGTTGTGTTTGTGAGTTTTAACATTTGAATATCATTTTAGCATGATCTCTTTATAAATGATTTGGCACCGGGTAAATTTCTGCTGGCAAATCGAATGTTTCCAAAGGGACGTTATCTTGTCAAAAGCTATTTTTTAATCGGTGGCCGAAGACGACTCTTGGTGGAACTTTATGTCAAGCATGACTAAGGAATCGTGTAATAAAGATAGGATCAAATAATTGTATATTAACTGACTAAGAATTCGTATTTGCACCAGAGGTAACAAATGAAAACTTTAAACAAAATCAAAGTTTTAAAATATAAAATTAAAAAAATTAATCGAAGTTAATCGTTTTAATTACTGATTTTGAGTCTGTAAATAAAACTAAATAATCTAATTTATTAATTTATTAATTTATTAATTTATTAATTTATTAATTTATAAATTTATTAATTTATTAATTTATTAATTTATTAATTTATTAATTTATTAATTTATTAATTTATTAATTTATTAATTTATTAATTTATTAATTTATTAATTTATTAATTTATTAATTTATTAATTTATTAATTTATTAATTTATTAATTTATTAATTTATTAATTTATTAATTTATTAATTTATTAATTTATTAATTTATTAATTTATTAATTTATTAATTTATTAATTTATTAATTTATTAATTTATTAATTTATTAATTTATTAATTTATTAATTTATTAATTTATTAATTTATTAATTTATTAATTTATTAATTTATTAATTTATTAATTTATTAATTTATTAATTTATTAATTTATTAATTTATTAATTTATTAATTTATTAATTTATTAATTTATTAATTTATTAATTTATTAATTTATTAATTTATTAATTTATTAATTTATTAATTTATTAATTTATTAATTTATTAATTTATTAATTTATTAATTTATTAATTTATTAATTTATTAATTTATTAATTTATTAATTTATTAATTTATTAATTTATTAATTTATTAATTTATTAATTTATTAATTTATTAATTTATTAATTTATTAATTTATTAATTTATTAATTTATTAATTTATTAATTTATTAATTTATTAATTTATTAATTTATTAATTTATTAATTTATTAATTTATTAATTTATTAATTTATTAATTTATTAATTTATTAATTTATTAATTTATTAATTTATTAATTTATTAATTTATTAATTTATTAATTTATTAATTTATTAATTTATTAATTTATTAATTTATTAATTTATTAATTTATTAATTTATTAATTTATTAATTTATTAATTTATTAATTTATTAATTTATTAATTTATTAATTTATTAATTTATTAATTTATTAATTTATTAATTTATTAATTTATTAATTTATTAATTTATTAATTTATTAATTTATTAATTTATTAATTTATTAATTTATTAATTTATTAATTTATTAATTTATTAATTTATTAATTTATTAATTTATTAATTTATTAATTTATTAATTTATTAATTTATTAATTTATTAATTTATTAATTTATTAATTTATTAATTTATTAATTTATTAATTTATTAATTTATTAATTTATTAATTTATTAATTTATTAATTTATTAATTTATTAATTTATTAATTTATTAATTTATTAATTTATTAATTTATTAATTTATTAATTTATTAATTTATTAATTTATTAATTTATTAATTTATTAATTTATTAATTTATTAATTTATTAATTTATTAATTTATTAATTTATTAATTTATTAATTTATTAATTTATTAATTTATTAATTTATTAATTTATTAATTTATTAATTTATTAATTTATTAATTTATTAATTTATTAATTTATTAATTTATTAATTTATTAATTTATTAATTTATTAATTTATTAATTTATTAATTTATTAATTTATTAATTTATTAATTTATTAATTTATTAATTTATTAATTTATTAATTTATTAATTTATTAATTTATTAATTTATTAATTTATTAATTTATTAATTTATTAATTTATTAATTTATTAATTTATTAATTTATTAATTTATTAATTTATTAATTTATTAATTTATTAATTTATTAATTTATTAATTTATTAATTTATTAATTTATTAATTTATTAATTTATTAATTTATTAATTTATTAATTTATTAATTTATTAATTTATTAATTTATTAATTTATTAATTTATTAATTTATTAATTTATTAATTTATTAATTTATTAATTTATTAATTTATTAATTTATTAATTTATTAATTTATTAATTTATTAATTTATTAATTTATTAATTTATTAATTTATTAATTTATTAATTTATTAATTTATTAATTTATTAATTTATTAATTTATTAATTTATTAATTTATTAATTTATTAATTTATTAATTTATTAATTTATTAATTTATTAATTTATTAATTTATTAATTTATTAATTTATTAATTTATTAATTTATTAATTTATTAATTTATTAATTTATTAATTTATTAATTTATTAATTTATTAATTTATTAATTTATTAATTTATTAATTTATTAATTTATTAATTTATTAATTTATTAATTTATTAATTTATTAATTTATTAATTTATTAATTTATTAATTTATTAATTTATTAATTTATTAATTTATTAATTTATTAATTTATTAATTTATTAATTTATTAATTTATTAATTTATTAATTTATTAATTTATTAATTTATTAATTTATTAATTTATTAATTTATTAATTTATTAATTTATTAATTTATTAATTTATTAATTTATTAATTTATTAATTTATTAATTTATTAATTTATTAATTTATTAATTTATTAATTTATTAATTTATTAATTTATTAATTTATTAATTTATTAATTTATTAATTTATTAATTTATTAATTTATTAATTTATTAATTTATTAATTTATTAATTTATTAATTTATTAATTTATTAATTTATTAATTTATTAATTTATTAATTTATTAATTTATTAATTTATTAATTTATTAATTTATTAATTTATTAATTTATTAATTTATTAATTTATTAATTTATTAATTTATTAATTTATTAATTTATTAATTTATTAATTTATTAATTTATTAATTTATTAATTTATTAATTTATTAATTTATTAATTTATTAATTTATTAATTTATTAATTTATTAATTTATTAATTTATTAATTTATTAATTTATTAATTTATTAATTTATTAATTTATTAATTTATTAATTTATTAATTTATTAATTTATTAATTTATTAATTTATTAATTTATTAATTTATTAATTTATTAATTTATTAATTTATTAATTTATTAATTTATTAATTTATTAATTTATTAATTTATTAATTTATTAATTTATTAATTTATTAATTTATTAATTTATTAATTTATTAATTTATTAATTTATTAATTTATTAATTTATTAATTTATTAATTTATTAATTTATTAATTTATTAATTTATTAATTTATTAATTTATTAATTTATTAATTTATTAATTTATTAATTTATTAATTTATTAATTTATTAATTTATTAATTTATTAATTTATTAATTTATTAATTTATTAATTTATTAATTTATTAATTTATTAATTTATTAATTTATTAATTTATTAATTTATTAATTTATTAATTTATTAATTTATTAATTTATTAATTTATTAATTTATTAATTTATTAATTTATTAATTTATTAATTTATTAATTTATTAATTTATTAATTTATTAATTTATTAATTTATTAATTTATTAATTTATTAATTTATTAATTTATTAATTTATTAATTTATTAATTTATTAATTTATTAATTTATTAATTTATTAATTTATTAATTTATTAATTTATTAATTTATTAATTTATTAATTTATTAATTTATTAATTTATTAATTTATTAATTTATTAATTTATTAATTTATTAATTTATTAATTTATTAATTTATTAATTTATTAATTTATTAATTTATTAATTTATTAATTTATTAATTTATTAATTTATTAATTTATTAATTTATTAATTTATTAATTTATTAATTTATTAATTTATTAATTTATTAATTTATTAATTTATTAATTTATTAATTTATTAATTTATTAATTTATTAATTTATTAATTTATTAATTTATTAATTTATTAATTTATTAATTTATTAATTTATTAATTTATTAATTTATTAATTTATTAATTTATTAATTTATTAATTTATTAATTTATTAATTTATTAATTTATTAATTTATTAATTTATTAATTTATTAATTTATTAATTTATTAATTTATTAATTTATTAATTTATTAATTTATTAATTTATTAATTTATTAATTTATTAATTTATTAATTTATTAATTTATTAATTTATTAATTTATTAATTTATTAATTTATTAATTTATTAATTTATTAATTTATTAATTTATTAATTTATTAATTTATTAATTTATTAATTTATTAATTTATTAATTTATTAATTTATTAATTTATTAATTTATTAATTTATTAATTTATTAATTTATTAATTTATTAATTTATTAATTTATTAATTTATTAATTTATTAATTTATTAATTTATTAATTTATTAATTTATTAATTTATTAATTTATTAATTTATTAATTTATTAATTTATTAATTTATTAATTTATTAATTTATTAATTTATTAATTTATTAATTTATTAATTTATTAATTTATTAATTTATTAATTTATTAATTTATTAATTTATTAATTTATTAATTTATTAATTTATTAATTTATTAATTTATTAATTTATTAATTTATTAATTTATTAATTTATTAATTTATTAATTTATTAATTTATTAATTTATTAATTTATTAATTTATTAATTTATTAATTTATTAATTTATTAATTTATTAATTTATTAATTTATTAATTTATTAATTTATTAATTTATTAATTTATTAATTTATTAATTTATTAATTTATTAATTTATTAATTTATTAATTTATTAATTTATTAATTTATTAATTTATTAATTTATTAATTTATTAATTTATTAATTTATTAATTTATTAATTTATTAATTTATTAATTTATTAATTTATTAATTTATTAATTTATTAATTTATTAATTTATTAATTTATTAATTTATTAATTTATTAATTTATTAATTTATTAATTTATTAATTTATTAATTTATTAATTTATTAATTTATTAATTTATTAATTTATTAATTTATTAATTTATTAATTTATTAATTTATTAATTTATTAATTTATTAATTTATTAATTTATTAATTTATTAATTTATTAATTTATTAATTTATTAATTTATTAATTTATTAATTTATTAATTTATTAATTTATTAATTTATTAATTTATTAATTTATTAATTTATTAATTTATTAATTTATTAATTTATTAATTTATTAATTTATTAATTTATTAATTTATTAATTTATTAATTTATTAATTTATTAATTTACAAATTTAATTAAATAAATTCCTGTAATCTAATTAATTTATGTTAATTAATTCTTAAATTAAATTCTTTATTTTTTAATTAACTTTCGAATCGATTTGATTAATTCCTCTAATCTGTTTGGGGAAAAGTGGCCTCAAATATGCTGAGTCAAATATTTTCCCCATGGAAATTATTTTAAGCCACATTCAATTGGTAATATGTGTATACATATAAATGTATAACTATTTCGGAAATAATTACTAAAAAATTTCACCAACCTTTGATAAATGCACTATGATAGGAAAACTCATTAAGGTCAACAAGTGAAAATAACGGCCACGAAATACAGAAATTGCCTATAAATAGGGACGGCCTTCAAAATAGTTGGACACAGTTTAAACTCAAGTACAGTGGTAATCAAACATTTTCGGAGACAATGGAAGGACTGGCATTTAAAATGCTGCTGTTGTTTAGTTTATTCCAAATGGTAAATATACACATATCATTTGGAAAACCTCACTCTTCGGTTACAATTCGCTTTAATATCCTAGCACTGTGGCTTAAGAATGGAGAAAACAATTTGCATCCCAATCGATACAAATTTTTCGCGCTTCGATGTCTGCGAAGTGCGGCGAAATAAAGCAAATGTTCCAGGCTTTTCTATGGAACTGCGCCTGCTGCAATTGCCCGTTACAAATTGCCACATGAATATGGAATTGTATTATTTGCAAGCGAAAAAGAACGTGCTTCTTTTTAATGCCACCTGGGATGGCTGCAAGCTGATGAGAAATCAAAAGAATTTCCCCGTGGTACAATTTATCTACGAGACATTCGCCAAGTATTCGAATATTAATCATACGTGTCCCTATAATGTGAGTTATCGCTAGGAATTTGGATTTGTGCCACTGTGCATTAATGGGTTGATATGATTTCAGCATGATCTGATTATTGATGGTTATATTATGGACACATTTCCGCTGGCAAAACGATTTATGTCGAATGGCAAGTATCTCGTCCGAAACTCTTTTATAGTCGATGGCAAGAAGCGACTATCGGTGGAACTGTATCTGAAGCACTCCTAAAGAGAGCTTCGATGTTTTCATTTATTTATATATATGTTTCTAAATGTATGTCTGCATATCTGAATTTTTGTTGCAACATTAATTTGTAGTCTTGTTCATTATAAACAATAAAATGCCTCCATGTTCTTCAAATTTATGAAAGTTATCTCTCTCATTTCGTACTGACTAGATTATTTAAGAATTTCATAGTCATCCTAAATACAATTGCTAGGATCCCAATATAGGATTCAAACATTAAGCCTCCATTTAGTTTACCTCAAAATTTTAAGTATGTATGTATATATATTGAAATATATTTATATTTAGTTGATATCGATGTTCGAGTATGTTCTCAATAATATTTCAGCGGAAGCCATGGCCTATTATTGGCCAATTATAAATCAATCCAAAACTCATAAGTGGCTCCAGGAAAAAGAGAGTGTATATTTAAAAAATACAAAAAATACCAATTAATTCAAAATGTTGAATGTAAGTAGGACGGACTTTGCAGACCATAGCAAATCATATGGTAAGTCAATCGTAAACCGGATGCATCTCGCAAAAATATAAATAAATTAAAAAGTTGTGCCCGAGACAAAAAAAATATTTGTTTGTGTTAATTAAGGCATACTGAATAATAAAATCATTACATAAATTTTTCTGATGGAAAATTTAATTTAATTTTTTTTATTAAAATTCCATTTTTCGCCGAAGGTACCTTTATTGATTGTGCTCTCATTTTGGAAATATGAGACCGATTACAGCCCCTTATATCTTCAATTAAAGGTAACTGTGATGGCTACAAATGTTGTGAATTACACTTTCATACAGAAACAGCGGTTTAGGAATAATCTAAAAATGGTTTTTTCGAAAAAAAAAATATTTTTTTGTTGGTGAGAAAAAAATCATCAAAAATTGAAAAAATGGGGAAAAAATATTTGATTTTATTTTTTAAAGCTAACATTTTAACGCAGAAGGCAATGTCTATATGCAAAAGATATCTGGATAAATGTAGTCACTAAAGATTTTTTAAAAAATCACTATATTTTTTTTGATCGAATGGCTGAAATTCGAATGTATTACATTCAAAACTCATAGAAAATCACGACATTTTTAAATTTTTGTTTATATAGCTCAAAACACCGCTTTACAAATACTACAGAATATTTCGTTTTATTTTATTTGAAGAAATTCTATGACTAAATGCAACAGTTATGACCCTTTTTGTAAAAGTCATATTTTTACAAAGTTTTTATTTAAATATATTTAGAGTTTTTAAATTTGGTGACAGGATGTTTTGTTTTATTTTATAATAGCCTAAATCTTAATGAAGAAAATAAGGCCTAATATAAGAAAATCTTTGGATAAATGTAGAAGCTATAGGCCTACTTGCAGAAATAACGTACCAAAAACTTGGTAAGAAAAATTTCAAGATTTTTTGAAATTTTCTTTCTTCTAATATTATTTTTTTGTAACTGTTAGCTTAGAGAAGTTGATTGAAATCTATAAATAAATGTAGATGTTATGACCCTTTTATTGTAAAAGTCACTTTTTACACAAGTTTTTGCTGGGTAAAAATTACAATTTTTAAATTCGATGAATATGATATTCAATTTTTTAATAACTGTTAGCTTAACGAAGAAAACAAGGTCTACTTGAAGAAAATCTATGAATAAACGTAGTAGTTATGACCCCTATTGTAAAAGTCGTGTTTTTACAAAGTTTTTGTTTAAATTGATTTAGGCCACAACTTCTAAAAATATCCATAGAGTTTATAAAGTAGATAGGATGGTTTTTTTATTTTTAAAATAGCTGTTATTTTAACGATGGAAGCTAGGTCTATTTGAAGAAATTCTATGGATAAATGTAGATGTTATGACCCTTTTATTGTAAAAGTCACTTTTTACACAAGTTTTGTTTAAATTGATTTAGAGTTTTTAATTTAGTTAACAGAATTTTTTGTTTTATTTTATTATAGCTGGAATCCTAACGCAAGAAACAAGGTTTATTAAAAGAAATTCTATGAATAAATGTAGAAGTTATGGCTCTTCTTCCAGAAAGAAGCAATTTAAGCAAAAACTTTGTAAAAAACTACTTTTTGGAAATTTGCTTTTTTCTACAGAATAACACAATGTTTTGTATTATTTTATAAAAGCTGTTATTTTAACGAATATAACAAAGACTAGATGAAGAATATCTAGAGATAAATGTAGAAGTTCTAACTGTTCTTGTAGAAATAAGCAATTTTACCAAAAACTTTGTAAAAAAAACGACTTTTTTCAAATTTCCTTTCTTCTACAGAATAATGTATTTAATGAATGAATGAATAATGTTTTATATTATTTTATAATAAATGGTATCTTAACGAAGGAAACAAGTTCTAATGGAAGGAAATATAGATATAAATGTACATGTTATAGCTCTTCTTGTAGAAATCAGCAAAGTAAGCAAAAACTTTGTAAAAAACGACTTTTTTAAAATTTCCTTTCTTCTACAGAATAACACAAGGCTTTACTTTATTTTTTTAATAATTGTTATCTTAACGAAAGAAAAAGTCTTTATTTAGGGAAATCTCGAGATAAATGTAGAAGTCGTGGGTCTTCTTGTATAAATAAACAGTTTAAGCAAAAACTTTGTAAAAAACGATTTGTAGAAATTTCTTTATTTCTTCAAATATACCTTGTTTTCTACGCTATTTTCACAGTTATAAAATCAAATTTTGTTATTTAAATTGATAAATTTAATTTGACTAAATCAGTATAAACAAAAACTTTGTAAAAATGTGACACGATTTTCTAAAAATCCCTTACTTGTACAATAAGGGTCATAACTTTTACATTTATACATAGATTTGCTGCAAAAAGGCCTTCTTTTCTTCGCTATAATCCTAACTATTATAAAATATTATGTCTTTTTTAATTTACGAATGATTTTGTGCGAATGATGCGGTGTTTAACCACATATTTAGAAAATCTTGAATTTTTCAAGCTCTTTTCCGTCTACAAAGAGGGTCATAACTTCTACATTTATATATAGATTTTCATCAAATAATTCTTGTTTTCTTCGTTATAATATAGGCTGCCGGAAATTAGAACAAAATATTTTTTTTCTAATTTATATGGATTTTTTTGTGAGCAAAAAAAAAAAATTTTTTTAAATCAATTTTTTAATATCTTCAAAAAATTAATTTTTCAATTTTTTAACTATTTTTCTATTCTCATATCCCAGGTGTTAAAATAAATTCCCCTCGAAAACCACTTGTTTGCTTATTTCGTGTTCCGTAAGATAACATTACCATTATCTTTATATGTAAGTCACAAATGGATTTGTTTAAATCTGATTTATATGTTTTAACATTTACCCATGTGGCAACAATAGAATGAGGCTAATTAAAAAACATTAAGAAACAAACAACAAACACCAGTTCTGTTCTGTTCGGCCCAACTCTTAAGCGTCGTACATGTAAGACCACCATTTGGCCGGGCCGGGTAATTAAATGAAAGTTATTATCGCTATCATCATCATCATTATCATGATGATGATGGTTATAATCTGGAGATCATAAAACAAATATGTACAACATTACAACTCCTATCCATAGCACTTCAGTACACTTCCATTCAACTCAGCCAGTCAGCCACTCTCGGTACTCAACACTTGGCATATGTACTCGTATGTTCTACTTATCATTAATCAAATTAAAACTCATTAAACTGAAACGAAACTGAAAACTTTAAACTGAAAATGCTCAACAACATTCCAGGCAATCTAAATTGTGAGTGGTACACTTACGCTCACGTTCAATTCAATTCAGTTCACTCCAATTCAGTTCAGTTCCATTCATTGAATTTAGAGAGAAAAATAATAATAATGAAAGGTTTTCAGAATGAAGGAATGTCGGAGAAAAGAAATTAACAAAATTTAGTGATTTTTTCAACTCTTTCCGGTCCAGTCCGGAGATGGGTTAAGAGAGAGTGAATTTCTACGAATTTCCCAAGTCAGAAAAGAAAAAGAGAGAGAAGGGGAGGATCTGCTACAAATATTCCCAAAAAGTCTATGGATAAATGTAGATGTTATGACCCTTGTATTGTAAAAGTCACTTTTTACACAAGTTTTTGCTTAAATTGATTTAGAGTTTTTAATTTAGTTATCAGAATTTTTTGTTTTATTTTATTATAGCTGGAATCCTAACGCAAGAAACAAGGGATTTTGAAGAAATTCTATGAATAAATGTAGAAGTTATGGCTCTTCTTCCAGAAATAAGCAATTTAAGCAAAAACGTTTTAAAAACGTTTTTTTTTTTTGAAATTTACTTTCTTCAGAATAATACAAAGTTTTGCTTTACTTTAAAATATCTGGGGTCTTAACGAAGAAAACAAGACCCAATTGAAGAAAATCTAAGTATAAATGTAAAAAAATGTAATGTAAGTAAAGAGTGATTTTTTTGAGGTTAGGATTTTCATGCATTAGTATTTGACAGATCACGTGGGATTTCAGACATGGTGTCAAAGAGAAAGATGCTCAGTATGCTTTGACATTTCATCATGAATCGTCTTACAAACGAACAACGCTTGCAAATTATTGAATTTTATTATCAAAATGCGTGCTCTGTTAAGAAAGTTCATTGCGCGCTTCCATTTTATGGTCAGTTTAATCGACCCACTGAAGCGGCTATTCGGGCTATTGTGACTAAATTTCGCACCAAATTTACATTGTTGGACATTAAACCACCAACACGCTTACGTAGAGTGCGAACTGAAGAAAATATCGCAGCTGTATCGGCCAGTGTTAATGATGACCACCAATTTTCGATTCGTCGCCGTTCGCACCAATTGGGTCTCTGTTACTCAAAAACGTGGAAATGCCAAAATTGGACTAAGCGGATGGACCACCTAAGACGCAGCCGCGGTCAACATTTAAATGAAATTATCTTCAAAAAGTAAATGTCATGGACCAATCTAACGTTTCAAATAAAGAACCGATGAGATTTTGCAAATTTTATGCGTTTTTTTTTTTAAAAAAAAGTTATCAAGCTCTTAAAAAATCACCCTTTATAAATGTAGAAGTTTTGGGTCTTCTTGTGGAAATAAGCAATTGGAGCAAAAACCAAAAAACGACTTTTTGGAAATTTGCTTTTTTTTCTACAGAATAACACAATGTTTTGTACTACAGTGAAATTCCCCTAACTCGAAGTCCCCTAAGTCGAATTTTTCCCTAACTCGAACTGTTATGTACGAATCTTGGATTCTCAATAGCTTTTTCTTATGTGTTTTTCTCCATATGTCGAATTTCCCCTAACTCGAACTTTTCTGTAAGTCGAATTAAAAACTGATACAATTTGTGACACTTACTATTTGAGTTTATTCCCGTAACTCGAATTTTTTGTTTTGCTAATTTTAATATTGTTTTCTCGTTTTCTCGTTAATAAGTAGTACATACATACATATTTTGGTGGCACTTCTTTGCGAAGCCTTTAATTCAGTGATGGGCACCGCTCTCTTTTCCTATGCACAGTGCATAGGAATGAAAATGCTGCTTCTGTCACGGAGAGACACATGTACACATCGTGTACATATAAAAAATGTTTAATTTCCATAACTCGAATTTTCCCTAACTCGAAGTGTTTTGTCGTGCCCTAGGCGATTCGAGTTAGGGGAATTTCACTGTATTTTATAAAAGCTGTTATTTGCCCACAGGTTTAAAGTAAAGGCAAAAATTTGAATTTTAGTAAAAAAAAATTAATTGATTAAAAAATTGATTTGTAATATAATTTTCAAGTTTAGAAGGCCAACATTTTTTAGAAACTATTATGTGGCCCTTTGGCAAAATTTTTGCTGCACTTGGTGTTAAGGTACTCACCATTCGTTGTTGCCCGCCCCGTGCTCACTTTTAGTTACTTTCATCGTTGGTGTTGTTTATTGAACTCCCGGCAAAGTAAAAGTTGTATTGCCTAATAAACCAAAGATACAGAAAAAAAATGCCCACAATCATAGCGCCCCCGGGGAGTTACCATTTGTTTTTTGCCTTTTTCAAATAATGTTCAAAGACCTCAACGAAAGTAATGGCCAAAAAAGGCAGACAACGAAACCAAGAAAAAACTGAACGAAAAAAACAACACAATTGATCATTGACCATTTAATCTGAGGACATTTTAAAAGTTTAGCCACAGTTTTATGGTTAAATGGCGGCAGGGTTGGGTGTTGTGGGGGGTAGTCGTTCAAGGAAAACTCCAAATGCCGTTAAAAGTTTCGCAAGAAAAACCAATTCCATGAACAGCTTCCGGGGGAAAGGTAACAACCAAGAAAAACTGAAAATTAAATGCAATCGATTTGTTACCACACGATGGCTGGCCATTTAATTGTTGTAAAGCTAAGGCTTACAACAACACAGACGGACAGACAGACAGGCAGATGTAATGAGAAAGACAATTGAGTGGACAGACAGTTTAGTTTAAACGGTTCGCTTTAATTGTTTTCACTGCCAACAAGCAAAAGACAAACAATGTCTGTTGGCCAGCAACAATAATGGTTGGGTTCGATTCTGTTCTTCTTTCAGGTTTCTTACGCGGCACCATAGTGAATATGTTTGTTTAACTTTCTTTGTTAAACGGTATCAAATTGTTAACTGCATTCTGAGCGTTGTTGTTTTTGTTTATCTTGTTCTTCTTCTCCGTTTTATTGGCCAAAGTTTATTTTGTTCGCCGGGTTTTAGGGGGCTGTTCGGTTAAAACCTCCCATATGTCAGCACAGTTTAATGTTGATGTGAATGAAATCGACCAACAACAAAAATAAATAAAAATACAAAATTAAACCAACAATGAAGTCAGGTATTTATGGCTCGCATCGTAATTGAGGTATTGAGGGATTGGGGTTTTGTTACACAAATCGCTTAAATGTTAAGTTAATCGCCGCCGCTCAAGTAATCATGTTACAATGTCCCGTTTATGGCAGATTAACTGTGCGTCCACTGCAATGGGCGTTGGGATGGGGCGAGGCCAGTAGAGTGCCAGTAATTTATTTTATTGGCCAGATTCAGCAAGGAATGCAGGGAGTTTTTGAGCCAGAAAGAAGGTTGCCATCTAAAAAGAGTGAAGTAAATTCAGATAGAATTAATAAAAAATAAAATAAATACAATAAATAAAAGAAGAAAAAAATATATAAAATAATTAAAGTAAATCAGTAAAATAAAAATAAATAAATAAAAATATAATTAAAGTAAATAGATTCAAATAAAGGGAATAAATGAAATGAAATAGAGAAAATATATAAATAAATCAAATAAAAAAATTGTAAAATAAATAAATGAAAGAATTAAAATACATTAAATGAAATAAAGAAAATAAGTAAATGCTATAACCTTAAAATTGAAAAATAAATAAGAATAGATGAAAAATAAAAGAAATAAAGAAAATATGTCATATAAAGAAAATAAATTAAATAAATAATATTAATAAAATAAAAATAAATAAATAAAATAATTAAAAATTTAAAATTAATAAAATAAATGAAATAACTAAAATAAAGAAAGATAAAATAAATGAAAAAATAATGTACATGAATAAAATAAATTAATAAAAAGAAATAAAATAAATAATAATATACTTCATAAATATAATAAAATGGAATAAATAATATAAAGAAATTAGAAAATATATAAATGAAGTTAATAAAATACAAATAAATCAAATAAAAATATATAGAAAATGAAATAAAATAATAAAATAAATAAATAAAAGTAATAAAATAGACAAAATAAATGAAATATTTAACATAAAGAAACATAAAAAGTAAAGTAAATAAATAAATTTAATAAAATAAAAATAAATAAATAAAAAATAAATGAAATAAAAATAAATAAAATAATTAAAGAAAATAAATAAAATTAACAAATTAAGTAAAATAAAACAAATAAAAAAGTAAAATAAATGAAATGAAAATAAATAAAATAATTAAAGAAAATAAATAAAATTATCAAATTAAGTAAAATTAATCAAATAAAAAAGTAAAATAAATGAAATAACTATAGTAAATAAATAAAATAAATAAAATAATTAAAATAAATATAATAAATAAAATAAATAAAATAATTAAAATAAATAAAATAAATAAAATAAATAAAATAAATAAAATAAATAAAATAAATAAAATAAATAAAATAAATAAAATAAATAAAATAAATAAAATAAATAAAATAAATAAAATAAATAAAATAAATAAAATAAATAAAATAAATAAAATAAATAAAATAAATAAAATAAATAAAATAAATAAAATAAATAAAATAAATAAAATAAATAAAATAAATAAAATAAATAAAATAAATAAAATAAATAAAATAAATAAAATAAATAAAATAAATAAAATAAATAAAATAAATAAAATAAATAAAATAAATAAAATAAATAAAATAAATAAAATAAATAAAATAAATAAAATAAATAAAATAAATAAAATAAATAAAATAAATAAAATAAATAAAATAAATAAAATAAATAAAATAAATAAAATAAATAAAATAATTAAAATAAATATAATAAATAAAATAAATAAAATAAATAAAATAAATAAAATAAATAAAATAAATAAAATAAATAAAATAAATAAAATAAATAAAATAAATAAAATAAATAAAATAAATAGAATAAATAAAATAAATAAAATAAATAAAATAAATAAAATAAATAAAATAAATAAAATAAATAAAATAAATAAAATAAATAAAATAAATAAAATAAATAAAATAAATAAAATAAATAAAATAAATAAAATAAATAAAATAAATAAAATAAATAAAATAAATAAAATAAATAAAATAAATAAAATAAATAAAATAAATAAAATAAATAAAATAAATAAAATAAATAAAATAAATAAAATAAATAAAATAAATAAAATAAATAAAATAAATAAAATAAATAAAATAAATAAAATAAATAAAATAAATAAAATAAATAAAATAAATAAAATAAATAAAATAAATAAAATAAATAAAATAAATAAAATAAATAAAATAAATAAAATAAATAAAATAAATAAAATAAATAAAATAAATAAAATAAATAAAATAAATAAAATAAATAAAATAAATAAAATAAATAAAATAAATAAAATAAATAAAATAAATAAAATAAATAAAATAAATAAAATAAATAAAATAAATAAAATAAATAAAATAAATAAAATAAATAAAATAAATAAAATAAATAAAATAAATAAAATAAATAAAATAAATAAAATAAATAAAATAAATAAAATAAATAAAATAAATAAAATAAACAAAATAAATAAAATAAATAAAATAATTAAAGAAAATTAATAAAATTAAGAAATTAAGTAAAATAAATAAAATAAAATAATTAAAGAAAATTAACAAATTAAGTAAAATAAATCAAATAAAAAAGTAAAGTACATGAGATAACTAAAGTAAATAAATAAAATAAAAAATAATAAAGATAATAATACACTAAAACAAATGGCAGACAAACTCCGTATGTTATGAGTAGACCTCGAATTTTTGTCAAATTTGCATTTTGAATTTTTATCATTTAAGTATAGAATATTGGAGAGCACGTTGAAAATAAGAAAAACTAATAGCAAAAAAGAAAACATTTGCCATATGCAAAAAATCCAAAATCTAATTATGAGTAACCGGACATCCGATGAATATTGCAAGATGTTACTTATGGTGGAGGGTGTGCATTAGACTAGGTCAAGGAAAAGAAAAATGCTTGTCACCTCTAAAAATGTAGATTGTATTCTTAGTGATGATCTGTAAAATATTTCGTCCCTTAAAATGATTCTTTCTCGTGTAATTTGTTAATGTTTCATTTTCGTCCATAATTTTTCTGAGAATTAACCATTGAAATCATTTCAAAGTGGCAACTGAAAGCTCATATTTCTTGGTATTATTTTGTAAAAGGTGCTATGCTGCCTAAATTTAATATTGGACGAAAAATTACATAATTGATAACAGTTTTGCATGGACGACGACCAACTACTGTACACAGACGTGCTAAAATATAAAATAGAATAAGAAAAAATGTTATTATTTGAAGTTTATACACTGAAACAGATCAAAAATGTTATAAATATATGGTCCTTCAGAAAAAAAATATTCCATATTGTTGCTTTGTAATAAATTAAAATTTATTTAAATTTATCATATTTGCCAAATAACATTTATATAAATTTATTTAGTTTAGTAATCAAATTTATATTTCTTCTTTCATTTCAGGTGAGATTTGTGAGGCAACAATTTTACAAATCCGTGTGTAAGTAGTTATAATTATTATACGCACTCTGAAATATGTTAAAATTAAATATAACAAAATTGCCATAAGCACGAAAAAAAAAATAAAAACAAAATTTTAATTCCAATTTTACCGAAGGTGGGCTATAACTTTTGGAATATAAGCCGGATAAGAAGCTAATTTCACGATATAAATACAAAAGTATTCATACCAAATTCAGACCAAAAAGACCCCTATCTTGAGGAGCTAGAGGGTTAAAATGTTCCACAAAAATGTTGCTCGTAGTGTTTTAAGTAATATTGCAGAATATACTTTATACTTAGGATGTGAGGATCACAAGGTTTCCTATGCCCATTCATCCTAAGAATGAGCAAAAAGACATAATTTTGTTTTTCTGTTGCCTACACTTAAAGAAAAAAGTCTGTTATTAACAGCAGCATTTTTCTACTGCCTATCAGGCAATTTTCTGCTATTACAGCAGTTTTTCTGCTATTACAGCAGATTTTCTGCTATTACAGCAGTTTTTCTGCCATACCAGCAGTTTTTCTGCAATCTTGCATCAGCATTCACACTGCTAAGGTGTTTGCAGGCTGCTAAAAACGGCTGCTGTTAATTAAATTGTAAAAATAGATAAAAAATAAGCCTTTATAATTTAAAAGCCTTTCAGATTGACGGCGAAAACGAATTTAGCTCGAATTTCATTTTATATTAGTTTTATAGTAGCAGATACAAATCTGCAATCTCTTTTCAGCAGAAAATCTGCTCTTACAGCTGACTTTTTGCGTTCTTTTACTGACAAATTCCTTTGAGTGTAGTGTTAGTTCAGGCATAGTTCGATTCATTTTCCAAGTGTGTTCCCTATATTCTAGCCCATGGATTTTCCAAATGCTAGCTTATATTTAGTATAAGTTGCTTCTACATCTTTCTCCAGACAATCACTTCTCGTTGTGTGAGTGTGAGTTTGTATATTTCGAACGCATGTCTGTTATACAAATTAGTTGTTGCGTTTATGTAAAACCAACCAACAACAACTATTTAATTTTCTACTCTTGTTTCTGTTCTGACCTACTGACTACGACTACTATTTGAAACATTTCGAATTTGTGGCCGTCGGCATTAGTTTTATTATTATTATTGTTATGATTTGGTTTGTTTTTTCTTTTCTTTTCATTTATTTTTTTTTTTTTGGTTCAAAATGGAACATGTATGAAATACACTTACTTAGCATGGAAAGCAAAGGAAAGACCAGAAGAAGAAGAAGAAAAAACGACAAGAAAAGAGCACAACAATCGATCAGTCAAACTAAGAAATTTCTCCAGAATTCTGACCAATATGTATGTGAACACATATGTACGTACGTGCATACGTATGTATGTATGTATTTGTTTGTAAGCACTGTTCTCATTTTGCTATTCTGTATTTGTGAAATATGATTGTTATTCCTAATTTACGATACATGAAGAACATACATACATTCATACAGAGAAAAGCGCACATTCGCCAATAACAATGAACACAGAAAACGCGAGTAAACACCAGTAAAGCCACATGAAACATGAGACGAGGGTCGCCGGATAAGTTTGGTAAAATTAAAATGATAGAAATGGAAAAGAAAAAAATGAGATATCATAAATGATGACCCATAAAAATAGAAAAATTTAAAAAAATATATTTTCTTTTATTTATTAATAATTAACATTTTAGGGAGGAAAAACAGGTGGTATATTTTAAAGATCTAAGGCTAAATGTAGAAGTTATGACCCTCTTTGTAGATGCTAAAATTAAAATATCATGTTTTCAATAATCCCACTTTTGCCCATTCCTGTGATAAATCGGCATAGGAAATCTTGTGAACCTTACATTTTAAGTATAGCACGTGTTCAGCAATATTAGTCAAAACACTACGAGGAACATTTTAGTAGAACATTTTAACCCTCTAGCTCCTCAATAGAGGGGTCTTTTTTTGAAAATGAGTAAAAACACCCCTAACACAGGAATTTAGTGGGTCAAACATTGAGATCCTTATATTTTAAGTATAGGATGTGTTCAACAATATTATTTAGAACACAACGAGGAACATTTTTGTGGAAAATTTTAACCCTCTAGCTCCACAATATAGAGGTCTTTTCGTCCCTTTTGAAAAAAAGGGTAAAAAACCTTAAACAGGACTTTAACGGGTCAAATCTTGTAATCATTAAATTTTAAGTATATCATGTCTTCACCAATATTATTTAGAACACTACGAGGAACTTTTTTGTAGAACATTTTAACTCTCTAGCTCTTCCATGTAAGGGTCTTTTAGGTCCTTTGGTACAAAAGGGTAAAAAGCACCCCTAAAACAGGGCTTTAACGGGTCAAACCTTGTGATCCTTACATTTTAAGTATAGCATGTGTTCAGCAATTGTACTTAAAATACTACGAGAATCACATTTGTGAAACTTTTTAACCCTCTAGCTCCGCAATATAGGGGTCTTTTCGGTCCCTTTTGGTAAAAAGGGTAAACATAAACCTAAAACAAGTCAAATTTTGTGATCCTTACATTTTAGGTATAGCATATGTTCATCAATATTACTTTAAACATTACGAGGAACATTTTTGGGGAACATTTTAACCCTCTTACTCATCCTTATAAAGGTCTTTTTGGTCCCTTTTGTGAAAAAGGGGTAAAAACTCCCCTAAAAAGGCGTTTCACGGGTCAAAATGTTTTACAAAAATATTTGCCATAAAAGTCTACTATAAATGTCTGAATGTATTAAAGCTCAATACTCAACATAAATAACAGAAATAAGTCAAAACTTAAAATGCATTCATTAGGGTTAATTTCGTACTTTTTCCGTTTTGGGTGCTAAATTGTAACACAAAACTACATTTTAGAGGGTAGGTGTGAATGGAAAAATTATTCTACGACAAATTTCACTATAAGTCACCGAACACAAGAAAGCTGTAGATATAATATATATCAATGAAATATCAATAACAATATGGGTATTTAAAAAAGAAATTAATCAATAAATTTTTCATTTTTTTCTTTCTCATTTTTTCCGATTCGGTGCTAAATTATGCTTAAAAACTAAATTTTAAAGAGGTGGCGTGAATGGAAAAAATGTTCTACTCAAATTTCACTATAAGTCGCCGAACAAAAGAAAGCTGTAGATATAATATATATCTATGAAATATCAGTACCAATTTGTATATTTAAATAACAACTTATTTTTCTTTTTTCATAAATTTTTCCGAATTGATGCAAAAATGTCCGACAAAACTGCATTTTAGGGGGGTGGTGTTAATGGAAAATATATTCTACGTCAAATTTCACTACAAGTAACTGAACACAAGAAAGCTGTAGATATAATATATAAAGATGAAATATCAGTACAAAGTTGGGTATTTAAAGAAGAAATTATTTAATATTTTTTCATCTTTTTTTCGAATTAATGCAATTTTGTCCCTAAAAACTACATTTTAGGGGGATGGTGTGAATGGAAATAATATTCTTCGGCAAATTTCACTATAAGTTACTGACCAAAAGAAAGCTGTAGAAATAATATATATAGATGGAAGATCAGCACATAATTGGATATTTAAAGAAGAAATTATTCAATAAATTTCTTACTTTTTTCCGAATTGGTGAAAATTGTCCCTAAAAACTGCATTTCTACGTCAAATTTCACTATATGTCATCAACCACATGAAAGCTGTAGATATAATATACATAAGTGAAATATCAGTACCAATTTGGGTATTTAAACAAGAAATTATTCAATAAATTTGTCATTTTTTTCTTTCTTACTTTTTTTCCGAATTGGAGCAAAATTGTCCCTAAATACTACATTTTAGGGGGATTGTGTGAATGGAAAACATATTCTACGGCAAATTTCACTATAACTCACCGACCGCAAGAAAGCTGTAGATATAATATATATAGATGAAATATCACTATCAATTTCGGGTATCTGAAGAAGAAATTACTTTTTTATTTTAATTTTTTTCTTTCATACCTTTTTCCGAATTATGCTAAATTATCCCCTAAAACTGCATTTTAGGGAGGTGATGTGGATGGAAAAAATGTTCCACGTCAAATTTCACTATATATCGCCGAACAAAAGAAAGCTGTAGCTATAATATATATAACTGAAATATCAGTACAACTTTGGGTATTTAAACAATTTTTTTTTTTTTCAAATTGTTCAAATTTTTGTTTTGTCCACCAAACTTATCACCCGGCCCTCATATAGCAAACAGCCCGATGCCACTGATATGGTATCTACCACAGAGTCGAATGAATGGAACGGTTTGTCTGTAGACTCGGCTACTGGTTGGCTTGGCGGGCTGGCTGACTTGGCTGGCTGCTATGCATTGTGGTTTATTAATGAAGTCTTTTAAAAGTCTTGGTTAGCGCGAATATATACGCTTTGGTCTTGGCTTATTTAGAACAATCAGACGTCATAGATCTTCTGCTTGATGCGAGTTGTGGTGGTGGTGTTGCTATGTTGTGTTGTTGTCGCGGCAGTGAATTGGACAAATGAAGTCTTCAATAAATCTGAAGCCAAGCTCGCAGCAGCAGTGCGTCGCTATGCGTTCTTTGCGTTATTGTTTCGATTTCATGGTAACTTTGAACGTTCTTTTATTTTTGACCACTATTTCGTTTGTTTTATATTTAATATATTTTTCTGTGTTTTTTTTTTTATAGACCAAATTCGGTTCATTTAAACTTTATACGTTTATTGTTTGTCAGTTCTGTTCTGTGTTCATTCAATTGGTGGACGGTGTGAAATTTAATAATTTTTTCGCGTGTTTAATAGTCTTTTTGCGCACAATTTAAGTTTCTTTTTTGGCCGTTGATTTATGGCTTTATTTTCGTTTTTTTTTATTTTTGTTTGGTAAACATTTTATTTCGTTTTGGTGTGTATGTGTGTGGCCATAATGATTCATATGTAAGTCAGGGAGAAAGTAAACCTTGACCATCGTTTACTTGGCTAATAACGGTTTTGGCAAACATTTAATTAGCCGTGCTGGGTGGGGAGTTTTGCAGTGCCTATTTTCCATTCCAACATTCACTCTTTGAAATGTTTTTTTAGTTAATTGTTAAACAATATGTAACATCTTTATGGTTTTACATAATTAATGACAATATTTGGCGTTAAAGAGCTCAAGGTTATATCGACAGCACTATGAGGTTGAGGTTAGCTTCTGGTGGCAAATTTGAAAACCACAAAATGAACTCTTCTTGGAGAATTTGAACAATGATAACACTAGGCAACAAACTTAATATTTTAGCAACAAACTTAATATATTTAGTTTTTCTAAAATCGAAAATAATATTAAAAACATGTTAATATTAAAAAAATATTAAAATTCGAATTTTCGCCGAAGGTAACTTTTTTTATTTGTGTTCTCATTTTGGAAAAATACATCCAATAACACCCCCTTATATGTTAAATTAAAGGTTATTATGATGCCTACAAATGTTGCGAAATTCACTTTCATCTAGATAAAGTGGTTTAGGCACAGTATCCTAAAAATTGAGAAAAAATTTATTTTTTTGTCGAAAAAAATATTTTTTTACTGGCACGAAAAAATCATAAAAAAATGAAAAGAAATCGAAAAAAAATATTTTGTTTTATTTTTGAATAGCTAACATTTCAACAAAGAAAACAAGGTAAAAATAAAATAAAAAATATCTATGGATAAATGTAGAATTTATAATTTTTTATTTGAATATTAAAAAAATAAAATTCCAATTTTCGCCAAAGGTACCTTTAATATTTGTACTCTCATTTTGGAAATATAAATCCAACAGCACTCGCTTATATTTTCAATTGAAAGGTAATTATGATGGCTACACATGTTGCAAATATGACTTTTACATAGAAACAGTGGTTTAGGAACAGTCCCCTAAAAATTGCAAAAATTGATTTTTGAAAAAAAAAAATATTTATTGGCACGAAAAAAATCGGAGAAATATTTTGTTTTATTTTTGAATAGCTAAAATTTTAACGAAGAAAACAATATAGAAAATAAAAAATATCTAGGAATAAATATTGAAGTAAAGGCACTATTTGTCGACGCAAAAGATTTTGGCAGGAACAAATTTATAAAAAAATAATTTTTATTTATTTTATTTTTGAATAGCAAACATTTTAACAAAGAAGAAAATATTATTTATTGGCAAGAAAAAATTATAAAAAATAGAGAGAAAAAAATCAGAAAAATATTTTGTTTTATTTTTGAATAGGTAACATTTAATAAAGAAAACAATGTAAACAAATAAAAACATCTATGGATAAATAACTTTGCCAGGAATCAATTTAAAAAAAATAGTAAAAAAATCGGAAAATATATTTTGTTTTATTTTGGATTAGTTGATATGTTAACAAAGAAAACAATGAAATAAAAGAATAAAAAATTGCTATGAACAAATATAGAAGTTATGACACTCTTTGTACACGCAAAAGAAAAAAAATGATTTTTTAATATTTTTTTTACCGGCACGAAAAAAATCAAAAAAAAATAGAAAACAAATTGGAAAAAATATTTTGTTTTATTTTTGAATAGCTAATATTTTAACGAGGAAAAGAATGTAAAAAAAATAAAAAGATCTATGGATAAATATAGAAGTTTTGACACACTTTGTAGACGCAAAAGTTTTTTTTTAAATCAAAATATTTTTTATTTTTAGTAAAATAGCACGAAACCCCGCTTTACAAATACAAGACAATAAAATTTTGTTTTATTTTATAATAGCTGACAGCTTATGAAGAAAACAAAGCCTATATGAAGAAAAATCTATGGATATATGTAAAAGTTATGGCCCTCTATGTATGACCATATTAATTTAAGCAAAAACTTGGTAAAACTTTGTAAAAAAATTGCACACGCTTTTGTGAGATTCCCTTACTTCTGCAATAAGTTTGATTAATTCTGGATTTTTGACGAAAATCTATGGAAAAATGTAGAAATCATAGCCCTTATTGTAATGATCATAACTTCTATATTTATGCATAGATTTTGTTGAAATAAGTCTTATCTTCTCAGCTATTACAAAATAAAACCAAATAATCAATTATCTATTTCGTAAAAACGGTTTTGGAGCTATTTGATCAAAAAAATTTAAAATCACGATTTAAAAAATCTTTTGCTTATATAAAGTGTCATAATTTCTACATTTAGTCCTAGATCTTTTACATATAGACATTGTTTTCTTCGTTAGAATGTTAGCTATTATAAACTCAAATATAATATTTTTTCCGAATTTTTCATATAGAAGTATATGTCATCACAGCACCAGACTAAATTAATTTAAACAAAAAACTTTGTAAAAATTACACTATTTGTCGACATTCCTTATTTATTTCTACAATTAATACAATCATAACTTCTACATTTATACATAGAATTTCTTCAAACAGACCTTATTTTGTTCGTTATGATCCCAGCTATTGTAAAAAATATATAAAATATTTTATTTATATTGTAAATTCGGTTGTGGAGCTATTTATCCAAAATTAAAAAAATTATGATTTAAACAATCTTTTGCCTCCACAAATAGTGTCATAACTTCTTCTATCAAGAGATCTTTTAAATATATACGTACATAGTTATCTTTGTTGAAATGTTAGCTATTAAAAAATAATATGTAATATTTTTTCCGAATTTTTTAATATTTTTATGATTTTTTTACAAATATTAAAGGTACCATAGATGAAAATTTTGGAATTTTAATAAAAAATTAAATTTTAGCAAAAAAATAAAACTTCTGAAAAGAAATTTTAATTATTGTTAAACAATTGAATTTTTTTTAAATTGGAATTTAAAAAAAAATTGGAATTTTTGTAAAAAAAATGTTCTATTTAAAAAAAAATTGGAATTTTTGTAAAAAAAATAAATTTTGCAAATAAAAATATTTTTTGTGATAATTTTATGAAAAAGAGTCCCCGAATCAACACAAAAAATAGCTATCGGAAAGATTTTTTATTTTTTTTTTATAAAAAATTTATTAAAAATTTGCAATTTTATTAAAAAATTTGGAGATTTTGTAAAAAATTTTAATTATTATAAAAAATTGGATTTTTTAAATTTGGGATGTTAGTAAAAAAATGGTTTGGAAAAAATTTGCAATTTTATTAAAAAAATTTGGAGTGACTGCAACAAATTTTAATTGTTGTAAAAAATTGGATTTTTTTAATTTGGAATGTTAGTAAAAAATGGATTTTTGTAAAAATAAATTGAAATTTTGTAAAAAAAAATACCTCTTGGAAAGAGATTTTTATATTTTAATTTTTTTGTTTTATTTTTTTTGTTGCTTAGTGTAACCACAAAAATGATTATTCAAGTTTCCGGCTTTGAAGATAAAAACACACAAACAGAGAAGAAAAAAGATTATCAATGAAAATAATGTGTTATAGATAAGTTTTAGAACAATTTCATCATCAACATCATTAAATAGTTTCCCCAGAGAACTGATAACTTTTCCAATCTGAGTCATCAGCCTTTGTTCCCATGCGGTTCAATAACCAAAACTAAAACAGAGAAGAAGCGGTCGAGAAAAAAAACTAAATTTCACGATTGTAAGCGGTTAGTTAAAACTTCCGTTGGCAGTGGAAATACTTCGAAAGAAAAAAATTATGAATGTAAAAATAATTTAACCTGATACCGGTGAAAAACATTAACCAAACAATCACGTTTCTCGCACTCACTCACTCTATATGAATGAATTTTTCAAAAACATGGGGATGGGAAACAAAAATCGAATATAAAAACGAATCAGTCATTGATGATGAGTTTTCAGGTTGGCAGCACCACACAATGGTGTGGTGGATGAGACCCGGCCGAAAAAAGGCTGATTGTTTGACAGAAAACTGAACAAATCAATGAATGAATAAAAAGGTGGTGGTGATGATGATTCTCGGAAGGTCTGTGACTACAAAAGGGATGTAGCCACCACTATGAGGAAAATAATGATGACGCTGATAATCATCACCAATAATTGCCTACAACATGGTAGTGAGTGCCCAAAGGGCCATAATCATTACAATGCTAAAATCCAAAAAATACCTGTTCATTCGCACAAATATTACATTCACATGAAATCTTTTTCACAGATGAGCAATTCATCTTGAAATTCCCCACCAAGTCTTCGATTTTGATTTTCGATTAACAAATAAAAAAAATCCAATAAAATCTCCCACATTATCATAGTGTTGGTGAATCATCCATCCTACCAATGAAATTATTAAGTTATACAAATTTCGATTTTATGAAAAAGAAGGTCATCTTACACTGGCTTAACTCATATGCAAATTTCGTTTTTATGAAAAAGAAGAAAAAATGACTCTGTCACCACCATCATCATTCCGTTCAAGCACCTGTAGTTCAACGTACAAACTGCAATCTTAGGTTTTTAGTTAAAATTTCTTATCTTTCTTAATAAACATTTGTTTATGCCTACCTATGTAAGTAAGTATATGTATACAAACATATATTTAAATAAGCCACTACGTACACATATCGCTATGCCTGTATATTTATCGATTTTTTGTCTTCAATAATTCCGCTCATACAGTAGGGGTTTTTGACCTTTTCCTTTCCCCCCTATCGTAGTTCGACTTGCCATAATAATATAATGGCCATTTAACAGTTATTTTCTTTGTCGCATTTATTTTCATCAAATTTGTTTTTCATTTTTTCGATTTTTTTTTTCATTTTCTCTCTTCATTTCATTATCATACCCAAGCAGAGTGTGTGTGTGGGTTTTTCGTGTTGTTGTGTAAAATTATCATAACTTCTGTTGACACTTTTATTGTGTGTGCGCGATCACTACTGCGCGCGCATGCGTGCAAACACGCGGACAGGCGGACCTTAAGACGACGTTGCGTCGCAGCGAAATTGTACTCGCCGGGACGGAAACAAAAGAAACCAAACGAAAAAGGGCACTTATTCGTGTGAAAGATATGAGGTCTTCCCAAATGTTGTTAAATCTCAAGTGGATGGGATAATATTTTAAATTATTACAAACAAGACTATTCAAAAATATTGAATTCTATTTAAAATAACACAAAAAGTGTAATTCTGATAGAGGGGGTAAAAGAAAAATATACTTCTATACGGAGTTTTGAAAGTTTATGTATGGAGGTCATTTTATAGGCGCGCCAATATTCCCCCTTTTGCATATTCTTATGATGAGTCGGCATAGGAAACCTTGTGATCCTTACATTTTAAGTATAGAATGTAATAAGCAATATTACTTAATACACTACGAGGATTATTTTTGTGGAACATTTTAACCTTCTAGCCCCCCAATGTACGGGTCTTTTTGGTACGTTTGTGAAAAAGGGTAAAAAAACACCGCTAAAACAGGGGTCTAACGGCTCAACATGTTCTACAAAAATATTTGCCGTAAAATTCTACTATAAGTCTCTGAATACACTAAAACTCAAAACTTAACTTAAATGCCTGAAATGAGTCAAAACTTAAAATCCATTTTAGGGTTAGCTCCAATTATAATTGCAGCTAATACGCCCAAGCCAAGGTTACCGCAATCTATGTAAGAAAATTGCATTTAGAAGATTTAACTACAAATTGAATATATGGAACGATAACATAAAACTTTTTATGTGTTGGCCAAAAATAGGGGAACTTGTTTCCCATACAAGGATCTACATATTCAAAAAAAATGCTTCAAATCGACCAAAAAGTCTTTATATGTTATTTGATCGCCTATAAATATTCTAAATATGGCTTCAAATTTTCAGGATTTTGGAAAAATTAAAAAAAAAAAAATTTTTAATTGTTACAATTAAATTATTAATTGGTGCAATTAAACTTTTAATTGTTACAATTAAACTATTAATTGACAATATAAAATTATTATTTCTGGCAATCAATATAGGGGCAATATATAGGGTCTACATATTCAAAAAAATGCTTCAAATCGACCAAAAAGACTTTATATGTTATTTGATCGCCTATAAATATTCTAAATATTGCTTCAAATTTTCAGGATTTTGGAAAAATTGAAAAAAAAAAATAAATTTTTAATTGTTACAATTAAATTATTAATTGGAGCAATTAAACTTTTAATTGTTACAATGAAATTCTTAATTGACAATATAAAGTTATTATTTCTGGCAATCAATATAGGGACAATATATAGGGTCAGTATATTCAAAAAAATGCTTCAAATTTTCAGGATCGACAAAAAAGACTTTATGTGTTATTAGATCGCCTAAAAAAATTCTAAATATGGCTTCAAATTTTCAGAATTTTCGAAAAATTGAAAAAAAAATTAATTTTTAATTGTTACAATTAAATTATTAATTGGTGCAATTAAACTTTTAATTGTTACACTGAAATTCTTAATTGACAATATAAAGTTATTATTTCTGGTAATCAATATAGGGACAATATATAGGGTCTGCATATTCAAAAAAAATGCTTCAAATTTTCAGGATCGACCAAAAAGACTTTTTTATTTTATTTGATCGCCTATAAATATTCTAAATATGGCTTCAAATTTTCAGGACTTTGGAAAAATTAAAAAAAAAATAAATTTTTAATTGTTACAATTAAATTATTAATTGGAGCAATTAAATTTTTAATTGTTACAATGAAATTCTTAATTAACAATATAAAGTTATTATTTCTGGCAATTAATTTGTTAAGCGTTGCAGTTACATTTGTAAATAACACAATAAAATTATTTATTGTAAATTAAGACTGTAATAGGTGCGATTAAATACTTAATTGTTACAATTAAATTTGTAAATGACCCCATAAAATTATTAATTGTAAATTAAATCTGTAATAGGTGCGAGTAGATATTTAATTGCTACAATTAAATTTGTAAATGGCACAAAAATAATATTTGTTGTAAATTAAATCCATAATATGTGCGATTCAAGACTTAATTGTTACAATTAAATTTGTAAATTAATTAAATGTTACAATTAACTTTTTTAGTTTATACCATTTCCTTTTTAATTGGAGCAATTTCGTTTTAATCGGTTCAACTAATTTACTAATTGACACAATTTTTAATCATTGCAATTAAATTCATAGTTGCCACTATTTAGTTATCAATTTAATTTTTATTTGTTAAAATTAAACTCTAATATTTAATTCTAGCAATTGAATTTTCAACTGACACAATTTTTAATCGATACAATGAAATTCTTAATTGTCGCAATTTTATTATCAATTGATACCATTAAATTGTTAAAGCGTTGCAGCCAAATATGTATTTCTTGTACCAATTAAATATGTAATTGTTGCAAATAAATATTTATTTGTTACAATTTAATTTTTAATTGTTACAATTAAATTTTTTATTGTTACAATTAAATTTTTAATTGTTACATTTAAATTTTTTAATGGGAATTTCATTTTAAATCGGTTGAACTCGATTTCTAATTTACACAATTAAATTTTTAATTATGACAATTAAATTTTTAGTTGCTGCTATTATGTTATCAATTGCTACAATAAAATTTTTATTTGGCAAAATCAACCTCTTAATTGCCGCAATGAAGTTATTTGATTGGTGCAATTAAATTTCAAGTGGCAACATTTTTAATTGTTCAATGCAATTCTTAATTGCCATAATTTTATTATAAATTGATGTCATTAAATGTTTAAGCATTGCAGACAAATATGTATTAATTGTATCAAATAGATAAGTAATTAGAGTGATTAAATATTTAATTGTTACAATTAATTTGTTAATTGTTTCGACCACATTTTTATTTGAAGTATTTCCATTTTTAATCAGTTCAACTAAACTATTAATTTAGACAATTAAATTTTTACTTATTACAATTAAGTTTATATATGCCGCTATAAGTTAGCAATTGCTACAATTATACCTTTGTGTGGTAAAATTAACCTCTTAATTGCCCCAATTAAGTTATCACTTGGTGCAATTAAGTATTGATTTGTAGCAATTAAATTTGTAATTCCTGCGCATGACCCTTAAATAAAACAATATAACATATACATATTTAATTGACGAAATTAATTTGTGTAATTAGATATTTAATTGTTACAATTTAGTTTTTAATTTTTGCGATTAAATATATAATTGTTTCAATTAAAAAATATTTATTTACACAATTAAATTTTTTAATGTTATTCTTAATTGCCGCAATTAAAATTAATGTATAAATTGTTAAAATTAAATTATTAATTTACACAATTAAAATATGATTTGTCTCAATGCAGATATTAATTGCTGTGCATGCTATGCAAATTTTTAATTGTTACAACTAAAGATTTAAGTTTAATTTCTTAATTTACGCAATTAAATAGTTAATTGGTGCAATTAACTTTTTAATTGTTACAACAAATTAATAATTAATTTAAAAATTAAACGTTTAATTGATGCAATTATTTTTTAAATTGATACAATTAATTTTTTTATTTTAAAATTAGAAATTTAGATTTTTTAAAATTAGAGAAATTTCATTAAATAATTAGTTGGCAATTGCTTTCCACAATTAAAACTTTTCTTTGGCACAATTAAAATTTTCATTGTTATAACTAAATTTTTAATTGTTACAATTAAATATTTTATTGGTGAAAATTTGTTTTTATTGGTTCAGCTAAATAATTAATAGATAAATTACGTAAAATTTTCAATTATATTATAACTTTATTGGTGAAATTTCATTTTTAATCCCATTATAATTGTTTTATTGGGGCAATTAAGTTTTTATTGGGACAATTAAATATTTAACTGGTTTAAGCAAAATATTTGGTATAATTAAATATTTAATTGATGCAATTAAATTCACTGGGTTATGCGATCTTTCCTCACCATTCCCATCTTGTTTCGATTTTCTATTCTATTGCTGAATACTAGAAATAATAAGCGGGGGGATTTGTATGTTACCCACTTGCTTGTGAAAAATTGTTCGTATCTATGATAGGATTGTTGCTATAAATTAATTTCGATTTAACAAGCTCAGCTGGATTGTCTTGTTGGAGTGGCTGCCAGTAAACTTTTTAGTTTAATTAAATTATTTCGATGATTTAAGATATCTTTGACATAAATCCATACATTTTAAATTGAGTGCATAATTTCTTTAATTAAAAGTCGTAGTATATAAATCAGATGTTGTTTCAGTTCTGGAATTGTTTCCTTTGTTCTCTACAACTCTGTGAGTTACCAAAGGCAACACAAACTGAATATACTCTTCCCTCACGTGCAGTGCAGGTCTTTGAAGACACAACTTGAGGTAACATAACATCCAACCCTTCAACTAAATATGCCACTCCAAAACTCTGTGTTATTGTTTTTTTTTTCGTTGAGAATACGAGGAAAAAGTGATGGAATTGATTCTAAAGTATTAATAACAGCTTTTTTCAATCGAAAACAAAAAAAACAAAAGAGGAAAAAACTCTACCACCACTTAAGCGCTGTGCTGCGCTGTTGTATGATTACTCTTGCCAGCCAGAATATTTATTTACACATGTTAAAACTCTTGAACTTTAGAAAAATCACAACCATTTCAAAAGTGTTTCACAGTCTGCCTAGAACTCAAGTGCGATGAAGTTGTGTTGTATTCTTAGATTTTGTTTTTTAAAACTTAAACAAAAGTACAAAAAAATCGAGGAAACCTGAAGCGGTTCTTTAATTATAGATGTGAAAGGTAATAAAAAAATACTAATAATGATAATGGACACCCCGGGGCATAATTCTTGGTTTTTTTCGCGTACGAAACAACAATCAACCATATAATGGTAACAATTGCAAACAGCTACAACAAAAATAATGATAATATGAAAATGTTGATGTGCAGACAAATTGTGGTATTTAATATAATTTTTATGAAAACAATAAAAATATATTGTTTTTTTTTCACTCTCTAATATGTAGTTAAAAGTGTTCGGATTTCAAATAAGTATAAAGTGTTTTGGGCTGGGTAATCTAGATGGGGCCGCTAATAGTACACAGGTGGTGAAAACTATGTCGATCCTTATAAATGATCTTTTATATCTCCATCCTGTACTTGTCCTTTCATCCATCCATTTGCAATTCGGCCTCAGAATGCTTAACTATGATATTTATCTAAAGAATTTTACTTGTCAGGTGTTTTTGTTTTTTCTGTTGTTTTTTTTTTAATTCTACACGACGCGGTTCATCTAGAATTTCTAATTTTTTGTTCTGAAAATATTTTCCTAATGCGAGAACCGCATTCTTTACGTTGAAGCCAAACATTGTCATAGCCGAGTGGCAGTAAAACGATCATTCTTTGCAATGGCTTTCAAAAGTAAACAAAAGTGAAAAACTAGACAATGCCATGGCATTAAGAGCTTTAAACGAGACAAAAATATTCCCATCATCATCATTATGAATGCAATGCAATGCACAGTGGACAGGGAAAAAAATCGTAAGTGAGAGGAAAAGAATTTCAGGCAAAATAAAATGCTTGTCCTTATAAATTATATATTTATAAATGCTAACCATATAAGATTACAGATTAGTGAATAAATAATTAATTGGATCAATTAAAATTTAAGATGATAGGAGCTAAGGCATAAGTTTGTTTTTAAATTAAAGAATTTATTTTTTCATTAGATCAATTTCATTTAAAATGCCTTTCCTTTCAATGCCTTTTTCTGAAAGAATTAATTTTTAATTGAGACAATTAAATTGTTAATGCGACATTTAATTTTATAATTGCGGCAATTAATTTTTTAATTGGAATAATCAAGTTTTTAATTGGGAAAATAAGGTTTTTAATTAGGACAATTAAGTTATTAATTAGGACAATTAAGTTATTAATTAGGACAATTAAGTTTTTAATTGGGACAATTAAGTTATTAATTAGGACAATTAAGTTTTTAATTGGGACAATTAAGTTATTAATTAGGACAATTAAGTTTTTAATTGGAACAAAAAAAATGATTATACAAAAATTATTTTTTAAATTTTTTTAATAAATTTTTTATTTTTTTTTTAATTTTTAATTAATTTTTTAAAATAATTGTCCAATAGTTGAGAATATCAATTCAACTTTAAATAAAAAATCAATTTTCCAATTAATAATTTTATTTTAACAATTAAAATTTGTTTGTTCGAATCAATAATTAAATTATTTACATTGTCCGAATTAAAATATTTAATTGTCACAATTAATAAAATTATTTTTTTAAGTTGGACAATTATTTTTTAATTGGGAAAATTAATTTTGTATTGGGGACAATTCATTTTTAATTTGGTAATTCATTTTTAATTAAGAAAATTATTTTTTTAATTTGGTACTTCATTTTTAATAAGAAAATTATTTTTTTTAATTTTGTATTTGTACAATTAATATTTTTAATTTATTTTTTTAAAGTTATTTTTATTATTTTTTAATTGGCAAAATTATTTTTTAAATTGTATAATTAATATTTTAATTGGAGTAGTTATTTTTTAATTGAACCCATTATTTTTTAATTTTGACAATTAATAGGGACAATTAATTTTATCAATTAGCGCAATTAATTTTTTGTTGGGATAATTAATTTTTTAATTGGGACAATTAATCTTTTAATTGAACAATTTAATTCGAAAATTCTAAGAGATAAAAATTGAAATATTAATTCAGGCAATAAAATAGTTAATTGAACAAATCGAAGAAATTAGTTTAATTAAGTAGAATTAAACTAGATTAATTTAAGTAAATTAAACTAGATTAATTTAATTTGGACAATTAATATTTTTTAATTGGAATACTTATGTTTTTATTTTTTTTGTCTTGGACAATTAATATTTTAATTTGTATAGTTATTTTTTTAAATGAGAGAATTATTTTTTAATTTGAACAATTAATTTGTGAAAGTTGGGCAATTCATTTTTGAGTTGGGACAATTAATATTTGATTGGGAGAAATAATTTTTTAATTGTCACAATTATTTGTTTAATTGGGGCAATTAATATTTTAATTATGATATTTTTTAATTGGGTTAATTAATGTTTTAATTTGTAATTGCGACAGTTATTTTTTACTGAACATTCTACGAGTTAAGAGATAGAATAGACATACATTTTTGAATTGGGACAAATATTTTTTTAATAGGCACAATTAATTTGCTATTTAAGATACGTAATTTTTTAATTGGGACAATTATTTTTTAATTTGGGACAATTCATCTTTCAATTAGAAAATTCTAAGAGTTAAGAATTGATTATAATTAAACCATTAATTTAATTTGGACAATTAATATTTTTTAATTGAAATAATTATGTTTTTATTTTTTCGTCTTGGACAATTAATTTTTTAATTTGTATAGTTATTTTTTTAATTGAAAGAATTATTTTTTAATGTGAACAATTAATTTATGAAAGTTGGACAATTATTTTTTTTAATTGGGACAATTATTTTTTTAATCGGGGCAATTAATTTTTTATTTGGGTCAATTAATCTTTTAATTGGTACAATTAATTTTTAATCAGTTAATTCTAAGAGTTAAGGGTTAAAATATTAATTAATTATTCAACTTAGGCAATTTAATGGAACAAATAATTCTTTAATTGGTACAAATACTTTTTTAATTGACATAATTATTTTTTCAATTGGAACAATTTTTTTAATTGGTACAAAAAATTTTTAATTGGAATAATTATTTTTTAATTAGAAAATTCTAAGTGAAATAATAATTGCAATTAATTATTAATTACACCAATTATTTTTTTAATTCGGACAAATGAATTATTAGTTGCTGTAATTATTTTGTAAATTCGAACAATTAAGTTATTAATTCGAACTACTAAAAAAATTGAGACAATATAATTATTAATTTAACACTAATCTTCTAATTCGATGAAATTAAGAAAAAGAATTGGATGAGAATATTAAATTGAACAAAAAAATTGGAAAATCAAAAAAAAAAATTGATTTGAATTTAATTTGAATCTAAGAATCTATCTAATTTTTTATTTTATTCCCAAAAATTAAATTTTTATATGACAATTATTCTTTTCATTCGAACAATTAAATTAATAATTTGGACAAATAATTTTTTCGAAGTATTCAATCATTAATTAGGACAATTACTTATTTAATTGAGTTAATTTATTCTTTTAATTGGAACAATTAAATATTTTAATACAGATTTAATACAATTTAATTATTGATTCGAAGAAAAAATATTAATTGTTAAAATAAAATTATTAATTGGAAAATTGATTTTATTTTATTTACATTTTAATTAATATTCTCAACAAAAATATAATATATTCTCAAAAAAAAATAATTAAAATTTAATTAAGAATAAAAATTAAATTTTAACATTTAATAATTTAAATTGTAAAATTATTTTTTTAATTTGAACAATTAATTTCTAAATCGGGAGATAGAAATTAAATAAAACATATTATAACAATAAGCGTTTATTTTATTCGTTTTTTTTCTTTCACTGCAGTGCATTTCGAATATAGTAGATCGTTTTTTTTGGACCACTGTCCACCAAACATTTCCTAGCAATTACGGTAAGCAATAGTAACATTAAATATTTTCATGTAACACTACCTTTAGACATACCTAGAAACACATGTATAAACATACATATATACACATGTATATATATGTATAATGTTATATCTTTATATATATGCACATAACTGTCTATGTGCCGGTCGGTACAAAAGCTGCACATATTTCTCTCCACACAAAATGAAAATGTATGAAATGACATCAAAAGCGACAATGACAATAAAATATCCACAGCCCAACATCATCAAAACAACAACAACACAACTATGTGCGACGAGAGAGTATGACGACAATGAACGTACGGCCAACCGGCCGGCCGTGCCAACTGACGGATGGATCAGAAGAATGAACGGCAAACCTGACAAACAAAAGCAAATATGTGACTTGTGTCGTTGATCTTCAATGCTGGTGGAAAAGGAGGCAAGAAAAAAAAAAACGACGACGACGACGATGATGCAGAAACAATGTACTCAACTGGAGTAAATTACATTGGCGGAGACGCGGAATACAAATGCGCGACGACATCATGAACTGATGGCGAACTAAAGCGGCCGGCGGTGGCTATGGCGATATGGTGAGGTAAAGATGTCATGCACATGTAGAATGCCAGAGACCTGCAACGGTGGAACTTTAGTCAACAAGATCAGGTGATGGATTATGTCAGAGAGCTGTTGCTTTGTTGTTTTTTCTTTTCATTCTTGATGAATTTCTTGGCACTGTGATGTCAACTCTTAAGGGGATTTGAATAAAGGAATGTGGGGATGCATTAAGAGTTGAATAAGTGAATATTGACAGAGGATTTGGGATACCCCCAAAAAAGTTTAAATCTTTTAAAATGTTGCCCTTTGTTAAAAACACTGCAGCCTCTAAATGAAATTCTTGAAGAGTTTGAGAATAATAATGACAAGATTTCTGTGGATTTACCCGAAAAACCTCGCATTTCGTAAATTCAAAATATTCAGCAAAGCCAAAATAAGTTTTTCCTTCAATTGCTCTTTCACTAGTGTCAGAGTCTTATACACAGAAAATAGTTGGGAACGCAGCTTATTTTAAATAAATTTACAAAAATAGATCATGCATGGCCGGTCGAATACTTTTGCATAAATCCATCAAAATCCAAAAATTTCGAGATAAACTATTATTCCAGAAAACTACAGAATTAACAACTGCACTAGCTTTTATTTTTAAATTGTATTTTTCCTGTCTAATTTGGCTTTTTAGACTAAATAATGATTTTAGGAAAACTTCTGTGGTCACATTTTTTTCTAATTAGTAGAGTAACTTCTCCATATGAAGTGAAACAAATTGGTTTTCGAAAAACTGGAATTTTGTGAAAAAAATAGAAACCATAGTTTTAATTTCATAAGAGGACGATCACGAACAAGACGAGTTGCTTTTGAAGAAATTCTGTTGATAAACACCAAAGTTATGGCCAATTAATTAAAAGTAATGCAGGCGTATGATTAACATTAATATTATGAAAGATTAGTGATCATAGCTAGACGTATGATTAATATAAATATAATGTAAGATGGTTGATACCTAGGCGTATGATTAATATTTATAATGTAAACGATGGGCGACACCTAGACGTATGATTTATATGAAACATGGGGGTATTAGAAAACATCGGCAATTATTCATAGACCAAATTCGTCATGAACAAAAAATATAAAAAACTGAAATTTTGCGAAAAATCGAAAACATAATTTTTATTTTTTAATAGGACAATAACGAACAAGGCGAGTCTATTTTTAAGTTCAAAAGCGAAGTTATGACCATTTAATAAAAAGTAATATATAAGCGTATGATTAGTATTAATAATTTGAAAGATGTGCGATACCTAGAAATATGATTAATATTTATATAATGAAAGATTATTGATACCTAGACGTATGATTAATATTAATAATGGGTAGTAAGGGCGATACCTGGTCGTATGATTAATATTATTTATATGGAAATGTGGTTTTAGAGAGAACATCTGCAACTAACTTTTATTTTTAAATTGCATTTTTCTACTCCTACTCTTTAGACTAATTCTCGGTTTTAGAAAACCTTTGTGGTCACATTAAAAATATAGTAGAGCAACTTCTTCTCCTTGTCTTGGACAAAAGATATGAAACAAATTGATTTTAGAAAAACTGGATTTTTTCGAAAAAATCAAAAACATAGTTGTTATTTTTTAGGAGCGCGATCATAAACAAGACGAGTCGTTTTTTGAAGAAATTCTGTAGGTAAATACCAAAGTTATGGGCAATTAATTAAAAGTAATACCTAGGCGTATGATTAATATTAATAATGTGAACGATGGGTGACACCTAGTCGTATGATTAATATTAATATAATGAAATATGGATGATACCTAGCCGTATGATTAATATTAATAATGCGAACGATGGGTGACACCTAGTCGTATGATTAATATTAATATAATGAAAGATGGATGATACCTAGACGTATGATTAATATTAATCATGTGAATGATTGGTGATATCTAGACGTATGATTAATATTATTTATATGAAGACATCCATGCTTAGAAAACATCGGCAATTATTCCTAGACCAAATTCTTCATGAACAAAAAATATAAAAAATCGTTTTGCGAAAAACTGAAATTTTTTGAAAAAAAAATCGAAAACATAATTTTTATTTTTTAATAGGACGATAACGAACAAGATGGATATTTTTCGAAGAAATTCTGTGGACTAAAAGCAAAGTTATGTCCAATTAATTAAAAGTACTGCCTAGGCGTATGATTAAAGTTAATAACTTCAAAGATAAGTGATAATTAATAAGATAAGTCGTATGATTAATATTAATATAATGAATGATTAGTGATACCTAGACGTATGATTAATATTAATAATGGAAAGTTAGGGCGATACCTGGTCGTATGATCAATACGAATAATATGAAGGATGGAGTTCTAGAGAACATCAGTAAATATTCATAGAAATGAAGAATATTTTCAATGATTTTATATCTTTAGCAAAATGTATGTTTGTGTAAAAAATTGTATTGTGGATGTTGTAGAAAAAATCGGAAGTATAAAAATTGTATTTTTATATAATTTGTATATGGACATAATGAAACATACCTGGTAATTTTGAAGAAATCCTGTAAATAAATTAAAAAAGGTTCAGGTCAATAATGTAAAAAATAGTTTTATATATTCTTCAGTAATATCTGGGCGTATGATAAATATTAATAATACGAAAGATGAACGATAACTAGTCATATGATTAATATTAATTATGGATGATACCTAGTCGTATGATTAATATTATTAATATGGATTGGGGGTTTAGGAAAATATCGGCAAATATTCATAGATTAATTACAGTCTGATGAACTTTGGCTTTCTGAACTCGAAAAAAATATTAAGAAAGTATGCAAGTATATGCATTTCTTTTTTAATTTTTTTACTGAAATTCCAATTTTCGTCGAGGTGACTTTAATATTTGTACTCTCATTTTAGAAATATAAGTCCACTTATATCTTCAATTGAAGCTGGCTGCAAATGTTGCGACTATTACTTTCACTTAGAAACAGTGATTTAAGAACAGTCTCGAACAAATTGAGAAAAAAAAATATTTTTTAAACAAAAAATCGTTTTTGCTGTGACGAAAAAATCATAAAAAATGGGAAAAAAATTCTTGTTTTATTTTATAATAGCTAACACTCTAAGAAAGAAAACAATTTCTATATGTAATATATAGATAAATGTAGAAGTTATTGCCCTATTTGTCGACGCAAAATATTTTTTTTTAATTCATGATTTTTGCTTAAATAGCGCGAATCCCTTTTTTACAAATTATATAATAAATATATTATTCTATTTTATAAAATCTGGGATCTTAACGAACAGAAGAATATCTATAAATATATATAAAGAATATCTATAAATAAATACAGAACTTATAGCTATAGAAATAAGCAAAAACTTGGGAGACAATATTTCACTATTTTTTAAATTTACTTTCAACTACAGAATAACATAATATTTTGTATTACTTAATAGCTGGGACCCTAAACAAGAAAACAAGGACTAGTTGAAGAAAATCTATGGATAAATGTAGAAGTCATGACTCTTATTGTAGAAATAAGGGAATTTTTAAAAAAATCTTTTTTTACAAAGTTTTAGCTTAAATAGTTATTTTCTAAGGAAGGCCATACAAATAAGATAACATAAAATATTATTCTATTTTATAAAGCTGGTTTCCTAACGAAAAAAACAAGGTCTAGTAAAAGAAAATCTATGGAGAAATGTAGAAGTTATGGCCCTTATGGTAGAAGTAAAAAAACTTGGTAAAATCGTGTAATTTTTACAAAGTTTTTGCTTAAAGTATTTATTTTTACAAGATGGGCTATAACTTCTACATTTATTCATAGAATTTCTTCAAATAGGCTTTGCTTTTTCTTCGTTAAGATAACAGCTTTTAAAAAATAAAACAAAATATTATATTATTCTGTAGAAGAAAAATAATTAAAAAATTGTCTTATTTTACAAAGTTTTTGCTTAAATAGTTATTTTCTAAGGAAGGCCATACAAATAAGATAATATAAAATATTATTCTACTTTATAATAGCTAGTTTCCTAATAGAAAACAAGGTCTAGTAAAAGAAAATCTATGGATAAATGTAGAAGTTATGGCCCTTATGGTAGAAGCAAAAAAAAACTTGGTAAAATCGTGTAATTTTTTACAAAGTTTTTGCTTAAATTATTTATTTTTACAAGATGGGCTATAAATTCTACATTTATTCATAGAATTTCTTCAACTAGGCTTTGTTGTCTTCGTTAAGATAACAACTTTTAAAAAATAAAACAAAATATAGTATTATTCTTTAGAAGAAAGAGAATTAAAAAATTGTCTTATTGTACAAAGTTTTTGCTTAAATTGCTTATTTCTACAAGAAGGGCCATAACTTCTACGCTTCTTCATAGATTTTTCTCAACTAGGTCTTGATTTCTTCGTTAAGATGATAGCTATTAAAAATAACATAAAATAAACCTCTTATCTACTTTATAAAGGGTTTTATTTCAATGTAAACAAAAATTTAAAAAATCGTAATTTTTTAATTATTTTGCGACTACAAAGAGTGTCTGTCATAACATTTACATTTATCCATTGATCTTTAACAGATAAACATTGTTTTCTTCATTGGCAGGTTAGCTATTGGAAAATAAAACAAAATGCATTTAGAAATGCTTTTAAAGCAATATTTGTAAATATATTCGGGTTGTAAAGATTTGAAGTGCTTTCTAAGAGAAAATAGTTTTGCACACAAATCTCCTAACCAAAAGGCTAGTATGATTATGTACTTTTAAAATTACTAATTCCCATTGAACACAAATTCAATTACCCGCCTGATTGTCCAAACGACCATTAAGGCCTTTCAGCCCATTCCAGGGTTAACGGTCCGTTAATATTTTCTACAAAACTTTCTTCAGCACACACACACACATATGGTAATAAGCTAAAGTAAAACTAATCATGGGTAAATAAATATTTGTTTGTCAACAGTTTATTAAATAATTATGATGACAAACTAAAAACAAAACAAAGATTAGCCGCCAAGCCGTTGGTTAAACGTGACGTTTGAATATGCCAAACACGTTTACTACTTACCCCGTTTCTGGGCTAAGGCTGGGAAGAGTTGTGTTTTGTTAAACGTTTTTTCTTCGTTTTGTTTAATTAATATTTTATTTATACATTATGAGGAGCTAACTAAATTAACAAAATTAAAAGCCACAAATAACTCAACCAATCAAATCATTAAGACACGAGTGGTTTTCTTTAATTCTTTTAAATTCTTGTATTTGAAGTCGAAGAATTTGTAGACGAAAGAACTTAAAAAAAACATGCCCAAGAGCAAACGAAAAAAGAAACTTTAAATTGAAGGTTCTTTTTGGGGATTTAGAAGCTTTAACGAACGCCACGGCACACTTGACGTTTAGACGTTTTCTTTGGGCGGTGTTTGACCGTAGAAGAAAGAAATGGGGAAAAATCCATAATCCAGCCACTCACTTGTATAAGAAAAAATAGGAAAAAAAAACCCCTCTGTAGGGGGAGTTCTTGTTAGGGTGATGAGAAACATTTTTCAATTGCCATTAAATTAAAGGAACATTCGAGGCTTAAATATCGATAATATTAGTCTCCTAATGTAAGAGTAAAGGACTCACCTCGATTTATTAAGGAAAATTTTCAAATATCCCACAATAATAAAAAATACAAATTTTGTGTTCGAGACCTAAAAAATTATTTTTGTGTGCTGATTTAAAAAATTAACAAAAAAAAATATTTTTTTTGAAAAAAAAAAATAAAAAAAAAATATTTTTTGAAAAAAAAAAAATAAAAAAATATATTTTTTCTGGCACGAAAAAATTAGAACAAAAAATTATAAAAATTATGTTCTCCGCTTTTGAAATAGTTAATATTCTAGCGAAGAATTCCATGTCAATATGTAAAAGATCTATGGATAAATGTAGAAGTTATGACCCTCTTAGTAGACACAGAAGATTTAAAAAACTTGTGATTTTTTTAATTTTTGGTTGAATAAAGCGAAATCGCGCTTTGATAATAAATTATTTTGTTCTACTTTACAACAGCTGGGACCAATCAACAAAGAAAACAAGGTCTAACTTAAGAAAATCAACGGATAAATGTAGAAGTATAGCCCATCTTGTAAAAAAAAAAACTTTGTAAAAAATACACTCTTTTTTAAAACTCCCTTTGTAATATGATATATATTTCTATTTTTAGCGCTAACTTAATAAAAAAACAAGGCCTAATTGAAGAAAATCTATGAATAAATGTAGAAGTTATGACCCTTATTGTAGAAGTAAAAAAAACTTGGTAAAATGTGTAATTTTTACAAAGTTTATGCTTAAATTGCTTAAAAGGTCGAAACACCGCTTTACAAATTACATAACAGTATATATTATTCTATTTTATTATAGCTGGGATCCTAGCAAAGAAAACAAGACCTAGCGGAAGAGAATATATGTCTAAATGCAGAAGTTATAGCCCTTATTTTAGAAATAAGCAAAAACTTGGTAAAAAAAATACACGATTTTTTTTATTTACCTTTCTTCTCGAGAATAACTTAATATTTTGCTTTATTAATATTTTTAATTACTGTTATCTAAATGAAGAAAACGAGGAATAATTGAAGAAAATCTATGGATAAATGTAGAAATTATGACCTTTATTATAGAAGTAATAAAACTTTGTAAAAATATCACGATTTTTTTGTGTAAAATGTTTAAAAAGTGCGAACCCCGCTTTACAAATTACATAACACAATATTTTCCTGTATTTTACAATAATCGGTATCCTAGCAAAGAAAACAAGGCCTAGTTGGAGAAAATCTATGGATAAATGTAAAAGTTGTAGCCTTTCTTGTAGAAACACGCAAAAACTATGTAAAATATTACACGATTTTTTTTAATTTCCTTTCTTCTACACAATAACATAATATTTATTTTTAATAATATTTATATTTTAGCTGCTAATTTAACGCAGAAAACAGCGCCTAGTTGAAGAAAATCTATGAATAAATGTAGCAGTAATGGCACTTATTGTAGAAGTCAAAAAAACTTTGTAAAATATTGTTTAATTTTTACAAAGTTTTTGCATAAATAGCTTATTTGTACAAAAAGGCCAAAACTACCACAATTATCCATAGATTTTCTTGAACTAACCCATTTATTCTTCGTTAGGATAACATCTATTAAAAAATAAAACCAAATATTATGTTATTCTGTACTGGATTTCAAAAAATCTTGTTTACTTTTTTACAAAGTTTTTGCACACATTTTTAATTCTACAATAAGGACCATAACTTCTACATTTATTCATAGATTTTCTTCAGTTAGGCCTTATTTTCTTCGTTAAGATAACAGCTATTAAAAAATAGAAAAAAAATAAAAACTTATTTTATTCTGTAGAAGAATATGAATTAAAAAAATGTGCGTTTTTACCAAGTTTTTGCTTAAATTCCATATTTCTACAAGAAGGACCATAACATCCGCATTTATATATATATTTTATTAAACTAGATTCTACTTATTCGGTACGATGACAGCTGGTAAAAAATAAAAGATGATATTCTGCTGTTCTGTCGGTGAAAGAGAATTAAAAAATTTTATATTTTACAAAGTATTTGCTTAAATTGTTTATTTCTACAAGAGGAGACATAACTTCTATATTTATCTCCAGATTTTCTTCAGTTAGGCCTTATTTTCTTCGTTAAGATAACAGCTATTAAAAAATAAAATCCAATATTATGCTATTTTGTATGAAATTTCAAAAAAATCGTGTATCATTTTTTACCAAATTTTTACAAAGTTTTTGCTTAAATTGCATATTTCTCTAAAAACGACGATAACTTCTACATTTATTTGTAGCTTTTCTTCATATAGTCCTGATTCTCTTCGTTAAGATAACAGCTATGAACAAATAAAACTAGATATTATGCTAATCTGTATGAAATTTCATAAAAAATCGTGTATCATTTTTACAAAGTTTTTGCATAAATTGCGTACTTCACCCAAAACGGCCATAACCTCTACATTTATACATAGATTGTCTTCAAGTAGTCCTCTATTTCTTCGTTAGGATAAGAGAAAAAATATAAAAATAAAAATATTTTGTCATCTAATTTTTAAGAAGGGTTTCCCGCTATTTTAACAAAAAATTAAAAATTCATGATTTTTTTTCTAAATTTATTTGCTTCTGCAAATAGTGTCATAACTTCTACATTTATACATAGATCTTTCAAATATAGACATTATTTTCTTCGTTAGAATGTTAGCTATTAAAAAATAAAACAAAATATTTTTTCTGATTTGGTTTTTTTTATTTTTATGATTTTTTTCGTGCTAGGAAAAAATTGTTTTTTTTTCGATCATTTTTATTTTTTCTTATTTATTTGGATACTGTTCTTAAACCACTCTTTCTAGGTGAAAGTGAAATTCGCAACATTTATAGCCTATTATTACCTTTAATTTACCATATAAACGGTTATTATCGGATCTATATTTCCAACATGAGAGTACAAATATTAAAGGTAACTTTGTCGATAATTCGGATTTTAGTAAAAAAATCAAAAAAATCCATAATTTTTCATTAATTTCTTTTTCTAGTTTAGAAAGTCAAAATACATCAGAAAATATTATTCATATACCTTCGTCAAAATTATCTTTGCGAACTTTTTCTTTTATTTGTTCTCTCTCAAAAGAATTCTTAACTTCCCATCACCTCAAATCAGCCCCCCTTTAATGGCTTTGGTTATACATTGTAGTTTAAATTATAGCTTGTAAACATTTCACTCTTTGTTCTTGTTCTGCCTTTTTTGCTTTACACATTTCAAGGCATGTGCTGGCTGCCTTTGTTGTGTTGGCCAAATGGTCGGCTGGCCAAATTTGGCCAATTGTGTGGTCCGCTCCGCGGCCAGCTACCTCAGACACAAACGCCAGCATCGTTTGGGTTAATTTAAAAAAGGGTATTTCTTATAAGTATGTAACTTGCGTTGTGTACAATTTTTTCTTTTGATTTTTTTTAATTAAATTATGTTAACGGCCCTTTTTTCCATTAAACTTCGCCGTGTTGTGTAGCCGAATTGTTCTGGGGGGATGTACGACAACGTACGTGTGGTTCATTTATTGTTGTATCGAAGACCATTAATATATAACAACAACAAAAGTTATTAATTAAGTTGTAATTTTTAACGGTAGAACCGTAACAACAACAACATCCAAAGATCCCCGTTAAGACGTTATGTGTGTGTCCCAAAAATCCAAAGAAAAAGAACTTAACAAATGATTAATACTCATCTAAGGTTTAATTGTTCGACCTATAAAGAGCTCGTGCCATCAAATAGAGCAATTAATCACACCCGGACAAAAAAACACACACACAAATAACATCACCAAAGAACATTACGTTCAGTTGATGTCTCGTAATAATTATGGGTCTCATCCGAAAGCTATAAACTCTTTGAAATCGTCGTTATGAAGACGTTTCAGAAGAATTTCGCTTTTCCGCTTAGGACAGGCAGCCAACAGCAGCCAGCCTTAAGTCAATCAATCACTTGGACCTGAGCGAAGCAAACAAATGATCCCCACCCTTCTCCAGCGACCATAAATCAAAAAAGTGCAAGACGGACAGACAGATCAGCAAATTGCTCTAAATCGATCAGAAGTCGATAAAACAGTGCAGCAAATGTATATTTGGAATATGGAATTAGGACAGATTTCCTCCAGTGAACACTGTACATTTTCTGTGTATCCAGCCTGAGATTAGACTTAAAAATCTCGCTGGAGGACATGTTAGAATAAATCCTAATGTTTCGCAAAATTTATTAAAAAAATATGTCATCTAGGAGACGAAAAAAAGTTTTATTTAAAATATTTTCTTTCCGAAACCGAAATTAAATTTTCAAAAAAATCTGTTTTTTTTTTTTTTTAATTCAAAGCTGTTTTCTTGAAAATTATTTTCCAATTTATAATAAAATATATATATATTTTTATAATATTTTCTTGAAACCCGGCAAACCGAGTTTTTAAATTTTAAACCGGGTTTTTTCGAAAATAATTTTTATTACTTTCATTATGAATTTTTAATCATTTATTAGGAATCTAGAAAAGAACAGAAAACCGATATGAAGTATTAAATACCGGTTTTCTGTTTTTTTACTACTTTCATTATTAATTTTTCATCATTCTCCACAAAAAAATCGGTTCTCTACAATTTTTTTTTTAATTTTTAATATTTCATCATTTGTCAAGAATCCTCTATTAACATTTTTGGATAGAATACCCGGGTTTTTGATGTCTTAAACCGTTTTTCTGGAAATTATTTTTTATTATTTTCCTTAATAATTTTATACCATGCTAGGAAAGTGGCATTAATATTTTGTAGAAAATGTAGAAACCCGGTTTGAATATTACAAATTTTAATATTAGAACCCGGTTTTCTATAAGTTTAAATTTTAGCAATTTTTTCTCGAAATTATTTTTATTATTTCCATTTTCTATTATTTATCAGAAAATTGAGAAACTCGGTTTTTGATATTTCAAACCGGGTTTCAGATAAATAACTTACTATTTTACTTAAATAATTATTTTCAGATAATTTTCCACAGATCCATTATTATATTTTCAGAGAAACCCAGTTTTACAAACCGGGTTTTGAATACTTCAAACCGGTTCTCTCGAAAATAATTTCAATTAATTTCATTATTAAGTTTTTATAATTTATCAGGAAACATGTTTGAATAACCGGGTTATTAACTCTTCAAACCGGATCTCTCAAAAATTATTTTTATTGCTTTCATTGATTCTTCATTATCATTTACCAGGATTCTGGCATATACATTTTTAATATTTCAAAAAAAGTCTCATTATTTTCATTTAATTAATTTGTCATCATTTTCTACGAATGTGTTACCAGTATTACCTAGAACACCGGGTTTCTCTACTTCAAACCGGTTTTATTGAAAATTATTTTTATTACTCTCAGTGTAACTTTTTAATTGAGAAACCCGGTTTGATTAACCGGAAATTTTCGAGAAAATTATTTTTATTTTTGCAAAATTTAGAAACCCGGATTTTAAATAATTTAAGCCGGTTTTCTCGGAAACAGGTTTTATTGAAAATTATTTTTATTACTCTCAGTCTATTTTTTTTATTGAGAAACCCAGTTTGATTAACCGGGTCTTTTAAAAATAATTTTCTCGAAAATTATTTTTTATTTTTTTGAATTTTTCATCAATTACCATGAATCTGGTATTAATATTTTTGCAAAATTTAGAATTTAAATCGGGTTTCTAGGAAATTTTCATCAATTACCATAAATCTGGTATTTATTAATATTTTTGCAAAATTGAAAAACCGGATTTTAAATAACTTAAACCGGTTTTCTCTGAAATTATGTTTGTTTGTTTTTTTAAGTTTTTTCTCTTACCATGAATTAATATTTTTCCAAAAATCTAGAAACCCGATTTAAATAACCGGGTTTTTAATACCTTAACCGCTTTTTTCGTAAATATTGTTTTTTATAATTTTATTTCTTCATCACTTACCGTGAAAACGGATTTAATATTTTTTGAAACCCGGTTTTAGATAAACCAGGTTGGAATACCCGGTTTTTTTTAAACATTAAACCGTTTTTCTCGAAAATATTTTAAATTATTTTAATTTAACATTACTTACCAAGAATCCGGTGTTAATATTATTGGAAAATAGACTAATCAGGTTTTAAACCCGGGTTTTTAATATCTTAAACCGGTTTACTCGAAAATTAATTTTAATTATTTTAATTTTTTTCATGGCTTATGAATCCGAAATTTGAATACAAAATTTGTATTAAAAATTTCTTTATAGCTTTATAGATCACGAATCCGGCTGAGAAAATTTACTTTCAATTCAGTAAAGGAGGAAACTGGTTCAGAAAAGCCGGGTTTAAAATAAAAAATCATAAATTATTACTGGGCACGAAAAAAAATGGATTTTTAAAAATTTACGTCATATAGGAAACCGAGTCCATTCAATTTTCAAGGACGTCGGTTCCAAAAAAAACGGTTTTTAAAAACTCATGCCAAAAAGGAAACCGAATAAATAAAATATTTAATAATAGTTTCCTTGCTGAGCATAGATCTGGATTCGAAAATCAGCTTTCAATTCAATTTAAAAACCGTTTCGGGTTTTACCCGGTTGGAATACCCGACTTTTTAAAACATTAAACCGATTTTCTCGAAAATATTTCTATTATTTTAATTTTTCACCACTTATCATGAATCCGGTATTAATATTTTTGGAAAATTAAGAAACCCGGTTTGAAAACCCGGGTTTTTAATACCTTAAACCGATCTACTCGAAAACTAATTTTTATTATTTAAATTTTTCATCGCTAATGAATTCGGTTTTAAAATTTTTGGAAAAATCAAGAAACCCGGTTTTTATACCCGGGTTTTTAATACAGTCAAACCGGTTTTTTTTATTATTCTAATTGTTCATCATTTGCCATGAATTAGGTATTAATATTTTTTGAAAATCTAGTAGCCCGTCTTGAATAACCAGGTTTTTAACTCTTCAACTCGAAAATTATTTTGTAATAAAGGGTGATTTTTTAAGAGCTTGATAACTTTTTTTTAAAAAAAAAACGCATAAAATTTGCAAAATCTCATCGGTTCTTTATTTGAAACGTTAGATTGGTCCATGACATTTACTTTTTGAAGATAATTTCATTTAAATGTTGACCGCGGCTGCGTCTTAGGTGGTCCATCCGCTTAGTCCAATTTTGGCATTTCCACGTTTTTGAGTAACAGAGACCCAATTGGTGCGAACGGCGACGAATCGAAAATTGGTGGTCATCATTAACACTGGCCGATACAGCTGCGATATTTTCTTCAGTTCGCACTCTACGTAAGCGTGTTGGTGGTTTAATGTCCAACAATGTAAATTTGGTGCGAAATTTAGTCACAATAGCCCGAATAGCCGCTTCAGTGGGTCGATTAAACTGACCATAAAATGGAAGCGCGCAATGAACTTTCTTAACAGAGCACGCATTTTGATAATAAAATTCAATAATTTGCAAGCGTTGTTCGTTTGTAAGACGATTCATGATGAAATGTCAAAGCATACTGAGCATCTTTCTCTTTGACACCATGTCTGAAATCCCACGTGATCTGTCAAATACTAATGTAAGAAAATCCTAACCTCAAAAAAATCACTCTTTATTTTAATTTTGAGAGAAAACCAGTTGAACCGAGAAATATAAACTTTCACTCAGTTTCGAATTTCACATTATTTTAATTTTTCATTCAGTTTTGAGAAGGTCAATTACAAAAATAAAAATGTCTTAAATAATTAAAAACACTCTTTATTATTTTGTTGTTTCATCAACTTCTTTTAAACCACTAACCTGGCCCTAAAACACTTCTCTATTAGTTGGCTTTTGCACCATGCTTTGGGGTAACAGTGTCCGTTTAAAGTACTTAAATCTGCCCTTGTTCAACTTATTTCATCACTTACAGGTTTTTTATTTTTTGCTTCCTTTATACTGAATATTTCAAATCCTAACCTTGATCTGAACCCACACTAAAGGTTTGTGCAATTAGCTAATTTTTGTCGACAGTCATTTCAAATAAAAAAACCGGGTTCTGCCAATTAATTTTCGATTTTTTGCCAAAAAACACTAGATCGTCATCTATTATACGCATTCATATTGTAGACATTTCCATAATAATAAAAATTAAACAAGAAAACACGAAATGACAAAACACACTTTTAGACTCTGCCTAACACATCCGTCATTCAGTTCAGTCTGTTTCCTTTTCCGGTTTAAAGTGAGTCCGCCGGCTATGCTAGTGAGCTGAGTGGTGGGCCTATAACTTCGTTAACCATTTTACTAGCCACTTCAATTTATATAACTGCAACGATTAAAACTGAATAAAAGCAATTACATTAACCTATGTCTGGAGACGAATTCTGAAAAAATACTGTTGACAAAAGCAACAACATCAATATGATTATTTAACTTTTCTTTTATTTGAGGTGTCCCTGTGTTTGTTTTATTAGTATTTTATTATAAATGCAAATTATATGTAAAAATAAAATAAAATATAAAAAAAACACACTCCACTAAGTCTTAATACAGACACATCACATTCAAAATGGCACTGTTTCGGTGGCTGTCGATCGAAGTTTGTCTGACTGTCCATTCGTTCGACCGTCCGTCCGCCCGCCTGTCTTTCTGCCTGCAATTCCAACGCGTTCGTATCTCTCGCTGTCTGGGGAGCTTCTTGTGGTGTTGGTGTTGGTGTCGGTATGTACAGCCGGTATAGCTGCTAAACTATGCGGAAATTATATGAGCAGTTGCCTGGCGTTGCCGTTTCTTCAGGTTTTCATGCGCTTAGCTTTTGTTACGGGCGTATTAGCATAATGACCTCAAGTGGTATCTCGTTCGTTTTGTTTCTGATGAACAGATACTTTGGCTGGCTCGGCTGGCTCGGCTGGCTGTAGCCACTGAACTGAGAGGTGAAAACCGCAGCGCAAGAAGACAAGACGAGCGCAAGCCAAGAAAAACAATTGGGTCACTAGGAAGTCAATATCGAACAGGGAAGATTAATGATTTATCAAAAAGAAAATTGGATCAATTTGCCAGATATGTAGGTACGGGAATGATGGGTGCCCTCACCACAAGCTGCCAACATAAAGTCATTCGGAGTCCTGTTACACTCCAAAATTAATTTCATTTTGTGCAGCAAAAGAAAGTTGAGAATAAAACTTATAAAGGCTAAAGGAACATCTCATGCGTCTCTTACCAAATCCCTATGGACAATATTTCGACCTATAGAAATGCAAAAGACGCTTTAAAAGTCTTTTAAGAAGGCACACGAAACAGAGACATTAAGGGTATGATTTTAATAAAAATTGGCAAAGATATAGACGAACTGTGAGTGCCTCAACTAGTTTGTATTTTTTATTCGAAAAAATAGGTTTACAAACAATATAATTGAACAAAAATTATAAAAAAACATATATAAATTCGCATTTAAAAACATGTTCAGAACTGGACACGAAAACTTTCTGCTAAATTTTCAGAAAACCGGTTCCAAAAAAACGGGTTTTTCAGAAAACCGGTTGCAAAAAACCGGGGATTTTGAAAATTCATGCCATATTGGAATTACAAATTTGATCGTAGCTAACAACTAATCCAAACTAAAATGTCTGCTATTTTTGATAAAACCGGTTCCAAAAAACGAATTTAATCATAAAATCCGGGTTTAAAATAAAATATTATATAAAGAACCGGATACATTTTTATACTTTTAAATAAAAATGTATCCGGTTCTGTTATTAGCTGGACAGGAAAATTCCTGTAAATTTTCCAGAAAACCGGTTGCAAAAAACCGGGGATATTGAAAATTCATGTCATATTGGAAACCGAAGAAATTGGAATTACTAATTTGATCGTAGTTAACCACGAAGCCAAACTCAAATGTCTGCTATAAGTTAAATTTTTGATAAAACCGGTTCCAAAAAACGAATTTGATCATAAAATCCGGGTTTAAAATAAAATATTATATAGAGAACCGGATAAATTATTATTTAAAAATATGTTATTAGCTGGACAGGAAAATTCCTGTAAATTTTCCAGAAAACCGGTTGCAAAAAACCGGGGATTTTGAAAATTCATGTCATATTGGAAGTCGATGAAATTAGACTTACAAATATGATCGTAGCTAACCTCGAATCCAAACTCAAATGTCTGCTGTAAGTTAAATTTTTGATAAAACCGGTTCCAAAAAACGAATTTGATCATAAAATCCGGGTTTATAATAAAATATTATATAGAGAACCGGATGAATTTTCACTTAAAAATATGTTATTAGCTGGGCAGCAAATTCCTTTAAATTTTCCAGAAAACCGGTTCCAAAAAAAAAACAATTTTTTGAAAATTCATGTCATATATGAAAGCGAACAAATTTGAATTACAAATTTGATCGTAGCTGAGCACGAAACCGAACTCAAATATCAGCTACAAATTAAATTTTTGAGAAAACCGGTTACAAAAAAAAACGGGTTCTAACATAAAAACCGTGTTTAAAATAAAATATTATATAGAAAACCGGATAAATTTTTATTTAAAAATATGTGCATAGCTGGGCTGGAAAACAGGAAGTAAATTTTCCAGAAAACCGGTTGCAAAAAATTGGATTTTTTAAAAATCATATCAAAAAGGAAACCGAATAAATTTGTATTTAATTTGTATTAAAAAACTAATTTAAAATAAAAAATCAAATCTGAAGTCCAGCACGAATCCACATTTGAAAATTTGTTTTCAATTCAATTATCGAGAAAACCGGTTCAAAAAAACGGGTTTGCAAGAAAATCTTATAGGAAAGCGAAATTATATAAATTTAGATTTAAAATCATAGCTGATCAATTCTATTTTGAGAAAATCGGTTATGAAAAACCGCGTTTTACCATAAAATCCGGGTTTAAAAAAAAAGAAAAAATCATATAGAAAATTGAATAAATTTGTATCTAAAAATGCATTCATAGCTGAGCTCGAAAATGTATTGTCTATTTCGCAGATACCCGAAAAACCGGGTTTAAAAATATATGCCATATAAAAAACAATTGAATTTCTATTGAAAATTTGTTTGTAGATTTCAATTAAAGTTTTAAGAAAAACAGTTCCTAACAACCGGGTTTTAAACATAAAAACCGGGTTTTAAATAAAAAATCGAATAAATTTGTGTCTAAAAATTTATTTATTTTCGATTTGGTAGAAACCCGATTCCGAAAAACCGGGTTTTTAAAAATGTATGTCATATAAAAAACAAATGAATTTGTATTGAAAAATTTGTTTATAGCCAAACATAAATCCGGTTTCGAAAATTTGCTTTCAATTCAATTTTTAAGAAAAACAGTTCCTAAAAACCGGGGTTTTAACACAAAACCCGGATTTTAAATAAAAAAAATCGAATAAAGTTGTGTCTAAAAATGCATTTATTGTCGATTTGGTAGAAACCCGATTCAGAAAAACCAAGTTTTTAAAAATGCATCTCACATGAAAAACCGAAAAAATGTTTACTTAAAAATCTGTCTATGGCTTTCAATTAATTTTTTGAAAAAGCGGTTCCGAAAAACCGGGTTTCAAATAAAAACATCATATAGCAAAACCGAATATGTACCTCGTCTAATTTGTTCATACTGAGAACGAAAATTTTGTTGTCAATTTTCCAGAAAACCGGTTCCGAAAACGAAAAAAATCATGTAGGAAACCAAATTAATATTTATTGAAAAATTTGAATTTCGATGGTGATTTGCAAGAAAACCGGTTCCGAAAACCCGGGTTTTTAAAAATTCTACGGCATATTCTAGGAAATGGAATAAATTTCTTTTAACAATAAAAAATTCTATTCATGTGCTGAAAAATGTTCATCAAACCGGTTCCAAAATCGGGTTTTAAACATTTTATTTATACCAATAGATTTGTTTTTTTTTTAACAATTTTTTAATTTTTCAAAAGAAATTGGCTTTTAAAAATTTGCTATCAATTAAATTTTTGAGAAAACCGGTCCAAAAAAACCGGTTTTTAAAAATTCATATCATATTCTAGGAAATGGAATAAATTTCTTTTAACAATAAATTTTTTTTTTTTGCAAATTTTTCAGTAAACCGGTTGCGAAAACCGGGTTTTTAAAATTTTATTTAAACCAATAGATTTGTTTTTGAAAATGTGTTTAAGGACGATCACGTATCCGGCTTCAAAAATATGTTTCAAGATCAATTATCGAGGAAACCGGATAAAAAATGCGGGTTTTAGCATTCCATGTCTTATCGAAAAGGAATAAATTTTGTATTTATGGCATTACTAAACTCGAATCATTCTTCGAAAGTTTGCTGTCAATTAAATTATCGAGAAAAGCGGTTCAGAAAACCCGGTGTTTCAAAATTGTATATCATATAGGACACGGAATTGATTTTTGGATTGAAATACATTTTAATTTAACAATTTGCTAATTTCTGAACAAGAATATGCTTTCGAAAATTTGCTATAAATTAAATTTTTGGGTAAACCGGTCACAATTTTTTTAATTCATATAGGAATGAAATAATTTTTATTTAATACTTATACTGAATATACTTTTAATACTTGCTGAACATGAATCTCACTTGGAAAATATGTAGCAATTTAATGTTTGAGAAATCCGGCTCCGAAAATTCCGGGTTATTAACCTTCCACACCGGTTTTCTCAAAAATTGTGAGTGCAAATTCGTGTTGAATGATGAAAAATTAGTAATTAAAAATTAATTAATTCTTGGATTACTAGTTGTTCGCCTTAAAATATTAATCGGACAACCATGAGGCCCCTAGAAAGCAAACTGTTGGACGATGACGCTCATTTTTTGCTTTAAAAATAAAATTGACAAAAAAATATAAATGCCGTTGAATTTTTTAATAATTTCAAATATGTTTAACAAATAATAAAAAACACAAAACGCTGTTTCCAACACAAAAACCTTTAGAAATCGTTTTCTCTATGGAAACACTGAAAAAGATTTTAAAGTAAACATAAATTATGTTTGAAACAAAGCAAAACAACTGTTCGATTAGGGCGATGAGACAAAAACCAAACTCATGTTTTTGGACCATCATAACAATGGCCAAAAATAACGTAATGTTGGCTATTGTATTGGCAAAAAAATGAATACAAATAATATGCTCACCCGCGGTCAAAGGCATCATTACAGGGGGGGGGGGGGGGGGGCAAATAACGTTACGTTATCAACATCAGAGCGCAAAGAAGCAAACAAACGGAAAATATGATACAATTTGCTCCCTTTAATATGATTTGGCTGCTTTGTTGTTCAAATCATGTTAATTTTTACCACATATTTGGGGGGGGGGGATTTTGTAGTTGAATTTGGAAATAGCTTTGGTCCCACCGTTACCTTTAAGTGGGCCACACATTGTGGAAATTGTAGCATGATTGATTGATGAGTGCACAATTAGATGTTGAAGGCATTTGTTTATGGCCACAAAGGGCAAACCATAACATTAGCCCCTCACCCCACCATATGTTATTAATAAGATGAATTGATATAATTTACAAACATATTTATTTGAAACATTAAATTTGTTGACTTAAGTCGATGTTGTGGAATAATTACAAAAAAACCCTCAACATTCAACCCTCTAGCTCCTCATTATTGGGGGTCTTTTTGGTCCATTTTGTGAAAAAGGGTAAAAACACCTCTAGAACAGGGGTTTAACGGGTCAAACATTGTGATCCTTACATTTTAAGTGTATCATGTGTTTAGAAATATTACTTAGAACACTACGAGCAACATTTTTGTAGAACATTTTAACCCTCTAGCTCCTCATTATTGGGGGTCTTTTTGGTCCATTTTGTGAAAAAGAGTAAAAATAGCCCTAAAACAGGGGCTAATGGGTCCCACCCTCTGATCCTTACATCTTAGCATGTGTTCAGCAATATTACTTAGAAAACTACGAGGAAAATTTTTGTAGAACATTTTAACCCTCAAACTCCTCAATATAAGGAATTTGTTGTGCCATTTTGTGAAAAAGGGTAAAAACATCCCTAGAACAGGGGTTTAACGGGTCCCACCCTGTGATCCTTACATCTTAAGTATAGCATGTGTTCAGCAATATTACTTAGAACACTACGAGGAACATTTTTGTGGATCATTTTAACCCTGCAACTCCTCAATATAGGGGACTTTTTGGTCCCCTTTGTGGAAAAGGGAAAACATCACTAAAACAGGAGATTAACGGGCCAAACCTTGTGATCCTCACATTTTAAGTATATGATGTATTCAGCAATATTACTGCACACAGTACGAGCAACATTTTTGTGAAACATTTTAAACCTCTAGATCCTCAATATTGGGGGTCTTTTTGGTCCATTTTGTGAAAAAGGGTAAAAACACGCCTATAACAGGGGTTTAACGGATCAAACCTTGTGATCCTTACATTTTAAGTATAGCATGCGTTTAGCAATATTACTTAGAATACTACGAACAAAATTTTTGTGGAACATATTAACCCTCTAGCTCCTCATTATTGGGGGTCTTTTTGGTCCATTTTGTGAAACAGAGTAAAAATACCCCGAAAACAGGGGTTTAACGGGTCCCACCTTGTGATCCTTACATCTTAAGTATAGCATGTGTTCAGTAATATTACTTAGAACACTACGAGGAACATTTTTGTGAAACATATTAACCCTCTAGCTCCTCAATATTGGGGTCTTTTGTGTCTCTTTTGTGAAAAAGGGTAAAAACACCTCTAAAACAGGGGTTTAACGGGTCAAACCTTGTGATCCTTACATTTTAAGTATAGCATGCGTTTAGCAATGTTACTTAGAACACTACGAGGAACATTTTTGTGGAATATTTTAACCCTCTATCTCCTAAATATAGGGGACTTTTTGGTTCATTTTGTGAAAAAGAGTAAAAATACCCCTAAAACAGGGGTTTAACGGGTCCCACCCTGCGATCCTTACATCTTAAGTATAGCATGTATTCGGCAATATTACTGCAAACACTACGAGCAACATTTTTGTGAAACATTTTAAACCTCTAGATCCTCAATATTGGGGGTCTTTTTTGTCCATTTTGTGAAAAAGGGTAAAAACACTCCTAGAACTGGGGTTTAACGGGTCCAACCATCTGATCCTTACATTTTAAGTATAACATGTGTTCAGCAATATTACTGCAAACACTACGAGCAACATTTTTGTGAAACATTTTAAACCTCTAGATCCTCTTTATTGGGGGTCTTTTTGGTCCATTTTGTGAAAAAGGGTAAAAACACCCCTATAACAGGGGTTTAACGGATAAAACCTTGTGATCCTTACATTTTAAGTATAGCATGCGCTTAGCAATATTACTTAGAATACTACGAACAAAATTTTTGTGGAACATATTAACCCTCTAGCTCCTCATTATTGGGGGTCTTTTTGGTCCATTTTGTGAAAAAGAGTAAAAATACCTCTAAAGGGGTTTAACGGGTCCCACCCTGTGATCCTTACATCTTAAGTATAGCATGTGTTCAGTAATATTACTTAGAACACTACGAGGAACATTTTTGTGGAACATTTTAACCCTGCAACTCCTCAATATAGGGGTCTTTTGTGTCTCTTTTGTGCAAAGGGATAAAAACTCCACTAAAACAGGGGTTTAACAGGTCAAATCTTGTGATCCTAACATTTTAAGTCAAGCATTTGATTAGCAATATTACTTAGAACACTATGAACAACTATTTTGTGGAACATATTAACCCTCTAGCTCCTCAATATTGGGGTCGTTTGGGCCTCTTTTGTCCAAAAAGTATAAAAACGCCCCTAAAACAGGGGTTTAACGGGCGAAAATGTTCTACAAACAAATTTGCCATAAAATTCCGCTATAAGCCTCTGAAGACACCAAAACTCAAGAATCAACTTAAATGCCAGAAATATGTGAAAACTTAAAATTCATGTTAGGGTTAATTTTGTACTTTTTTCGAATTGTTGCGAAAATTTCGCACAAAACTACATTTTAAGGGGATGATGTGAAAGGAAAAAATATTCTATATCAAATTGCACTATAAGACACCGAACAAAAGAAAGCTGTAGCTATAATAATAAAAGCTAAAGCAGCACTACCAATTTGAGTATTTAAACAAGAAATTATTTAATAATTGTTTCCTTTAAAAAAATCGTTTTCCATATTGGTGGAAAAATGTCACATAAAACTGCATTTTGGAGGGGTAATGTGAATGGAAAAAATATTCTACGTGAAATTTCACTATAAGTCAACGAACAAAAGAAAACTGTAGATATGATATATATAGTTGAAAATCAGTTCCAATACTATTTATTTAAACGAGAAATTATTTAATATTTTTTTTCTTTCCTACTTGTTTCCGAATTGGTGCATAAATGTCCCATAAACTTGCATTTTAGGGAAATATTGTGTATGGAAAAAATATTCTACATGAAATTTCACTATATATCACCGAACAAAAGAAAGCTGTATATAATGTGTATAACTGAATTATCAGTACCAATTTGGGTACTTAAACAAGAATTTATAAATTTTCCCTTTTCTATTTTATCCGAATTAGTGTAAAAATTTCCCACAAAACTGCCTTTTAGGGGAGAGGTGTGAAAGGAAAAAATATTCTACGTCAAATTTCACTATAAGTCACTTAACAAAAGAAAGCTGTAAATATATTATATATAACTAAAATTTCAGTAGCAATTTGGGTATTTCAAAAAGAAATTATAAATTTTTCTTTTTTACTTTTTTCCGAATTGGTGTAAAATGTTCCACAACACTGCATTTTAGGGGAGTGGAGTGAATGGAAAAAATATTCTACGTCAAATTTCACTAATAGACAGCTAACAAAAGAAAGCTTAAGATATAATATATATGGCGGAAATATCAGAATCAATTTGGGCATTTAAACAAGAAATTATTAAAAAAAAAACTTTTCTTTCTTTCGTTCCATTTTCCGAATTGGTGCACAAACGTCCCACAAAACTGCATTTTAGGGGGATGATGTGCAAGGGAAAAATATTCTACGTCAAATTTCACTATAAATCACTGAACACAAAAAATCTGTAGATATAATCTATATAACTGAAATATCAGTTTCGATCCGGGTATTTAAATAAGAAATTATTTATTGATTCTATAACTTTAGCAAAGAATTGGGTGGATATATGCTAGTATCATTTCATTTACGTATTTCGTATCCTGTGTGGGGGGATAACTAATCAGTGGCACTTCTCTATAGAGAATAACTCATCAATGGCACTTCTCTATAGAGTGCTTGTACTAGGATTTTTAGCGGACCTTGTTTACATTTTCTTTTATTAATTCATAGTTCCTAATTTCACCTTATGACAATCGTGCATTGTTTCAACGAAAGTTGAATGAATCATGTTTTGCCAGAAAATCCTTGACCTTGTTCTGAACCAAAAAAAAGAAAACAAAAAACGCTTTCGTTTATTAGTCCCGTGAGATTATCTCATTAGCATTACCAGTTACAATACAATACAGTTCATTTGCCCTTTTTCGGCGGACACTCAGAATTCAAATAATTAGCATAGGAATAATTTATTTTGGCATTTTACACATTCCAGATTTTTTGAAAGTTGTCGAGTTATTTATATTGATCGATATAGTATCAAAATAAATGAAAGTCATTAAAAATTTAAATTTAATTTCAGCTTTAATTTATGCAACCACTAAATCTGTTGAACACACATTCTTTTTTGTTTAGCGCCACAGTCTAGTCTGGGAAAAGGTGTCAATTTTTTCATTTCATGTTTGCTTCCCCTCTTCCCTCTACGAAATCTGACAAAAAAAACTGGAAAATCCTGTGAAAACTGAAACTGAATGAAATGAAATGAAAATATTTTCAAAAAAAGAAAAAACAAATCTTAACTAAACTGATGTTGCAAATGTATGTAAACGTTGGAGCAAGAAAAAAACTCGCTTTATAACGACGGCGGCGACAACAACTTTCCATTTTCATAAATTTACACAAAAATTTCCACTTGTGAACCAAACCAAACGAAACCAATGCGCGCGCGCACTATGCAATTGCGCAGAATGGCAGGCGGGCAGGCAGGCAGGTCTAGAGCCTAGTTTATGGTTTGAGGCAGACGTTAGAGTCGACTCTACTGCACGCGCTATCCCCTAACACAGTGGCGATGCCAAGTGTTGTGGCATTGCTGCGGGTATTTATTGCGTGAAAAGCCTTCGCAGACTACTGGCTTTACTTCGCCGTCTTCTTCTGTGGCCACTACTAGTTACTGGGCACAGGAGAGGAAAAAACGACTTTTCATTTCTTCAATTGATTGCAAGAATGTATCCATGTTGCCACCAACCAACCAACCAGTCAGTCAGTACAACATATTGTGCGAAAACAAATGAAAGCGTTTAATAAACTCCTTTTGCAAGAAATAATAATAAAAAAGACTATCCATCGTTAGTTGGTAGTATCATTGTTTTTCTGTTTCTGTTTTTAAAGTTTGTTTAACTTTCGGTTGAAAAACATATTAAAAAACGCACACTCACACCAGCACCACCACCATCATCGCCAGTTAACAACATTAACATTTTAACTAGCATTTGGCGGAGTAAAGGAACCGGCAGATACAAGCGTACCTAAATAGCAGCAGCAGCTCACATACCCAGCCGATAATGTTGCACTTACTTAATGTTGTATGTATTAGCTGTTGTTGTTGGAGTTGAAGTTTTTTACGAAATCTTCACTTTTTTATGTTTTTTCCCCAAGTACCCACACACACTCAATCCTGCTCTGTCTGTTGGTTGTCTACACGCATGGTGGCACAATCCAAAGATTTCTACTTGCACAGAGGTCTATGCACCACTGGAGTGTGTGTGCGTTTGTGTGTGGTATTTATGTACGTTTGTGGCACTTGAGTTTGAGTCAACATTCAACATGCCACAGACTAGCCAAAAAAAAATTTGTTAGAAAATATTTCAATACTTTCTACACGAAACCTACAGCTAAAGAAACTGAAAGTGCAAGTTGGTCGCATTTACACTGGAAAGGAAGAAAGAAAACACGCAAAACTTTCAAAGACTGGCTTTGAAAATCTCACAAGAACTGCACTTAGCTGTAATAAATGGAGGTTTTTGAGAAGTTTTCGAAATATTTTTGAAAAATCTAGATATTGTTTGATAGAATGTATAGAATTATCTAAAAGAAAAAATTAATAAATAATTTCTTGTTTAAATACCCAAATTGTTACCGATTTTTCAGGTATATGTACTATATCTACAGGTTTCTTTTGTTCGATGACTTATAGTGAAATTTGACGTAGAATGCTTTTTCCATTCACACCACTCCCCTAAAATGCAGTTTTATGGGACATTTATGTACTAATGGGGAAAAAGTATAAAAAGAAAATTTTATAATTTTTTGTTTAAATACCCAAATTGTTACCGATATTTCAGGTATATATATTATATCTACAGGTTTCTTTTGTTCGGCGATATATAGTGAAATTTGACGTAGAATGTTTTTTCCATTTACACCATATCCCTCAAAATGCAGTTTTATGGGAAAATTTTGCATCAATTCGGAAAAAGGTTAAAAAAAGGAAAAATTTATAATTTCTTGTCTAAAAACCCAAATTGGTACTGATATTTCACGTATATATATTATATCTACAGCTTTCTTTTGTTCGGTGAGATATAGTGAAATTTGGCATAGAATATTTTTTCCATTCATACCTTCCCCCTAAAATGCAGTTTTGTGGCACATTTGTGCACTAATTCGGAAAAAAATAGAAAAAGGAAAATTTATAATTTCTTGTTTAAAACCCCAACTGGGTACTGATATTTCAGTAATTTTATTATATATACAGTTTTCTTTTGTTCGGCGATATATAGTGAAATTTGACGTAGAATGTTTTTTCCATTCACACCATATCCCGAAAATGCAGTTTTATGGGAAAATTTTGCATCAATTCGGTAAAAAGTAAAAAAATGACAAATTTATAATTTCTCGTTTAAACAGCCAAATTGGTATTGATGTTTCTGTTATATATATTATATATACAGCTTTCTTTTGTTCTGCGATGTATAATGAAATTTGATGTAGAATATTTTCTCCATTCACACCATCCCCCTAAAATGTAGTTTTGTGGCACTATTTACCAGCAATTAGAAAAAAAGGTAAAAAAGAAAAAAATATTATTTCTTGTTTAAATACCCAAATTGGTAGTGATATTTCAGTTATATATATTATATTTACAGCTTTCTTTTGTTCGGCGATATATAGTGAAATTTGACATAGAATATTTTTTCCATTCACACCATCCCCCTAAAATACAGCTCTGTGGGATATTTTGTACACCAATTCGGGAAAAAATTGAAAAAAAAAAGAAAAAAATATTTTTTCTTGTTTAAATACCCAGATTGCTACTGATATTTCTGTTATATATATTATATATAAAAATGTCTTTTGTTCGGTGACTTATAGTGAAATTTCATGTAGAATATTTTTCCCATTCACACCACAGCCCTAAAATGCAGTTTTGTGGGATATGTATGCACCAATTCAGAAAAAGTACACAATTAACCAAAACATGAATATTAAGTTCAGACTTATTTCAGGCATATAAGTTGGGCTTTGAGTTTTGGTGTATTCGGAGACTTTTAGTAGAATTTTATGACAAATATTTTTGTAGAATATTGTCGCCCTTTAAACCCCTATTTTAGGGGTGTTTTTAGCCTTTTTTACAATAGGGACCAAAAAGACCCCTATATTGGGGAGCTAGAGGATTAAACTGTTCCACAAAAATGTTCCTCATAGTGTTCTAAGTTATATTGCACTTATTGATATTGAACACATCCTATACTTAAAATGTAAGTATCACAAAGTTTCCTATGCCGATTCATCATAAGAATGGGCAAAAAGGGGGAAATATTGATCCCTCTCTCTCTCTCTAAAATAACCTCCATACGTGAATTTTCGAAACACCGAGACATGTATATTCTTTTTTATCCCCTCTATCAGAATCCGTAGAATATTTCTTTCCATTCACCCAACCACCCATCACCCCCTTCAAATTCAGTTTTACGGGACATTTTTGCAACAATTCGGAAAAATTACAAAATTAACCCTAAATATTAAGTTTTGACTTATTTCTGTTATTTAAGTTAAGTTTTGAGTTTTGGTGTATTAAGAGACTTTAAGTAGAATTTTGTTGCAAATATTTTTGTAGAACATGTTGACCCGTTAAACCCCTGTTTTAGGGGTATTATTTTACTTTGTCACATGTTATTATTTACTTTTTCACAAAAGGGACCCAAAAGACCCCTATATTAGGGAGCTAGAGGATTAAAATGCTCCACAAAAATGTTGCTCGTAGTGTTCTAAGTAATATTGCTGAACACATGTTATTCGTAAAATGTAAGGATCACAAGGTTTCCTATGCCATTGCATCATAAGAATGTAGAAAAAGTCGGAAATATTGAATGTGAATGCCCTTTTATACCCCATTAAAGCTAAGACATCTACGAGAATCTGGTAATAACACACTTAGTTTGGTCAAAGTGATTTCCTTGACCAACTAAGCCTATTCCGTGCGCATAGCTGGCATAACTTGTGCAAGCCTTAGGCAAAGCTCTCCCAATAGAGCGGCATTTTGACACGGACAATATTAGTTGCGTTCGATGATAGATTCGTTCACAAAGCAATCACTTATTTAGCAGTTGTCGCCGCCGCTTCTGTTCATTAATAATGTCAACATTAACATTTCAGCATATGGTCAATCATTGTTATCTCTCAATAAGATCTGGCACAACTGGCCAAAAGTCTACTCAACTTCCCCACACATGCAGGCACTCACATTCATTTACATTCATTCATCCCCAACAGCCACCAGGCAACTAAACAACGACAATTTCTTAAGCTATTTGCCAATGATAAACGTTTTAAAACAGAGCAATTCATTAATTACATATGGAATGGTGAGACGAGAGGAGAAGGGAGGGAGTTTAGCTCAATTGAATGTTGGTTGGTGAGGTGGTTGGATGAATGAAGCCTACTCCAATTACAACCCACTTAGAAATGTGATTTTGTGTGTTTTTTAACACCAAATTTGTCATTAGAAGCTGAAAGTGAGTGAGCAGATTCGAGCTGGCTGGCGAGCAGTAGCCTACATTGTAATGTGAAACGAGGTTATAAATGTTGAAATTAATTGCTTTTTGCAGTTAAATATTATGAAATCTCATTCATTGCTATTACTGTGGCTTATAGACTAATCTCGTGTTTAACACTCACGCAGAAATTTCGTTTTTGAAACTTTGGTTAAACGACGTTTAAAACCACAGTCACAGCCGCAGCCACAGACAAAGACATGCTGCGTCTACGTCTGCCTTTGTTCATGATGATGATGACGACGACGATGATAAAGTTTAACGATGCTCTCACTTTCACTTAATTATGGATATTTTGTCTTTTTTTGCTTTTTAATTAAGAAATGGGCCGGCCGAATGTCTTGGAATGGAACGTCGAGAAAAAGGTGTTAAAAAGCGCTGTTGAACATAAATTAAAACAAATTTTCGTTCATACAAATTTTGACAACAATGTACAACTGAAATTGACAAAGACACACACGCACGGCGGACAGAATGCATTGAAATGCATTTTTACATAAGGACGGACTGGAGGGAAACAATATACAGATGAAAAGAGGGAAAAGGGGAAAAGAGGGAGAGTAGACCTATGAATGAACGACTTAAAAGGCGGGCAACAAACGAAGGGGTATTTTGTGGGGTTCGAAATGTTGTACAAAAATATTTGACATAAAATAAGCGTTTTTTTTAATTTTTTTTAATATTTATTTTTTTATAAAGAAAAAAATACATCTTAGATTTTTATAAAATAAATTTTAATAATGTTAGCAATACTTTCCAATGTCTAAAGAGTCCATTTTGATTTATATACTTTCTCTTAAGGATCTTGTAAAATCCGTAGAAAAGAATTTTTCCACAATTCTGAGATGTTAAATGTTGTCAAATTTTCTTAATAAGAAAAATCAAAAAGTATGATTTTTAGGATTGTTATAAAAATAATTGCTGGGAAAATCTATACAATGTTGAAAAATTTACTAGATTTGCAGATTTGACCAATAAAGATGAATTCCCAAAGTGGGGAAAATTTGTTCCAAAATTTGGGATTTTTACTAAAATCGTTGTTATGCCTTTATTTACCGTTTTTGTATGTTTTGATGAATTTTAAGTAGTTTGTTGGAACGGAAATCCGAAAAAATTATGAAAAATTTTCTAGATTTGCAGATTTGGCCAAAAAGATTAATTCCCAAAGTGGGGAAAATTTGTTCCAAAATTTAGGATTTTTACTAAAATCGTTGTTATGCCTCTTTTTGTATGTTTTGATGAATTTTAAGAAGTTTTGTTGGACCTGAAACCCGAAAAAATTATGAAAAATTTACTAGATTTGCAGATTTGGCCAAAAAGATTAATTCCCAAAGTGGGAAAAATTTGGAACTTTTACTAACACGGTCGCCATAGCCATAGCCATTTTTTATCTGTTTTGATGAATTTTAGGTAGTTTTGTTGGACCTCAAATCCTAAAAAATTGCATAAAAATTCAAAAGATGATGAAAAATTTATTAGATTTTGAGATTTGGTCGAAAAAGATGAATTCCCAAAGTGGGGAAAATTTGTTCCAAAATTTGGGATTTTTACCAAAATCATCGTCATTTTTTATATAGGATTTTTATCTGTTTTGATGAATTTTGTGTATTTTTGTTAGACTTTATATCCGAAAAATGCAGAGTAAATCCATAAAATTATAAAAAAATTACTAGATTTGCAGGTTTGGTAAAAACAAAGGATAATTCCCAGAGTGGGGAAAATTTGGTCAAAAATTTGGGATTTTTAGTAAAATGCTCCACCATATTATTATTTAACGTTTTTATCTGTATTGATGAATTTTAAATGAACGATGAATTTGTTGGACCTCAAATCCGAAAAAAATCAAAAAAAATCCAGATTTGGCCAAAAAATCCTAAAGTGGGGAAATGCAGAAAAAATCAATAAAATGATGAAAAACTTACTAGATTTCCTAATTTTCATGAATTCCCATAGTGGGGAAAATGTGTTCCAAAATATGGGTTTTTTTACTAAAATGGTAGCCAGGCTTTATTTACGATTTTATACGTTTTTATGACTTTTAGGTTTTTTTGGTTGGACCTCAAATCCGAAAAAATGCAGGGAATATCCAAAAAATCATAAAAAAAATTACTAGGTTTGCCAATTTGGCCAAAAAAGACAAATTCAAAATTTTACGATTTTTACTAAAATGGTCGCAATATTTTTGTTGGACCTCAAATCTGAAAAAAATTGCAGAGATTATCCATAAAATTTATTAGATTTGCAGATTTGTCCAAAAAAGATGAAGTCCCAAAGAGGGGAAATGCAGAGAAAATCCATAAAATGATAAAAAATTTATTAGATTTTAAGATTTGGCCAAAATAGACTAAATAAAAAAAAGGAATTCCCAAAATGGGGAAAATTTGTTCCAAAATTTTGTATTTTTACTAAAATGGTCGCCAATCCTTTATTTACCGATTTTAATATATTTTATGAATTTTAGGTATTTTTGAAAAAATGTGAAGGGAAAATCCATAAATTGATGAAAAATTTACTAAATTTGGCCACAAAAAAATAAGAATTTCCAAAGTGGGAAAATGCAGAGAAAATCCATAAAAAGATGAAAAATGTACTATATTTGCAGATTTGGTCAAAAAGATGAAAATTTACTAGAATTGCAGATTTGGACAAAAAAAAAATGAATTCCCAAAGTGGGGAAAATATGTTCCAAAAATTGGGATTTTTGCTAAAATGGTCGGCGTGCTTTTATTTACCGTTTGTATGTATTTTGATGAATTTTAAATATTTTTGATGGACATCAAATACGAAAAAATGGACAGAAAATCCAGATTAGGCCAAAAAAAGACGAATTCCCAATGTGAGGAAATGCAGATAAAATCCATAAAATTATAAAAAATTGCTAGATTTGCAGATTTGGCCAAAAATATGAATTCCCAAAGTGGGGAAAATTTGTTCCAAAATTTGGGATTTTGACTAAAATGGTCTACATGCATTTACTTATCATTTTTATATGTTTTGATGAATTTTAGATATATTTATTTAATCTCAAATCAGAAAAAAAACATAAAATAGGATTTTGTTTTTGGGATTTTTACTAAAATGCTCGGCATGTCTTTATTTAACGTTTTTATGAATTTTAGGTATATTTGATGGACCTGAAAGACGGTCAAAAAATTAGTTTCAGTGAAAGCTTCGATAACTCAGTTAATTACCGAATGATTTTTAAAAACAAAATGACGTTTTACTCCTTAATAAACATTGTAGTTAAATAAATTCAGAAGTTGTTCTTTTACCATACAAAATTAAGTGGAAAAACATGCCCAAAGTTGAAAATGTTGGAATTGCCACAAAATGTATTTGCTGGTCTCCCTTTTATCATGCTTTAGTGAAATTTTAATTTCAAATCCATCAAGTAGGCCAAGTTAAGCAACCATGTGCAGATTTCCACTTAACTCAAGAGGATGCAAATATAGGTGAACATGACGAATGTCATCTAATTATGCTTTAAATTTCAAGGTTTTTTCTTCTTCACATTCCCCAAGTCTATGTACATACTTTCATTATTCTCCTTTAGCCTAGTTTTTTCAACAATAATGCACTTATATTTTCTTTTGAAATACCACCTCATCACCTCGTCGTTTAAATAGTTTTGAGAAAAGTAGAAATGCGTTCAAAAATTCAAATTTCACACATCATTTGCCAGACTCAGACACAGTCATACGCGTGCGCGCGTTTTTCGTTTCGAACAATTCGAACAATGTGTACGACGGTGCAGTGTGTGCCCCTTTAAAAACAATGCCCATTATACGTCAAAAAATACCTTAAGTTGAACGCAAACAACGAAACAAAAAAAAAACAATCTTGTTAACAGTTATCTAAGGTATTTCAGGCAAGTTTGAGTTTTTTCTTCTCTTACAACAGTTTTCATATCTCAACGCCAAATAAAACAAAAATATTTCTCAGTTGGATTTTTTTGTTGTTTGTTTCTTCGTCGTCGTCTTATTTGTCTGAATTTTTTATACGAAGTGTATTTATTTGACAACAACAAATATGTGTCAACGTTGGTATTTCTGTAGTGTTTGTGGTCGAAAAAGCCAAACGGCCGGCCAGTCCAACAGACGGCCAGTCTAATGGCCGGCCAGACGCAGAAAAAGCGGCCAAACCAGCAGCAAACCACCACCAACCCGAAAAATACGGCAAGTTTGAAAATTTTTGGCCAAAAAAAGTGCCGGTTTGAAAATACCCTGAATCGAAACTGGTTGTGGCTATTTCACAACCGAAAAAAAAAAATACAAAAACAAATACCTACAACATAACCGCGAGATAACAGCAAAATATTATATTTTTGGTGATTTGTTATGATCATTCAATACACGCTCCGCAACCAATATATTTTTATAATAGACCAGATATGGAGGAGGAGGGTGTGGGGAGGAGTTGGCTGCCACAAGGCTCAACATGATTTTGTGTGCGGCTTGCTTGGTTAGTTGGTATTTTGTTGAGCCGCAAGGTTTGGAAAATAATGCTAGACATTATACCGGTTAGTTAAGCTAAACATTGGCCAGATTATGTAAAATAATAATTTTATAAATATCCGCTAAGATTGTTTAAATGTCCTGGAAAAATACTAAAAAATTTCCATTTCAATGGTTTACTAGCAAACAAAAGACTTAAGACACAAACCTAAACACAATTGCACAATTTGTGATAAGTTTGATCATTTTGTATGAGTTGCACGGGCATCACAACAAAAGACTTAAGACACAAACCTAACACAAAGTTTAATTCAAACACAATAAGATCAAAGTCTTCACGACCCTTATTAACAGCACAGTGAAAATGTTATGTTTCGCCTCAACATTTTTCGAATTCCATTCAATAAAAATGAAAATAAAGTGGAATTAGAGATTATTCCACTTAGGTCACTCAAGTCGTTCGATATGTATCAGTTAATCAAGCTTTTTGTTTTGTTTCGAGAAATTGTTTTCTAAGTAGAAACTTCAGTTAACATAGAGGTTATGTCAACACCTTGTTTGAAAGAGAAATTCAAAATCAAAACATTTGAGACAAGACACCTGATTAGTGCTCCCTCTCTCCTTTCCCTTGATACACAATTTGCCATTTTTCTATTGAAAGCATTTTCGAGGAGAATGTCATGCAATTCATTGGCATCAGCTTAAGCATAAAAAAAGACTTAAGAAACGAACGCATTAAGCGCTATTAGGTAATAAAGAAATTAGAAAACTTCATTATTTTGGAGTAATGACATAATTGATAACAAAATTTTTTGTTCTGTCCATTCACTGAAGAGGAGGAGAAAACTTTTTTGGAAAATTATCACAAGGTTTCCCATGAAATATAGAAAAATATAAAAAACTGACTCATTCAACATGACCTGTGAAACATTGAAAAAAATTGAAAAATGTATGCGGACTTTTAAAATAACATATTAAACAAACCAAAGATTAATTTTAGTCGGAAACATGCACAATGTTTTGAAAACAAGTTGTTTTCAATTATTTATTTTAAATATTTTTAATTTCGACTGCACTCCGGTTTATAATTGTTGTGGTGTAAGTACCAGTAACTACACCATGAAACTTATGGAGCGTCTTACTGACACTATTAGTTGTTAATAAAATTTATTTTACAAAAATCAAACATGTATTTTTGTACTAAATAATAAAATAAAAAATATATTTTTTAAGATTTGCCCTTTTTCAAACTAGTAGCAATTTGCTCCAAAAATGCCACAAGAAAAAACTTTTTAAGATTATCTTATGACTTAAAAATACTTTATTTTTGAGAAAATACTAGGGCAGAGAATTTAATATTTTTTGAAAATCGGGAATGCAATCGAATATGTATAAAAATATATATTTTTTTAAGATTTTCTGCGTAACTAGAAATTATATAAAAATATATTTGTATCTCAAAACACAAAAAATCTATTTGTTTTTAAATTGCCTTAAAAGAATACTTTTTCGAGAATTTATGAGCTGAGAATAGGGAAGCGTTGCTTTCTCATCAATTTGTTGAACTAATGTATAATAGGGTGAGTTACACGTTTTCCAAATCTACTGGGCTCTAGTCAAATCGTATAATAATTATAATCAAGAAATTTTCGATTTTTTTTTTTAATTTTCTAAAACGAAATTTATATACAAAATTATAATATTATATATTTTAATCCATAAAATATTCTAAAATTATATTCAAATTATTTAATCAAAAATATATATTTTTCTAAAAAAATCAAAATCCTTTCTCATCAATAATTTTTCGAATTTTATTAATATTTTTAATATTACCTAAAACGAAAATTTTCTAAATATATAATATTATATATTTCATTATTATTTTAAAATTATTTTATCTAAAAAATATATCTTTAAAAAAAATTCAAAATCCTTTAACTTTCTCTCCAATAATTTTTCGAATTTTTTAATATTTCCTAAAACGAAATTTTTCTGAACAAATATAATATTATATATTTTAATCTATATAATATTTTAATATTATATTAAAATTATTTAATCTAAAAATAAATATATTTTTTTAATAATTTTTTCAAAATACTTTAAATATTCACACTAATATTTTTTCAGGAATGCAATGGAAGATGTATTTTTTATAAAAAAATAAAAATATATTTTTTTAAGATTTTCTGTAAAACTAGAAGCAATTTTCTGGATATTAGACCAACAATTTATTTATATATCATACCACAAAAAAGTAAAAAAATGCCTTATGACAAAAATAATTTATTCTCGATTAGTGCTTTAGCTTCATTATCCAAAATATCCATATTTTTTTCTGATGATTTTATGAATCATCACTATGCCTCGATAAACACAAACAATAAATTTGTAGTTCTCAATTTTTTTATTTTTAGTTGGAAATTTTGTGGAAGTTAGATTTTTTATATACAAGAAATCCTCAAAATTTTTGTTTAATATTTGATGTAAGATGATTTTCAAGTTGGACAATAATATTGCAATAATTTTGTGTGATGATCGAAACGTCGCTTTTCTCTTTTGTTACACCACCAAAATGTAGAGCACCCCATTGATTGTGGGGGCCTTTTGTTGCTCCAATTTGTTTTGCCATCAATATTGTGGTCGTAAAATTTACTGCCATTTTTCTTGTTCGGTCTACAGCGAACAACAAAAATGGATATTAACAAATGTTTGGTTTGATCTACTTTTAATTATTTTTGTCTATGTGTACGAGTATTATTCCGCTTTAGTTCGACTAATTATACAAAAAAAACAAAACCACTACCGACAACAGCAACAACAGCCGCTGTGGTTTGTTTAACTTTCATTCAAGCAATTTTCGATACCATGAAGCATAACCAAAGCAATTACAATCGAGTATTGTGGTGGTATTATTTTTTGTATATAAACTATGAATACATATAAACATACATATACGTATATTTATGTACATGTACGGACATGCATATTTTCCATACCCCGCTCGTGCTGCTCCCCCTCTTTTCAATTTGATTGTTATTTGAATGATAATTGATATATTGTTTTATTTCCGTTTTGTCTGGCTCGTGTTGTCGTGTTTCTTTCATTCCCATTCCCACTCCATTTTTTTCAACTGCTTTAAAGTGCATAGGAAATAACAATAACAACAGTTACCATAAACTTCACTCACTGCCTGGTCAGATTCTTTAAGGCAGGTTAGTTATATGGCAGCTTTTTTTAATGGCACTTGTTTAAAATTTAAAATCATTCACTTGTTGTTTTTTTTTTTCTGGGGGAATTTAAAATATGTTAATCATGGTGCACGGTGGTCTACGCATTTCCTGCAGAATTTCTGTTTTATAATCATCGAAAATACTTAAAAAATATATATATTTATTTCCGTTACAGGTTGGCGGAGGGGTGGGGGGTTTATGTTTATAAATAACTACATAATTTTATTAGAAATCATTTCCTATTTTTTCCCACCTTTGCTAATGGTGCTCATTTCTTTATTTTCTTTTCTTTCACAGTTTGTTTTGTTTCCTCGACCAACATAGAAAACAAAAACGCAGAAATATTGGACGGCAAGCTAACATTAACACCACAAAGAGGTAAGTTTTACAAATATAATTAAACTATAGTTGAAGAATAAAGTTCAGTGGCTTTTCTACGGCTTTTTGGATATAATTAAATAAATTTGGTACAAAAGTTCCTTTAGAAGGCGTAGTTGCGTCTAAAAAAAATTGCATGTTTATTAAGTTAAAGTCATAATTAGTTGGGTTTGAACGGATGTGCGGCACACACTCAAGTAGCCTAAAGGCACAGAAACGATAGACTTAAGACACAAACGTGGTAAGTGAAGTCAGCACTATCATCATTATGGACTGAGGAGTAGAGTGGAGTAGAAGTAGGAAAGGGTTGATTTCTTAACAATTTAAATTTGTTTTCAAAACTACAATGGGCTCTAGCATAATATTTTCTAAAACGAAATTTATCTAAAAAATTTTACAGTTTAATCTATATAATATTTTAATATTATATTAAAATCGTTCTATTTCAAAATATATATTTTTCTAAAAAAAATATTATTTTTTTTTTCGATTTTTTAATATTTGTATTTTTTTAAAAAAGAAATTTTTAAAAAATATAATATTATATATTTTAAAATTGTTTCATCTAAATATATATATATATTTCTTAAAAACAATTCAAAATCCTTTAAATGTTCTCACAAATAAATTTTCGAATTTTTTAATATTTTCTAAAACGAAATTTATCTAATAAATTTTACAGTTTAATCTACATAATATTTTAATATTATATTAAAATTAAATATTTTGAATACATTTTTCTAAAAAAATGTTAATTTTTTCGATTTTTTTAATATTTTTATTTTTTCAGAAAGAAATTTTTTATAAAATATAATATTATATATTTTATTATTATTTTAAAATGATTTAATCTAAAAATATATATATTTTCCCTAAAAAATTCAAAATCCTTTAAATATTCTCACCAATAAATTTTCGAATTTTTTAATATTTTCTAAAACGAAATTTTTCTAAATAAATATAATATTATATATTTTAATCTACATAATATTTTAATTTTATATTAAAATTATTTAATCTAAAAATAAATATATTTTTTAAAACATTTTTTCAAAATACTTTCAATATTCATTCACACTAATAATTTTTCGATTTTTTAAATATTTTTAATATTTTCCAAAACGAAATTTTGTCTAAAAATTAAAATATTAATCTATATAATATTTTAATATTATATTAAATTTATTTTATCTAAAAATATATATTTTTCTCAAAAAAATCAAAATCCCTTACTTATTCACAACAATATTTTTTCGATTTTTTAATAATAAATTAATTAATAATTAAAATATTTTAATATTATATTAAAATAATTCAATCTAATAAATATATATAAAAAAATTCAAAAACCTTTACATATTCACACCAATAATTTGCGATTTTTTAATAATAAATTATAATATTATAATTTTAATCTATATAATATTTTAATATTATATTAAAATTATTTTTCTAAACATTCTTTCAAAAATTATTACATATTTTCAAAAATTTTCCTATTTTTTTTTAAATAAATATTAATATTATAATTTTAATATATATAATATTTTAATATAATATTACAATTATTTAATATAAAAAATATATATTTTATCATTTTTTTTTTAAATCCTTTACATATTCACACCAATAATTTGCGATTTTTTAATAATAAATTATGATATTATATATTTTAATCTATATAATATATTAATATTATATTAAAATTATTTATTCTAAAAAATATATATTTTCTAAATAAACATCATTTACCAACAAATTTTCGAATTTTTAATATTTTCAATATACATATCCACACCAATAATTTTTCAATTTTTAAAATAATAAAAAGATTATTTTGAACATTGAGCCATTATTATAACTTTAATCTAACTAACATTTTTATATTATGTTAAAATTATTTATTATAAAAATATATATTTTTCTATTTTTTAATCTTTTATATCGAAAAATAATTGGTGTGAAAATTATTTTTCGATTTTTTAATATTTTTGATATTTTCTAAAACGAAAATTTTCGAAAAAATTATAATATTATATATTTTAATCTATATAATATTTTAATATTATATTAAAAATATTTTATCTAAAAAATATATTAAAAATTGTTATATATAAACAATTTTTTTAAATATTCACACCAATATTTTTTCTATTTTTTTAATATTTTCTAAGACGTAGTTTATCTAATCAATTTTAATATTATATATTTGCATCTATAAAATATTTTAATATTATATTTAAATTATAGTTTTTGTTGTAACTCTTACTCAGGTTCGAGATCATTTGTTTCTTAAACAGAAAACAAAGTATTTTAAACAGAAGTGTGTGATATTTATTTGGTTCGGTTGCTATATTTAAATTATTTAATATAAAAAATATATATTTTTCCAAACAATTTTTTCAAAATTCATTTTTTGTGGTGAATTTTATATTCATAAAAAATCAAGCGTAGATAGATATGAACTTACCTCGCAAACTCGTAGAAATAGAACTGAAAATATAAAACAAAAAATATATTCTATTAAAAAAAATATTTTTCAATTTTTTTCCAAAAAATAGAACAAGAAAATTCTTTTAAAATTATATTCTGTTAAAAAAATATTTTATTTTTAAAATTTAAATTTTTGTTTGAATATTTTAATCTGTTTACATATTTGCCAAGGTTCAAACGGAAATCCACTTGAACTTAAAGTCGAACATCCTTCTGCTATAACCCCTTTTCGTGTTTAATTTTCTTATAAATTTTGTGTGTTTGATTAAAATGTGCTTAAGCACAAAGAAACAAATGTTGTGAGCATTAAACAAAAAACGCCCATTAGATAATGATGATGATGTTAATGAAAGACAGTGTGGTGTGATTATGAAAATTGAGCCATTATTATTAGCATACAGCGGAAACGTCACACCAGGTCTATCACCTTTCTGTGCAAAAATAGAAAAAGAAGAAATAAAAAATAAGCGTGCTACAAGTGTCGATAACTAATTAACAGAATACAATAAGCTCGCAATTGTTTGGAAAGAAAGTCTTGAAATTTGATTAATAGGAAAGTTTTTTTTGTAAATATCCCGGAAAACGAGAATTATTTTCTTAGTTACTGGTATCCCGATGATGAGAGAAATCGCCAAAATATTTTTGAGAGGTCTGAAAAAATTATTTAATTTAAAGCATTTATATAATTATAATTTTAAGTTAGTTTAACATAACAAGACAAATAATTTCTTAAATAAAATTAAAATAAATAAAATGATGCAGAAGTTCTGTAACAAAACATGGACATATGTAAATATCAAGAATTTAAGGTACAAATAATCACTTTTGGCTTCTTTTATGATAGTTTCCTGAATTGTTGAATAATTTTTATATCACTCATACTAATTCTACAAATGCTATAAAGACACAATGAATTAATTTTTCATTCAAATCAAGGAGCAAACGAATCATTCCATGTCAAGCAGTACGATTTTTAACCTCTACAGCTGCGATTGTTTTGAAAGTTTGTGTCTGTTTTCTTCTCATTTAAATGATGTATAATTATTTAAAAAAATAGAAATAGAGGTACAGTGAAGACGGACCAGACCATTCATTTTTTTGACGACTTTTCATATGAAAAACTTCTCCATTTTTGGCGATATTAAATTTGAAAAATTGCCCAGTTTTTGGGCGATTTTAATTTCTTTTTAGGTGATTTGGCATACATTTTTGGGCAATTTTATTTTTTATTTTGGGTCATTTTATCATTTTTTGTATTTTCTCAGTTTCTGACTTTAATTTTAAGTAATTTTTAACAGTAACATTTTCTCCGCAATTTTAATTTTTGGGCGATTTTCTATATGAAAATGTACCATGTTCATATGAAAACTACTTAATTTTTTGACAATTTTGCATTTTTATTTGTATGATCATATTTTTGTTCTTAATTTGGGCGATTTTTATTTTATTTTTGGATATAATTTCATTGGACCATTTTTCATTTTTTGACCCACTTTTTGACGTTTTCTTCATTTTATTTTTGGGGGCGATTTTTCATGTAGCCGACTTCATATTCCGCACTTTTTGCATTAATCTTAACATAAACTGATTTTTTTGGCGATTTTGAGTATGACGAATTCTCTAAATTTTTGGCGCTTTTTTCATTCCTCATTTGGGGTTTTTGGCATTTATTTTTAGGCTTAATTTCATATTTCATTTTGGGGCATTTTTCATTTTTGGACACCTTTTTGACTTAGTCGATTTTTCATTTTATTTTTGTGCCATTTTTTCACTTTGTGGTGATTTTTCACTGAACCGAGTCCTTCATATTCATGTTGTTGGATCAATCTTAACAAGAGAGAATACCATTTTCTTAATTACAATTTTGTATTTGTGGGGGATTTTCTGAAATAAAAAAGTAGCCGAATTTTTAGGGCTATTTTAATTGTTTATTTGGGCGATTTTGGGGTTATTTTGTTATTTTTATTTTTTGTCCACTTTTTGGGTCATTTGCATTTATTTTTTATGTTTTTAATATTTATGTTCTTTTATGGCTATTTTCAATTTTTTATTTGGGCGATTTTGCCATTTTAATTTTTGGGGTTTTTATAATATTAATTTTTTGCCACTTCTTGGGCGATTTTGCATTTATTTTTGTTATTATTTTAATTTTTATATTTTTAGGGCTATTTTCATTTTTTATTTGGGTGATTTTGCATTATTTTTTGGGATTGTTTTAGTTTTTATTTGCCACTTTTTGGGCGATTTTGCAATTTTAATTTTATAGGTTTATTTTTATTTTTTGTCCACTTTTTGGACCATATTGCATTTATTTTTGATGTTTTTTAATTTTTTTGTTCATTTAGGGCTATTTTAATTTTTTATTTGAGCAATTCTGCAATTTTAATTTTTTGGGGTTTTTTAATTTTTATTTTTTGCCACTTCTTGGGCGATTTTGCATTTATTTTTGTTATTATTTTCATTTTTATATTTTTAAGGCTATTTTAATTTTTTATTTGGGTGATTTTGCATTATTTTTTGGGATTATTTTAGTTTCTATTTGTCACTTTTTGGGCGATTTGGCGTTTATTTTTGGGGTTATTTAAATTTTTATATTTTTAGGGCTATTTTCATTTATTTTTGGGGTTACTTTAATTTTATTTTTGCCACGATTTTGCATTTATGGGGTTATTTTAATTTTTATGACTATTTTTTATGACACTTTTTGGGCGATTTTGCATTTATGGGGTTCTTTTAATTTTTATATTTATAGGGCTATTTTTATTTGGGTGATTTTGCTTTTATTTTTGGAGTTAGTTCAATTTTTATGTTCTTTTAGGGTTATTTGAATTTTTATATTTTTAAAGGGCTATTTTCATTTATTTTTTTAGGTTATTTTATTTTTTTGTGTGATTTTGCATTTATAGGGTTATTTTAATTTGTATTTTTTTGCCCACTTTTTATTTTGGGAAAACTTTTATTTTAATTTTGGGCCATTTTTTGAAAAAAAAAATTCATTGAGCCGGCTTCATATTCGTGTTGTTCAATCACTATATGTGATAACTTTATTCTTTGGGGTGACCCCCATAGAAATAAATAAAATTTTCCCTATTTGTCGACATTTTATACAAACAATTAACGAAAATATGTGGGCAATTTTCTTTTGCGTAATTTTTCATTTATTTTTTAGATAATTTTTATTTTATTTTTTTTTCTGCCTTCTAACCATGATACTGTCAGATTTTTGCGATTTTTTTCTGACATTTTGTGCGGAATTTTTTTTTTAAGTGATTTTTCATATATTTTTGATCTTCGTTTAGTTTCCTGCTCTTGTCAGATTTTTTATTTGGGTTTGGCCTGCATGATAGGGCCGGTGAACGGCCCAAGTGCGAGCAGTTGTCAAAAAATTCTCCTCAGTTCTTCTGGTTTTGATTAGAACTTCAAAACAAAATTAGTTCCATATAAGATCACCTTGCCTCAGAATGATAGTATTCCCTATAAACTAAACTGCTCGACGAGCATACAAAATCTATATAAATTCTACAGACCACACATATTATTTAATCGATCTTAATCTCTCATGATTATTGTGTACTAGTTTATTACTAAAACGTCTTCAATATTTGTAATCAACCTCCATTGTTTGCCTCATCGAACAACGAACAAAAGACTTAAGACACAAACCCTCTACGCTGTGTTTACTTGACTTGATTCGCACACAGCTTGCGTAATTTGTACGCTGACATATTCTCTAGTATTATTTTTCAATTCGCTAGGCAATTTGTTAACTATTCAAATGCATTTTGTAATTGAAATTGTGTCTTCCCATACCCTCCCCTGGCATTACCTCTATAGATTGTACGCAATTGATTGGTACGCCCGTATGTGTATGGGTTTCTTTTGTTATTACAAATATTATCATTAATTATTTAGTGACTGAGAGACAGACTGAGCGACAGTTGGACTGACTAGTTAAAGCTAAATCAGGCAACAATGAAAAAAAAAAAAAAACAAAAAAGAACACCTGACCAGATCACAGGCGGAATGTGAATATATATGAGGGTATATATATATGTTTATATATGTTGTGAGTACACGTGTCTGTGTATGGACGTGCCCCAGCATTTGCTATGTGGAAATATAAATAAATTTCAAAATGAACAATTGCATTCCTCTAAGTCGCCGAATGCTAGCAAATAATTTGTGAGCTAATAAAAAATGAGATTAATTTATGTTTGACCAGCCAGGGTTTTGATTTCATTTTTTTGTGTTTGCTGGCCCATTAACCGCCTGACATTTATGAGATCTTTTTTCGGGGGGAAGGGGTTTTAGAGTTATTGTCATAAAATCAACAACAACAGTCTGCTTTTATGTTCTCAAGGAATTTCGAAGATTTGAATGAAAAATATTCACAGATTTTTTAAATGTGCTTTTTTATTCTCGTGGTGAATCATTTGAGACTCGTTTCTTTTTTGAAATTGCGTTTTGACATTAACACACCCATTTCTGCAATTTCTATCGAATTTCAAATTCATAAACATACATATGCCCACGTACTTGGAAGATTGCAACATATGTTTGTTTATATTTTCGTTTGCGCGTAGCAGACCTTTAATTAAGTTCGGATTAATATTTGAAAAGTAAAACTAACAACTCTATACGTTTATTTTTTTATTTTGTTTTTTTTTTTTTTTTATTTCTGTCTATCCAACTCATATCTGTGTATGATGATCTTTTTTACGATTAATTTCTGCTAAACTTTCTTCAGCCATCGCTGCTGATTTTTTTCTGCTTCTTTTTCTGCCTCAACTTCTTTCTTTCTTCGGTTGTTGTTGTTGAGCCGTTGTTTTTGTTGTTGTTAATTGCGAAAAGTCTCAGTTGGGGAAAAAAAAGCAGTCATGATTAGTATGCAACTCTCACCATTGTACACTTACTCAGACCATATTTGTAGAATTTACTTTTTTCATTGTAAACCCAAGGCACTGACGTTGCAACGTCAAGTACAGGACATCGAGCATGGATCAAGAGCGACTAGGAATTGCCTCACAAGAACAAAAAAAGGAAAAAGGGATGTGAGTCCCTAAAAATACAAACATTCCGAAGAGGGAACATTTGTCAATCAATGAACTACACTTGATATTATTTTTGTTCTCACTGAAAGGAACCTAATATTTTGAGCTGTTACCGTACGTTAAATGAAGTGTTGTGGAGAAGATGTACATATTTTTTTATTTTTGATTTGGGTGATTTTTCATTTATTTTCGGGCACAATTTATTTTTAATTTTGGATTTTTTTTGTCGAATTTTTATTTTATTTTAAGCAAATTTTAGGGTGATTTTATTTTTGGTGGGCGATTTTTCTTGATTTTTTAATTTTTATTTTTTTTTACTTTTTGTGTGATTTTGTATATAGTTTTAGAGTTATTTTAATTTTTATTTTCTTTTAAGGTTATTTTAATTTTTTATTTGGTTGATTTTGCATTTATTTTTGGGGTTTTTAATTTTTTATTTTTTTTTTAATTTTTATATTTTTATTTCTATTTTTATTTCTTATTTGGGTGATTATGCATTCATTTTTGGATTATTTTAATTTTTATTTTTCTGTCCATTTTTGGGTGATTTTGCATTTATTTTTGGGATTATTTTAATTTTAATTTTATTTTAAGCCAATTTTAGGGCAATTTTTCTTGGATCATTTTTGATATTATGGGCGATTTTTCATTTTATTTTTGGGTAATTTTTTTGTGGGCGATTTTTCTTGTAATCGAGTCCCGAGCGCCAAATTTTCTTCTTTATATTCTTTGGATCTATTTTAACGAGATGGGATAACTTTTTTTCACCATATGCCATAAACAGAAATTTTTGTGTTTTTGGGTGATTTTTTATATAAAAAATAAACACATTTTTAGGAATATTTTCATATTTTATTTGGGAGATTTTGCATAATTTTCGGACTTTATTTTTATTTATTTTGGGTAATTTTCAATTTCTGAGCGATTATTCATTTCATTTTTGATGCGATTCTTCTTGGATTCAATTCCTAGCCACAAATTTTGTCTTCATATACGATTTTTTTTGAATCTATTTTAACAAGATAGGTTAAGTTTTTTCTCTATAGGCCATAAACTGCATTTTTTCTATTTTTTTGGCGATTTTTTATATGAAAAATTAAGCGAAGCAAATTTCGTCTTCATATCCGTGTTTTTAGATCAATCTTTTCAAGATATGATAACTTTTTTTCTCTATGGGACATAAACTGCAAATTTTGCCCAATTTTTTCTCATGAATATAGCCACAAATATAGCCGATATCGTCGCTGCATAAATAAAATTCAGTGGTTCTTTCTTAAGTTTAACCTGGGTCGTCTGACTGGAAAAAGCTATTACTACTTACCATACTACATCGGACCTCAATAATTTTAATAACTTATTTTCAAACTTCTGCAAGTCATACAAACACGGTATGGATATCAAATGAAAAAGAAGAATATCATTAAAAAATACTTTTAATTACATGCTTCTATTGGTATTAGTTTAGCATTAATAACAATTTCAAATATCCCACTTATAAAGTAAAAATTGAATAAACTAAATAAACTCGAAATGGTTGTTCAAGCTAAACTAGTATAGACAGAGGAATGCACTTTTAAGTATTTTTAACAGATAACCTCCTCTTTCATTTGATACCCATATCGTCTTTGTATGAATCACAAAAGTATGAAAATAAATTATTAAAACAACCTTATCCTTTGGAAATTTGAATACACAGTTTTTCTACATACGATCTCTAGTTTCATGTATACATGGTCCTGTTCAGGCCCAGTGAAAAAATGTAAAATTGTCGCACGGAGAAATAGTTTCTGATGTATTCTCGCTTTCTAAGCTAAAGAAATAGTATACGAAAAATTGGCGAATATCACTTTTACATAGTAACAGTGGTTTAGGAACTGTCTCCAAAAATGGAGATTGATTTTCCGAAAAAATCTTTTTTTGTTGGAACGAAAAAAGCTACAAAAAATGAGAAAAAGACGGAAAAATTATTTTATTCTATTTTATAATAGCTAACAGCACAACAATGACATAGAAACAGCGATTTAGGAAAAGTTTCCAAAAAATAAAAAAATATATATTTCTTTTTGAAAAAATAGAAAAAAAGCTACCAAAAAATTACGAAAAATCACAAAAAATATTTTGTTTTATTTTTTAGTTGTTAACAATATAGCGAAGAAAATGGTGTCCACGAATTTTGCGAATTTAATTTTCACAAAGACACAGTGGGTTAGGAAAAAAGAGAAAAGAATGGATTTTTTTCGGAAAAAAAATCTTCAAAAAAATATAAAAATCGGCAAAAATTATTTTGTTTTATTTTTAAATAGCTAACATTATAGCGAAAAAATAGTGTCTACTTGTAAAAGATCTTTGGATAAATATAGAACTTAATTGTCCTCTTTGTAGACGCGAGACAATAAAAAAATCCTGATTTTCTAAATTTGTGGTTAAATAGCGTGAAAAAGCCCTTTAATTAATTTTCAATTAATAACTGGCCTAGCTGAAGAAAAATTATTAATTTATTTAATGTTGCTTAATGTAGGGTGTTTCATTTGCCCACAAAAAAATCTTTGCTACAACAGTAACACACGAAAACAAAACAAAAAAAACACAACATAAAAATCAAAAACCCAACAAAAAATCACTACCACTGACAACAACAACTTAACTTAGCCATTAATGCAGCAGACAAGCTCCTCGCGGTCTCTCGGTGGACAACAGCATGTACTACGAATGGCCGGACGTCTCTCCCTTCCTCCGGCCATCCTTCTATCTGATTATAAGTGTATTTAAAAGCAGAAGACGACAACGCTTGGCAGCAGCAAGAAAGAAAGAAAAAACACACACACAAAACAAATTTACCAAATTTGGTTTAAAAATTGTTGTATTTACAGTTCCCAGTAAATAAGCAATAAACAGACGTCAATAAAACAAATCAATATCACTACACACACACGTACATACATACACACATATACTTATGTAAGAATGTACTCGTGTATGTACATATGTACGAATGTATGTCTGTCTGTCTATATGTCGGTATAGAGATATGAAAATTGTTTAACCACCACCATCTCCAGCCCAACAACACGAACTCCAGCCGAGCACATGCAGCACACAGCCTTAACAACATCAGCAACATTGTTTGTTGTTATAACTGACAACATATGGTCAACATTGCAACACGTGCGTTGAACGTTTTTGCTGCTGCTGCTGCAGTTAACGTGTGTTGTTATTTTTTGTCTTTTTTGCCCATGTAGCTGCTGCCGGTGCTGGTACTGCTGCTCCATTCTGCTTGCCTTGTCTGCTGTTTAAGGAGGGGTGGCAACACAAGTTCTGTCAGAAAATGGTGGCAGCAGGAATTAAAAATAAAAAGCCAGTCATAGAGGGAGATTAAAGAAACGACTTAAGCAACAAGCGCTGGATTTTTAGAAAAGGTCAGGTTGTAAAACGAAAGACTTAAGAAACAAGCAACAATTCAGGGAATGAGCTAAAGGAGAGACTTCATTGAAGGTCTTAAACAAAAGACTTAGAAAACCAACAACTTTTCGATGGTAGCAGGAAAAATCTATTTTTAGCAGCTATGTCTTTGAATAAAACTCAATTTTTGCTTTTGAAGTCATTGCCTTGGGTTTCGAGAATTAAATCTCTAAATAATTTTTATAATTTTTATATAATTGGTCATATTCTATTGATCCAGCTGAGCGAAGTATTGTTGTTATACATTTCATGACTTATGAAGTCCTCCTTCCAAAATGTATAAACTTATTATATAATCAAGGTAGGGGAAAAGACTACGCCGTACGACAATTAAAAAAGTCAAAAATTTCATCAAAAGGCAAAATTTCAAATGATACATTTTTCCAAAAATTATTTTAAATACTTATTCGCAACCTGTGTTAACGGTATATACGTCAAATAAAAGACGAGAATATCCGTTAAAAATACATAAAATTTCATGATTTTATCTCTATTAGTTTAGCATTAGCAACCATTTCAAGTCCCTCCTTTAGTTTATTCATATTTTACTTTATAAAGGGGAAAATTTGAAATGTTTGTTAATTCCAAACTAATACAGATAGAAACACGTCATTTAAAGTATTTTTAAAAGACACTCTCCCATTTAATTTGACACATATACCGATATTATGGGATGAGAATAAGTATTTAAAATAATTTTTTTGAAAAATTTTATACTTTGGAATTTTGTAGTCCTGTGAAGGGGCCACACGATGTGGAAATGCAAGGTTATTAAAGCTAAACCGATAAGAAGCAGGCTATTTAAAGTATTTTTAACAGATATCCCTATTTTTCTTTTGATACCCATATCATCTTTGTATGACTCCCAAAAGTACGAAAATAAATTATTAAAGCATATATAGCCGATTTTTTTGTCAAACATTTTAAAAATAAGTGGCAAATGGAAAAGGTTGTTAATGCTTAACTAATGCAGATAGAAGCATGTGATTTATTCTATTTTTAACAGATGTTCTCCTCTTTCATTTGATACTACTATCGTACTTGTATGACTCGCAAAAGTAAGAAAATAAATTATTAAAACATATATATCCGATTTTTATAATCAATCATTTAAAAAAATTGGGGAACTTGAAGTGGTTGTTAATGCTAAACTACTACTGTAAGAAGAATGTAATTTAAAGTATTTTTAACAGACATTCTCCTCTTTCATTTGATAGCCATATCATATGGCCATGGCTCGCAAAAGCACGAAAATAAATATTAATACATATATCCGATTTTTGTAATCAAACTGGGGGGAAACTTGAAATGGATGTTAATATTAATGCTAATACAGGTAAAATCATGTAATTTAAAGTATTTTTACCAGATATTCTTCTCTTTCATATGATACCCATATCGTCTTTGTATGATACGAAAAACTATGAAAATAAATTATTAACAAAAAAATCTAGCCGATTTTTGTTTGTGAAACATTTTAAAAATGGGGAGTAATTTTATATAATTGTTAATGCTAAACTAATGTAGATAGATGCATGTAATTTAAAGTATTTTTAGCAGATATTCTTCTCTTTAATTTCATACCCATGCCGCCTTTTTAGGACTCGCAAAAGTACGAATATAAATTATTGAAACATTGTCAATAGCCTATTTTGTTAGTCAAACATTTCAAAAATAGGGGAAAACTTGATATGATTGTTAATCCTAAACCAATACAGACATAAGCATGTAATTTGAAGTATTTTTAACAGATATTCTCCTCTTTCATTTGATACCCACATCAACTTTGTCTGACTCGCAAAAGTAAGAAAATAAATTATTAAAACAACTAAAAAAAGTAAACTATTATTTAGGGGAAAACTTGAAAAGATTGTTATTGATAAACTAATCGAGATAGAAGCATGAAATATGAAGTATTTAGTTTAAAGTATTTTTTATCACATATTCTCCTCTTTCATTTGATACCCATATCGCCTTTATATGGCTGGCAAAACTATGAAAATAAATTATTAAAACATATCTATCAGATTTTTGTTTGTCAAACATTTTAAAAATGGGGAAATTTGAAATGATTGCTAATGCTAAACTAATACAGATATAAGTATGTCATTTAAAGTATTTTTAGCATATATTGTCCTCTTTCATTTGATACCCACATCATCGTTGTATGACTCGCAAAAGTAAGAAAATAAATTATTAAAACAACTAAAAAAAGTAAAACATGAATAAACTATTATTTAGGGGAAAACTTGAAAAGATTGTTATTGATAAATTGATAAATTATTGAGATAGAAGAATGTAATTTAAAGTATTTTTAACAGATATTCTCCTCTTTCATTCGATACCCACATCACCTTTGTATGACTCACAAAAGTAAGAAAATAAATTATTAAAACAACTAAAAAAAGTAAAACTATTATTTAGGGGAAAACTTGAAATTATTGTCAATGATAAACTAAACGAGATATAAGCATGAAATATGAAGTATTCAGTTTAAATTAATTTAGCAGATATTCTTCTTTTTCATTTGATACCCATATCGATTTTGTATGACTCGCAAAATTATGAAAACATATCTAGCCGATTTTTGTTTGTCAAACATTTTAAAAATGGGGGGAAATTTTAAATGATTGTTAATGCTAAAGTAATACGGATAGAAGCATGTAATTTAAAGTATTTTTAGAACGTATTGTTCTCTTTCATCTGATACCCATATCGTCTTTGTGTGACTCGCAAATTATAAAAATAAATTATTGAAATATATATATATTCGATTTTTTTTCAAACATCTTAAAAATTTGGAAAACATGAAATGGTTGTTAATGCTACCCAATACAGATAAAATCTTGTAATTTAAAGTATTTTAAACAGATATTCTTCTCTTTCATTGGACACCAATAACGTCGTTGTATGACTCGCTAAAGTATGAAAGTAAATTATTGAAACATATATATCCGATTTTTGCAATCAAAGATTATGAAAATGGTGAAAAACATGAAATGGTTATTAATGCTTAACTAGTACAGATAATAATATAAATAATAATATATAATTTAAAGTATTTTTAAGAGATATTCTCCTCTTTCTTTTGATACCTCTGTCGTCTTTGTACGGCTCGCTAAAGTACGAAAATAAATTATTAAGCGGCTCTAGCTTAGCTAATATCAAACATATTTATTTTTTTCGTTTGTTTCATTTCGGTCTGTAATCAATATTTGAACTGGGATATTGTCCTGGCTCATCTTTATTTTCTTTTTTTTTGCATCAAAAAATCTCAACTTTTCTTAAGGAATATGAAGCAGAATTGTTTGTTGTACTTTTGGCAACACCCCTCCTATCAGCAACAGTGGTTGTTTGCGCTGTTTGTTTTTGTCCAGTTACAAACAATCCGTTTTAAACATTATTAAAGTGTTTCATTGTTGTTGTTGTTGTTGTAAGTGAATTTCGCGGGAATTCATCATTGAAGCCCAACCAGCAACAGCAGCACCATCAGACAACAGACAACACCAGCACTGGTCTCAGTGCTCAGCGCACTAAGCGTGCTTAGGTGAATTTGACCACAAATGGAGTTATCAAACCAAATATGTCCGAGCTTCTATCAAACTAAACTGTTAAAGGATTTTATTAGATTCTAAAGAACTGAAATATTGTTAGTTCCCCCCGTGGTAGAGATGTAGCTTTGCTTCGTTTTTTCATTTCTTATTGTATTCCTGTTCATGCCTCATTTTGTGGCCAACTCTCAAAGGGTATGTTTTGTTGTCGTTCATCCGCTGTTCAGCTTGGTTTTTGTGCCTTGCTCGCAAAGGAGTGGCATTGTTGTTATTATCATCGTCATCATCATCATCGCCGCGATCATCATGGCTGGGCTGGCTACTGTACTGATGGGGGGTTTTTCAAAAGCCTCAAAGTATGGCCTTTGTGGCAGTAGCCGTGGTAGTAGTTTTTATTCCCTCCTCAACATGACCACTTATTAGACATGTTTGGTAACATGACGCAAATCAATCTTATTCGTTTTGAAAACAACAGCCTCAACACACACAACACATCAACTCACTTTGTTTTTTTTTGTTGTTGCCTTGCACTAAGCCGATGTTGTTGTTTGTGTTGTGGTCTAAAACGTTCTTTAGAGTGTTCGGACAAGATTTCCTCCTCTAATAGTTGTTAAGTGTGAGCTTTCGAGACAGTTTGTGTGTTAAACAGGGAGCTATAGGCTGCAGTCCAACGAAAAAAAGGAAAAGAAAAACGAAGAGACGACAAAATAACATGTTGGCTAAAATTGTTATAAAGATGTTATTTTTATATAATACCTCATGTACCATTATATATATATATATATATATATATGTAAACATACATACATACATATATCTATGTATATATAGAGATAGTTACACAAAAGCGGTGTTTAGTTCTTGGACTGATGGTTAGCATATTTTTGAATTACCCCCATCCCCTGATATTTTGTTCTTAGTGAATAAAACAAAAGACTTAAGACACGAACTTGCTGCAAGAAGTTTTATGTTGGCCAAACACGAATGTCGAATGCCTGTGCCCGGCCTCAACATGTTTATGACAAAACTAAAATTAGCACCACCAACACCAGCACCACCCGAGTGCTACATGAAGAATGTCACACAGGAATGTCAAATGAATGCAGTTGTAGATTGTTTGTTGGCCGCGGGAATAGTTTAATTAGTGGTAACGTCTGTTTGGTTTTGAGATTTATTTCAAAATTGTGTTTAGCATAATTTTGAATTTTTTTTCTGATATTTTTTCTTAGTAATCAACAGACAGTCGAAAGACTTGAGACACGAACATGTGTTGAGGATGTTGATGGGGATTTATGTTGTCAGTACATGAACCACTGACATGCTGCAGATTATGACAATACGCAGATCAGCCCAAGTAGTCTGAGATAATGAGTGTTCGCTAAAACGGCTGGACAAAAATTGAAGGCGTGTAGGAAGAGCATGAAGGTTATGGCTTAATTAAGAATGGAGACAAAGACAATTTGTTCATGGTCTACTAATTGGCAATGTCAGAATCGCACAACCAACAAAGGGAATAGCTCAGGCACCTGTACAAGTTGAGGTGGGCGGTTCGAGGTATTTCAGGGAGGTGCAAAAATAATGATTAACTGAATCTGCACTCTGCACCATGGATGGAGATTATAAAAGGGAACTTCTTTATTTTTAATTTCAAGATAACCTTTGAGACTTGAGACCAATGTTATTTGCCAAAAATGGCCGCAAATATTTGCTGGTCTCAACCAGGCAGACAAACAATAAGGGTCATAATTTCTACATTAATTCATGGATTTTCCTCAACTAGACCTTGTTTTCTGCGCTAAGTTCCCAGTTATTATAAAATAAAACAAACATATTATTTTATTTAATTTATAAAGGGGATTTTCTCGCTATTTAACCATAAACATAGAAGAAATATATTAAAAAAACAAATCAAGGGCCATAACTTTTACATTTATTCACACATAATTTACATGTAGACATTGTTTTCTTCGTTAGAATGTTAGCTATCAAAAAATAAAATTAAATATTTTTGCCGATTTTTTTTTTCTATTTTATAAGATTTTTTAATTGTTTCAGTAAAATCAATTTTTTCAAAGAGGTCTACATTTATACATAGATCATACACGTCGTTTTCTTCGTTAGAATGTTAGAAATAAAAAATAAAACAATATATATATATTTTTTTTAATTTTATTGGTTTTTTCTGGAAGCAAAAAAATCTATTTATTTCTCATTTTTTGTGAGACAGTTCCTGAACCCCTGATTTTTTGAAAATCACAATTACCTTTTATTGCAAAAAAAGCGGTTGTGATCGGGATTATATTCACCAAATGAGTGTATAAATAGTAAAGGTTATCGTAAATGTACCTTCGACGAAAGGAGGTATCTTAGTAACCAAATTAAAAAAAAAATATTTTCGTACTTTCGCTTGTCATAGAATAATGATACGGATATAAAATAAAAGAGAGTAATATGAGTTGAAAATAATTTAAATGTCATTCTGAGCGCCCCGGTAGTCGAGTTGGTAGCGTGCTCGGCTATCAGCGTGGGGGTTGTGGGTTCGATTCCCACCAGAGGCTCTGGTCTGTCGCTGCAATAACTACCTACAATGGTCGGCTCAATCCCTGGACCCAAAATTAGAATATAAATTTACTTTGTATTGTAATTCATAATAAATAAAAAATAAAATAAATGTCATTCTTCTATCTGCATTAGTTTAGCATAAACAATAATTTAAAGTTTTTCTCTAAATAATAGTTTATTCAGTTTTTACTTTTTTTAGTTGTTTTAATAATTTATTTTTATACTTTCGTGAGTCATATCAAGGTCGGCATGGATATCAAATGAAAGAGAATAATAACTCTTAAAAATACTTTAAATTCCATGCTTCTATCTTTATTAGTTTAACACTAACAATCATTTCAAGTTTCCCCCTTAAAACATAAAACACACATAAACTAAATAAATAATCGGGGAAATTTAAAATAGTTCTTAATGGCAAACTAATACAGACAGCAGCATGAATTGTAAAGTATTTTTTACAGATATTCTTCTCTATCGTTTGATATACGAATCGTTATTCTACGACAAAAATGAGTATGCAAAAATTAAATGTTGTTTTAAACAGACCTACGATAAAAGAAGGTATTTTATTTCAAAAATTAATTTATTTTCGTACTTTTGCGAGCCATGCAAAGACGATAGGGATATCAAATGAAAGAGAAGAACATCTGTTAAAAATACTTAAAATTTCATGCTTCTATCCGTATTAGTTTAGCATTAACAAATTTTCCCTCTTAAAAAATAAAATGCAAATAAACTAAATAAATAATGGGGTAAACTTGAAATGTTTTCTAATGCTAAACTAATACAGATATAACTATGTCATTCAAAGTATTTTTAACAGATATTCACCTCTTTCATTTGATATGTGCATCATTATTCTATGACCAGAATAAGAGTACAAAAATTAAAGATTATTTTAAAGTAACCTTCGATGAAGTAGATATTTTAGTGAAATAATTTCAAAAAATAATTTTTTTTTTTTTACTTTTGCCAGCCATACAAAGACAGTACGGATATCAAATGAAAGAGAAGAATTGTAATTAAAAACAATTTGAATTGCATGCTTTTATCTTTATTCGTTTAGTACTAACAACCATTTCAAGTTTTCCCCTTAAAAATAAGATAACCTAAAATGGGGAAATTTTAAAATGTATATCATTGCTAAACTAATACAGATAGAAGTATTTTTAACAGATAGTATTCTCTATCATTTGATATACATATCGTTACTCTATGACCAAATAAGAGTACAAATATAAAATGTCCCTTTAAAAGGTCCCTATAAAAGACCTTCGACAAAAGTAGGTACTTTAGTAAAAAAAAATAAAAAATATATTTATTTTCATACTTTTGCGGGTCATAGAATATCTGTTCAAAATACTTTAAATTTCATGTTTTTATCTGTATTAGTTTAGCATTAATAAACATTTCTAGTTTTCCCTCTTAAAAACTAAAAAAATTTGGGGGGATTTTGAAATGTTTGTTAATGCTAAGCTGATACAGATAGGAGCTAGAAATTTGAAGTATTTTTAACAGACATTCTCCTCTTTGATTTGACTCTAATACCCTTATCATAAGGTATGAATAAGTATTTAAAATAATTTTTGGAAAAATATAATTTCATACGTATTGATATGCCGGTTCAAGTGTAATGACTTTTTTAATAATTGTCGTACGGTGTTATCAACAAAAATATTCTTGTTGATTTTATAAATATATAAATGCCTCAAAGCACACGAAAAAAAATAATTTTTAATTTTTTCACACAATTTTTTTTATTTTACACTGCTTAGTCTTAATGTTCGCTGAATTGTAGTTTCGTCACTCATGGTTTGACCAATTGGTCAATGACCAGTAAATTTCTGCTATTAATTTGTGTGGTAAGCCTATTGTGATTTGCAAAGTTTGGCCCTCCCAGCGATTTGCTACTCAAGTCAAGAGTTGATGAGAACATAGACTGAACATTGCCAAATTGTTCATCTTCCGGTTAAAGTTTGTGTCTTAAGTCTTTTGTTATTGTGATAATATTGTGCTGATCTGTCCTCAAATTGCCAACCATTTTTAACAATATAAATTTAAATGTTTGTTGTGATATTCGACATGAATATAAATTTATTATTTTAATTTTTAAAATAATAGAAACTGAATAATTATAAAACAGAAATTTGCTGAGAACAGACGGAGTCTGGCATTATAAAACAAATACTTGCTAAAAAACATACAGAGTCTGCAAATTTGTGGAAGTTTCCGTCTTAAGTCTTTTGTTTAAATAAGGAATCTCTTGAAATCATACTTAGAGCCCGCAGACAAATTTATTGAATTTTTTACTAACCAGAGTTTGTGTCTTAAGTCTTTTGTTGTTTTTTTCTTATTTAAAAATATCCCCACTCGCAAACAATGTCCTGTAAACAAACTAAATAATTATAAAACAAAAACTTGCTAAGGACATACAGAGACTGCAAATTTGTGGAAGTTTCCGTCTTAAGTTTTTTGTTTAGATAAGGAGTCTCTTGAAATCATTCTTAGAGCACGAAGACAAATTTATTGAATTATTTACTAGCCAGAGTTTGTTTCTTAAGTCTTTTGTTTAAAAATATCCCCACTCGCAGACAATGTCCTGTAAACAAACTAAATAATTATAAAACAAAAAACTTGCTAAGAACATACGGCGACTGCATATTTGTGGAAGTTTGTGTCTTAAGTCTTTTGTTTTTTTTCGTTTAAAAGACTGTCCCGGGTCTAAAGTCTAACACATTTTTTTGAATCACAATTTGAATGCAACTACACATATTTGTTATCAATTAAAGGTGATTATGGCCGCCAGCTAAATATCACAATCATTGTTGTCTCCTCCTCGGAACCGGTTCTATTTCTATTATTTCTTCAAGTATTTTGCAATAGATAACCCCATTTAAAGATAAATGAAATAATTTCAAATAGATGGTTGGTTGTGGTCGGTGGTGTGTTCTTCTAAGACTTCTTCTCAAGAAAATTGATTTCAAATGCAATGCGGTTTTCGAGAAAGAAAAATATCAAACATTTCAGTTTAATTCTATAGGCAAAATACCTAAGAGGCAAGAACAACCGAACAAGCGAACAACTGTGGAAAAGAAAGATATTTAATGATGATTTTTTACTCTACAATTAACTAATACTTGATATATACTCTCTAGTGAGCTATTAAAAAATTCCACTTCCTTCATGCAATTTTCCACAGAAACACAAGCAAAATATGAAGATCGACGGCGGCAACGGCAACAGTGGCGGTGGCTGCTGCACAAACAAGGGAACTCCTTCTCCTTCAATAAGAAATGATAATAACAACAACACACAAAATACGTTGAAATTTTTGTACGTCGAAGAACCAGAACCGGATTTCAATTTCATACATTTCATAATATGTATGTACATACATACGTACGTATGTACGACAATTGCTGCCACAAAAGATCTAATCAATAATAAAAACCAAAGACAGAAGGATGGCCAGACGGACGGCCATACAAGACATACTACGCTTGTTGTTGTCGTTGTTGTTGTTCGTCGTATGTGTGTATTAGCTTAGGCCGGCCAGCCACACGAGGAAGAAGATCTATTGGCTCTGCTACTGTCCACCTCTTTTTGTACGTATTACAGAAATTACTCGAATAGAAACACGAAAACATGGCACTGCCAACTAATCTTTGGCGCTTCTCTTCCTTTAGCCATCTTGCTTCCTCCTAACAAGTAATTTCGTTTAATTATAACAAAACAGTTTTATTACAGTTGTTGTGGTGGCAGACACACACAAAAAACCGACTGTCTGCCCCCCTCCCCCCATTCTATCATGTGTACCGTGTATGGTGATAAATCTTAAGTGATTTGCACAAAAGGGTGTTGGAGTCAAAAGCAGCCAGTAGCAGCTTCTTCATTCTTGCCTTTACTCCCCCGGGGGGTGGAGCAGTTATAGTTGCCATTAACAACGGGCACAAAATATATTTGTCAACTTCAATTAATGGCCGAAGATTAATGGCCTTAACGCGATTTATCAAAATTTAGTCGATTTCTTGTTCTTCTTTGATAGGTGGGTTGGCCATCTAATCCTAATTAAACGAAATGCTAGTAATTAGAAAAGCACAAGACAAAATCGTTATTATTGAGTGCAGCACTCCATAAAAAATCGCTAACAATTGGGAGAGGTTTGGAGGTGAGGCAATATGGATAAATATGCAAAGGGTGTTCCACACGTCGTGAAACGATAAGCCAACAACTCCTCTTTATTGTTAGCAAAATTTTGAAAGATTTTTTTGATTTGTGATAATTTGTCAATGTAATTTTGGTTGATTTTACAACAAAACAAAAATAATTGAAAAAAAAAAAAAAAACAAAAAATATAAATTAAAAAATAATATAAAAAATAAATAAAACGAATAAAATAAATAAAATAAATAAAATAAATAAAATAAATAAAATAAATAAAATAAATAAAATAAATAAAATAAATAAAATAAATAAAATAAATAAAATAAATAAAATAAATAAAATAAATAAAATAAATAAAATAAATAAAATAAATAAAATAAATAAAATAAATAAAATAAATAAAATAAATAAAATAAATAAAATAAATAAAATAAATAAAATAAATAAAATAAATAAAATAAATAAAATAAATAAAATAAATAAAATAAATAAAATAAATAAAATAAATAAAATAAATAAAATAAATAAAATAAATAAAATAAATAAAATAAATAAAATAAATAAAATAAATAAAATAAATAAAATAAATAAAATAAATAAAATAAATAAAATAAATAAAATAAATAAAATAAATAAAATAAATAAAATAAATAAAATAAATAAAATAAATAAAATAAATAAAATAAATAATATAAATAAAATAAATAATATAAATAAAATAAATAAAATAAATAAAATAAATAAAATAAATAAAATAAATAAAATAAATAAAATAAATAAAATAAATAAAATAAATAAAATAAATAAAATAAATAAAATAAATAAAATAAATAAAATAAATAAAATAAATAAAATAAATAAAATAAATAAAATAAATAAAATAAATAAAATTAATAAAATAAATAAAATAAATAAAATAAATAAACTAAATAAAATAAATAAAATAAATAAAATAAATAAAATAATAAAATAAATAAAATAAATAAAATAAATGAAATAAATAAAATAAATAAAATAAATAAAATAAATAAAATAAATAAAATAAATAAAATAAATAAAATAAATAAAATAAATAAAATAAATAAAATAAATAAAATAAATAAAATAAATAAAATAAATAAAATAAATAAAATAAATAAAATAAATAAAATAAATAAAATAAATAAAATAAATAAAATAAATAAAATAAATAAAATAAATAAAATAAATAAAATAAATAAAATAAATAAAATAAATAAAATAAATAAAATAAATAAAATAAATAAAATAAATAAAATAAATAAAATAAATAAAATAAATAAAATAAATAAAATAAATAAAATAAATAAAATAAATAAAATAAATAAAATAAATAAAATAAATAAAATAAATAAAATAAATAAAATAAATAAAATAAATAAAATAAATAAAATAAATAAAATAAATAAAATAAATAAAATAAATAAAATAAATAAAATAAATAAAATAAATAAAATAAATAAAATAAATAAAATAAATAAAATAAATAAAATAAATAAAATAAATAAAATAAATAATAAATAAAATAAATAAAATAAATAAAATAAATAAAATAAATAAAATAAATAAAATAAATAAAATAAATAAAATAAATAATAAATAAAATAAATAAAATAAATAAAATAAATAAAATAAATAAAATAAATAAAATAAATAAAATAAATAAAATAAATAAAATAAATAAAATAAATAAAATAAATAAAATAAATAAAATAAATAAAATAAATAAAATAAATAAAATAAATAAAATAAATAAAATAAATAAAATAAATAAAATAAATAAAATAAATAAAATAAATAAAATAAATAAAATAAATAAAATAAATAAAATAAATAAAATAAATAAAATAAATAAAATAAATAAAATAAATAAAATAAATAAAATAAATAAAATAAATAAAATAAATAAAATAAATAAAATAAATAAAATAAATAAAATAAATAAAATAAATAAAATGAATAAAATAAATAAAATAAATAAAATAAATAAAATAAATAAAATAAATAAAATAAATAAAATAAATAAAATAAATAAAATAAATAAAATAAATAAAATAAATAAAATAAATAAAATAAATAAAATAAATAAAATAAATAAAATAAATAAAATAAATAAAATAAATAAAATAAATAAAATAAATAAAATAAATAAAATAAATAAAATAAATAAAATAAATAAAATAAATAAAATAAATAAAATAAATAAAATAAATAAAATAAGTAAAATAAATAAAATAAATAAAATAAATAAAATAAATAAAATAAATAAAATAAATAAAGTAAATAAAGTAAATAAAATAAATAAAATAAATAAAATAAATAAAATAAATAAAATAAATAAAATAAATAAAATAAATAAAATAAATAAAATAAATAAAATAAATAAAATAAATAAAATAAATAAAATAAATAAAATAAATAAAATAAATAAAATAAATAAAATAAATAAAATAAATAAAATAAATAAAATAAATAAAATAAATAAAATAAATAAAATAAATAAAATAAATAAAATAAATAAAATAAATAAAATAAATAAAATAAATAAAATAAATAAAATAAATAAAATAAATAAAATAAATAAAATAAATAAAATAAATAAAATAAATAAAATAAATAAAATAAATAAAATAAATAAAATAAATAAAATAAATAAAATAAATAAAATAAATAAAATAAATAAAATAAATAAAATAAATAAAATAAATAAAATAAATAAAATAAATAAAATAAATAAAATAAATAAAATAAATAAAATAAATAAAATAAATAAAATAAATAAAATAAATAAAATAAATAAAATAAATAAAATAAATAAAATAAATAAAATAAATAAAATAAATAAAATAAATAAAATAAATAAAATAAATAAAATAAATAAAATAAATAAAATAAATAAAATAAATAAAATAAATAAAATAAATAAAATAAATAAAATAAATAAAATAAATAAAATAAATAAAATAAATAAAATAAATAAAATAAATAAAATAAATAAAATAAATAAAATAAATAAAATAAATAAAATAAATAAAATAAATAAAATAAATAAAATAAATAAAATAAATAAAATAAATAAAATAAATAAAATAAGTAAAATAAATTAAACAAATAAAATAAAATAGGTAAAATAAATAAAATAAATTATATAAATAAAATAATTAAAATAAATAATATAAATAATATAAATAATATAAATAAAATAAATAAAATAAAGAAAATAAATAAAATAAAGAAAATAAAGAAAATAAATAAAATAAATTAAATAAATAAAAAAATATTTTATTTTAGTGTCTGCAGTAGCTTGTGTTTTTTTTTTAAATCGGGCATGCAGCTTTATTCAAAATATATATTTTTTAATATTTGACATTTTTATTATTTTTTTAATTCTTTTATTTTATGGGGACTGTTCCTTCGCATATTATTTGCTTTCTTAAATTTCGACAACTCATTTTAAAAAATTACCAATATATTTCCGAATTCATATACATATGTGTTTATATATTTTTTTATTGATAATTTATATTACCCTCTCTTAATCATTATCTTAAATCTTTGGATCTTATGTTCAAATGTCAATTATTTTACACAATTCTGATTAGTTTGCCCTTATGTTGTAAACGACATTAAATTCGGCCTTAAAGCACTTATCTTTATGCTGCTGCCTTCTCTGTCTCTTGTCATGTCTTAAGAGTATATCTCAAGGAAATCTTTTAATTATTTCATTCATGTTTCTAACATCAACCGAACATAACACACACGTTTTGGGTCTTAAGTCTTTTGTTTTAAAGCCATAGAATATCGCACACCTCACAACACTCTTGCAGACAGACATCCACATAAACTTTACATATATCGCCATCGCCAGATCTCTTGGTGTTGTAGATCATTTTGTCTTTATTTTAATTCATTTTCATAGATGTACTCATAGTCATACATTAGATCGTACCTAGTACCACACACACGAACAATAATTTCCAGATAAAAACATTAAAGAAATGTTACACAATTCACATTTAACATCGCTACACAACATCTGCATTACACCAAATGCTAATGTCGTTATGAACACATAGGCAGGCACACAGCCAGACATACACATACATATGGACAACTGCAACATGTTCAGACAATTTGAGAAGCATCGATCATTAGTTATGACATGTTTCAAATGATCCGACTTTATTATAATGTGCGATGATGAAACTCAATCTAGTGAGACCGATCGACCGTGTTCATCTGTTGCACAGAAAACATTGTAATCGATGTAGGCTACAAACGAAATCAAACATGATGCGTTCACCCCGCGAGGGGGGGAGGGAGCAAATGATGTACAATTTGATAGATAATTTGTTAAACAAATCGAGATGAGAAAGAAATGTTGCATTTGGGTTGGAATTTGGTGTATCGAATTGCATTGGCACAGTGGTTCGAAAATAACTGCAGCAGTCAAATTAAATTCGATTTCACAGAGCTATAGCTCAAAGGTTGGCCAGGTTTTGTTTTAAAAATTGAAGCTTCACAAATTAACTAAAATTATAAAAATGTACGAAAATTATATTAACTTACATTTATTCCTAAATGTCTACAAAAAAGATTCTAACAAGGGATACTGATAGAGGGGTTAAAAAAAGAATATACGTATATCGGCATTTTGAAAGTTTACTTTCGGAAGTCATTTTAGAGGGGCATCAATATATCCCTCTTTTGCACATTTTTAAAATGAATCGGCAAAGTAAACCTTGTGGTAAAGGATGTCTTCAGCAATATTACTCAAAACACTACGAAGAACATTTTTGTGGAACATTTTAATCTTCTAGATCGTCAATATAGGACTTTTCGATCTCCTTGGCGCAAAGGGTAGAATTCCAAAATTTCAAAATGCTTGACAAAATCAAATGATAATCTATTGCCGCAATAAATTCGAACAACATAAATTTCCACAAGTCAACTACAATGTGGAACACAAAAAATAAAAATAAGCTAAGAAGGGATTCTGATAAAAGAGGATAACAAAGAATATACGTCTATCGGCGTTTTCAAAGTTTACATATGGTGGTAAATATTTCCCCCTTTTGCATATTCTTACGATGAATCCGTATAGTAAACCTTGTGATCTTGGCATTTTAAGTATAGGATGTGTTTAGCAATATTACTTAAAACACTACGAGGAACATTTTTGTGGAACATCTTAAACCTCTAGCTCCTCAATAAAGGGGTATTTTGGTCCCTTTTGTTTAAAAGGGTAAAAAGACCCCTCAAAACAAAGGTTTAACGGATCAAAATGTTCAAAAAATTATTTGCAATAAAATTCTTCTATCAATCTCTGGATACACCCAAACCCCAAAACTCTAGTTAAATGTCAGAAATAAGTGAAAACTTGGGTTAGGGTTAATTTCGTAGTTACATCCGAATTAGTGCTAACATGTGCCACAAAAGCTTGTGATTCTTACATTTTAAGTATAGGATGTCCACAGCAATATTACTTAAAACACTACGAGGAACATTTTTGAGGAACATCTTAACCCACTAGCTCCTCTAGCTAGGGATTTTTTGGTCCAATTTGCGCAAAAGGATAAAGAAATTTTTCTACAAAAATATTTGCCACAAAATTCTTCTATAAGTCTCTGAATACACCTAAGCTCAATAGTCAACATAAATTCTGAAATAAGTGAAAACTCAATATTCATTTTAGGATTAATTTTTTACTTTATAAGAATTTCTGCTAAACTGTTCCACAAAATTGAATTTTAAACAATTCTTCAAATAAAATTTGATTTATTAAAAAATAAGTTCAAGAAGGCAAATTATTAAATATTTTCAATTTCAATAGCAATTTCGTTTACAATTTTTTTAAAGTAAGTACCAGGAACACCATCATGAAACTTATTAATAAAATTTATTTTACCCAAATCAAAAAATATTTTTTGTTTATAAAATATTTTAAAAAATAAATAAGAAAACAATTAAAAAATATTTTTTTTTAGTTTTTTCGTTTGTATTTTTTGGTCTGTAATAAATATTTGATTTGAACTGGAATATTGTCCTGGCTCAAGACCATTTTGCATCTAAATTTAATAGAATGCTAATTTATTTATCTACAGCCAAGTAATAAATGTCACCATGCCATCTGTAAATAAATTTGCATTCTATTAAATTTATGTAGATGCAAAATGGTCTTGAGCCAGGACAATATCCCAGTTCAAATCAAATATTCGCTGCGAAGAAAAATTCCACTTGAGAAAACCTTTGACAGGGTGGAAATCATGATAGTGGTAGTCTGCTGCCAAATAATAAATGTCACCAACCATTTGTAAATAAATTTGCATTCTATTAAAGATAGCTGCAAAATGGTCTTGAGCCAGGACAATATCCCAGTTCAAAAAAAATATATTTTATTTAATTTGACAATTTTGTGTATTACTTATTGCTTTTATGCCAAGTCGTGGGCGCTAGTGCTAAACTAGAAGAAATTTTTTATAAAACATTTTTTTGTATATCAAAAAAGTAAAAAAAATAAGTACGAAAAAAAATTAAAATTTGACAATTTTCTGTAAAACTAGAAGAAATTTGCTTGAAATTAGAAAAAAATATATATTTGTAACTCATACCACAAAAAGATACACATTTTTAAAATTACCCTTTGAGAAAACATATTTTATTTTTGATCCACCCTAGTGTCTACAATATCTATTTTTTGGGAAAAATTGGGAAAGCAATTCAAAAAATATTTTTATTTTAAAACTTTTAAAATTTTTTGTAAAACTAGAAGAAATTAGCTTTAAATAAAAAAATATTTTTTTGTTTATAAAATAAATCATAACATAATTAAGAAAAAAAATATATTTTTTTGTTTATAAAATAAATCATAACATAAATAGAAAAAAAATAAAAATATATTTTTTTAAAATTTGACCAGAAGAAATTTGCGTGAAATGGAAAAAAATATTTGCATCTTATACCACAAAAAGTTACATATTTTTAAAAAATACTTTATGACAAAACTATTTTTTCGATCCAAACTAGCGTCTACAATATCCTATTTTTGAAAATCGGGAAATGCTGCTTTATTCAAAAAAAAATATTTTTTTAAGATTTTCAATTTTTCAATTTAAGATTTTTCAATTTTCTGTAGAACTAGAAGAAATTAGATTGAAATAAGAAAAAAAATATTTTTTGGTTAAAAAAATAAATCAAGAAAAATATATATAGCAAAAATTAGCTTGGAATTAGAAAAATATATATATTTGTAACTCACATCACAAAAAGTTACACATATTTAAAATTACATTTTGACAAAAAAAAATATTTTATTTTATAACTTTAGGCAATTTTCTTTAAAACTAGAAGAAATAAGAAGAAAAAATATGTTTTGTTTATAAAATAATTAACAATTGATAATAATAATTTATTAAAATTTTTTTAAGATTTGACAATTTTCTTTAAGACTAGAAGAAATTTGATTGAAATGAAGCGTATTTTACCCGTGTGAGCGTATTTTACCCCTTCTATTAGAATCCGCTTTGAGGAACCTTGTTATTTTCGAAAGAGTTTAGTTTTGTTCCACAGTGTTTTCTAGTTTATGAACAAAAATTACCGGCCGAAAGACGGTGTTTATAGATTTATCCAAATCCTCATAGGCTATATTTCCAATTTTCCAATTTTTTATATTAAATTATTAATCCAGTTTCCATACAAAAAAAATGTCTAACTCATACTTTTTTTCGAGTTTTTTGATTATTTTGGCAGTTCGGTCATAAATAACAACAAATAACGATTTCTCAAAAATTATGACATAGGTCTTTTTTATATTAGGGTAACGATATTGAAAACTATTCATAAGTCTATTATCCATGTTTACGGGATATATATTTGTTAATTTTTAATTTAATATGATTTAAAAAACCAACCACTTTATGAACCACCCTTTTCAATGCAAAAAAACTTCCCGCAACATTTTCGCAAACTAGTGTTACTCCTCAAATACCGATAAAATAGCAAGTTTGTGTCTTAAGTCTTTTGTTTAGATGCTTGTCAAATTCCGTTTCACAAAACACATCAAACACTGACACCTAATAATCTCAGGGATTTTTGTTTAAATGTTGACGCTTTTTTGTTCTTCTTCGTTTACAAAAGCTTTATAGCATTGTTCTACAATATTTATATTCTATAGAAATAGGCACAACATTCTTTTTGTAAAAAAAATGGGACCGCCGTTAAAATAACATTTAACACACATTCTCTGGAAACAATCAACTTTCATTGGACCAAGTGTCGTTTCATCAACATCATTCCGAAGAGAAAAATGTTAAATAGAAAGTAAACGGGCATTGTCTGTCTGTCTGCCAGGTCTGTCCGGTTAGGCAAAAAAAGAAACACTCATCACCGATATTTTCAATTTCATTGATTTTTCTTTTTTGTTTTCTTTATGTAGCAGTAAAACAAGCAAATCATTTAGTCAAACAAATGAATTCGAAGAATACCATAGAATCAGCATGGCTCATTTGATTCTTTTGAATCTGTTGTAAATAATAAAATATATACTCGTTTTTCCACAATCAGCTTCTGCTTCTGTCTCCTAAATGCCTTTTAGCCAAACATGGCCGCCTTTTAAAGCCTGGGGGACACAGTCATCACAGACTGGCCGTTCCGCCACCATTCCTCACTCGCTCACTCATTCTCAACCAGTAGCATTTTCGGTCTTTTTTTAGGAGGAAGAAGAGATGAAACTCAGAGATGAAAAAAACATGTTTAATCATAGTAATTAAGCATGACATGGCGAAATATTAAAAAACGATATATAAACACCAAGTGTTTATCGAAAAAAACATTTGGAGGGAAAATTGAAAACTCGTTAAAAAAAAGCGACCAACGTGTGAGAATAAAATTGGAAAAATAAGGTATTAATCAATAATTGAAATATGATGGGACACGACGATGATGAATCAAATTATAACAAGATATTACGTGGTGTTATGTGTACGCGAAGAGAACTCTCAAGGCAAGAAAGGTTTGGGTAAATTTCTTGAGAAACTGCCTCATCAGCTAAGAGATTATGTCAATAACACACTTGCTTACTTTTGTAGACTTAAAATTTACAACAAAAATTCTAATGACACAACAGCCCAGAAAACGGGTAAAAATTCATATCCACCATTATTTCTAATATTTTCTGAATTCCCTACAGGAAATTTGGTAATTTATTAAATACTAATGCTAAATCCATCCCCAAAACTCCCCTGTTGCATTTTCCCTCTGCTCATTCCGCTCCAGATTTCCCTTGGAATTTCTTGGAAAGCAAAGAGAAAATAACAAACAAACACCAAGTTCAATACACTTTTACGCCACAGAAATAAAACACATGTAATTAAGTTTTATTTATCAAGACATCTGACAACTTTAAAAGCAAAAACAACAACAACAACTAGTAGAAAAAGCGAAAATAAGATGTAGCAACAAAAAACCTTAAAGAAATTCTTATGTAATGACTTATACAAATACACAGATAAATGTCAAGTATTTTTCTTATATGCGTGTGTGAGTGTTATATCACTCATATGCTTACATTTGTATATATGTATGTAGTTGGTATATATATCTTTAATATAGGTGTATAATATTAGTAAACATTAAATCGTAGGCATGCATCTTTAATATGATGTTAAATCATCAAAGTATAAATAAAGATTCCTTTTCTCTTTCTCTTTCAGTTTCAATGCTATTGTTTGTTTGGTAAGTTGATGATGTCGATGATGTGTATGATGTCTTAAACGAGGTTGGTATAAGAATTATGGCAATATTTAACAAATGAAAAAATAGTCAGCGAACAAGAATTACTAAAACAAGTCTATTTTTCCTTCCTTGCCATGAACGGGGAAGCCAAAAACAAAAGACTTAAGGCACGAACTCGAGATATGAATAAAACAACTCTCTAGGGAATGAATGAAAAATATTTAATCTAAACTGAGAATGTGTAAACAACCCCATGCTTACTTTTGTAGGCTCAAAATTTACAAGAATTCTACTGAAATTCTACAGTGGGACAAACAATTGAAGCAGAAATATTAATAACAATAACTAAATTCATGAAAACAGAAAAAAACTGCAAATTTCTAAATTTTGGAAGACATTTCCGCCATTTTGGGATAAATAAAATAAAAATATCTAAAATACAGAAAAACAAATAAAATCGTTAAATTAAGGCATGACCACCATTTTAGTAATAATCCCAAATTTTGAAACACATTTTCCACACTTTGGGAAAATAAAAATACCTAAAATTCATCAAAACATATAAAAAAACGTTAAATAAAGGCATTGTTGCCATTTTAATCAAAATCCCAAATTTTGGAACACATTTTCCCCACTTTGGGAAATATAAAATAAAATGAAAATATACAAAATTTATTTTAGTAAAAATCCCAAATTTTGGAACACTTTTTCCCAGCATTGGGAATTCGGCTATTTTTTGGAAAAATTGCAAAATCTGCAAATCATGTAATTTGTCATAATAATAAGTCAAAATTATGGAACACATTTTCCCCACTTTGGGAAAAATATAATGAAACAAATATACCTAAAATTCATCAAAACAGATATAAGCGCTAAATAAAGGCTTGGCGATCATTTTAGTAAAAATTCCAAATTTGGGAACACATTTTCCCCACTGTGGTAAATTAATATAAAATAAAAATACCTAAAATTCATCAGAACAAATAAAAAACGACAAAAAAGGCCAAGTTAGTAAAAATCCCAAATTTTGGAACACATTTTCCCCACTTTGGGAATTCCACTATTTTTTATTTGGAAAAAGGCAAAATCAAAAAAAAAATAAATTTTTAATAATTTTAGTAAAAATTTGGATCACATTTTCCCCATTTTGGGAAAAATGAAATAAAAATACCTAAAATTCATCAGAACAGATAAAAACGATAAATAAAGGCATGGCAACTATTTTAGTAAAAATCCCATAGTTTGGAAAACATTTCCCCACTTGGGGAATTTGGGCTATTTTTTTTAAAGAAATCAAAATCTGCAAATCTAGTATTTTTTCATATTTTTAAAGAAAAAATCCAAATTTTGGAACACATTTCCTCACTTTGGGGAAAATAAAATGAAATAAAAATACGTAAAATTTATCAAAACAGAAAAATAAATAATGGTATGACGGCCATTTTAGTAAAAATCCCAAATTTGTGGAACACATTTTCCCCGCTTTGGGAATTTGGTTATTTGTTGTGGAAAAATTGCAAAATCTCTAAATTTAGTAATTTATCATCATTTCTATCTGTTTCAACATAATTTAGATATTTTTATTCGTAAAATTTTGAGAGATATGAACTGGATTGAGCAAAACTTGTTTTTTTGCAAAAATTTGGATTTAGTGGAAATTGCAATAACTCAGTCAATTACTGATGGATTTTTAATAACGAAATGTCATTTTACTCCCTAGTAAACGTATTTTTTAAATAAAATCAGAAATGGTAAGGTCACCTTACAAAATAATGCTTAAAATTACTGGAATGTGCAAAACTTGTATTTTTGCAAAAATTTAGTTTTAGTTAAAACTTTAATAACTCAGTCACTTAGTGACGGTATTTGTAAACCAATATAGCGTTTTACGCCTTACTAAACGCATTTTTTAAATAAATTCACATGTAGAAAGCCTACCCTTCAAAATAGTATGTAAAGATTCAGGAATGGCAATAACTTGTATTTTTGCAAAAAAAGGTATCGTGAAAATAATCATTAACTTAGTTAATTACAGGCGGATTTTTAAAAACAAAGTGGCGTTTTATTCCTTACTAAATGCATTTTTAAAATAAATTCACATGTAGAACGGTAAGCCTTTAAAATAATATGTAAAAATGCAGGAAACTTGTATATTTGCAAAAAAAAGTTTTAATGAAAATTTCTGTAACTCAGTCAATTATTGGCGGATTATAAAAAAACAATATGGCATTTTATTCCCCACTAAACGTATTTCTTAAATAAATTCACATGTAGTACGGCTATCCTTCAAAATAATATATAAAAATACAGGAATGACAAAAACTTGTATTTTGGCAAAAAGTTAGTTTTATTGAAAATTTCCATAACTCAGTCAATTACAGATGGATTTGTAAAACCAACATCTCATTTTACTCCTTACTGAATGCATTTTTAAAATAAATTCAAAAAATATAGTGTTACCTTACAAAATAGTGTAAAAAAATAACGGAATGACCAAAGCTTGTATTTTCGAAAAAATTTAGTTTTAGTGAAAATTACAATAACTCAGTCAATTATTGGCAGATTTTTAAAACGAACATTCAATTAAAGGTACTTATAAAGGCTATAAATAATGCCATTCTCATATAGCAACAGTGGTTTAGGAACAGCCTCAAAAAAATTGAGAAAAAAAAATATTTTTATTTTTTTTTTTTTCAAAAAAATTGATTTTTTTTTGAAAAACTTGATTTTTTATCAAAAAAAATATTTATAATTAAGAAAATAAGCCATTGTGACTATTTTATTTTTTACAACAAAAAAAATTATTGGTAGTTTTGTTTTAATTTTTTACTAAAATTCCAATTTTCGCTGATGGTACCTTTATTATTTTTACTCTCATTTTGGAAATATAACTCCGATAAAATCTGATTGTATGTTCAAAGTTACTTACAATGGCTATAAATAATACCATTCTCATATAGCAACAGTGGTTTAGGAACACCATTCAAAATAATTGAGAAAAAATTGATTTTTTTATAAAAAAAATATTTAAAATTAAGAAAATAAGCCATTGTGTCTATTTATTATTTTATATATTTATATATAAATATTTCTATATTTATATTTTTATATTCTTATTTTTATATTTTTATTTTTTTATTTTTTTATATTTTTATTTTTTTATTTTTTTATATTTTTATATTTTTATATTTTTATATTTTTATATTTTTATATTTTTATATTTTTATATTTTTATATTTTTATATTTTTATATTTTTATATTTTTATATTTTTATATTTTTATATTTTTATATTTTTATATTTTTATATTTTTATATTTTTATATTTTTATATTTTTATATTTTTATATTTTTATATTTTTATATTTTTATATTTTTATATTTTTATATTTTTATATTTTTATATTTTTATATTTTTATATTTTTATATTTTTATATTTTTATATTTTTATATTTTTATATTTTTATATTTTTATATTTTTATATTTTTATATTTTTATATTTTTATATTTTTATATTTTTATATTTTTATATTTTTATATTTTTATATTTTTATATTTTTATATTTTTATATTTTTATATTTTTATATTTTTATATTTTTATATTTTTATATTTTTATATTTTTATATTTTTATATTTTTATATTTTTATATTTTTATATTTTTATATTTTTATATTTTTATATTTTTATATTTTTATATTTTTATATTTTTATATTTTTATATTTTTATATTTTTATATTTTTATATTTTTATATTTTTATATTTTTATATTTTTATATTTTTATATTTTTATATTTTTATATTTTTATATTTTTATATTTTTATATTTTTATATTTTTATATTTTTATATTTTTATATTTTTATATTTTTATATTTTTATATTTTTATATTTTTATATTTTTATATTTTTATATTTTTATATTTTTATATTTTTATATTTTTATATTTTTATATTTTTATATTTTTATATTTTTATATTTTTATATTTTTATATTTTTATATTTTTATATTTTTATATTTTTATATTTATATATATTTATTTCTTTTTGAAAATTCCCTCCAATTTCCTCTACTCCTCTCGTCTAAAGTAATGCTTAGGTTTTTCTTCCCCCTGCCAAGCAGTCTAACCGCTTTAGAGAAAAACGCTTAAAGTTCCTTTTTTCTGCTGCTTCTTCTTCTTCTTCGTTTTTTCTCTGTTCCCTGGCTGTGCTGATGGTAGTTTTCTACGGCGTAAATATGATGTTATGCTGCATGTGTCGGCATATCCGTCTGGCTGTACGTCTGTCCGACTCTCTATCCGTCCGTCCATCCGTCCGTCTGTCTAAATGTGCAACCAAGAGAGTGCAACAAAATATTGTAATTGTCATTACAGATCAGTGTCGACACCTGGTTAAATGAAGCAACACTAACAAATGTTGTTTTCTTACCGTAGCATAAAACTGCGTAAAAAGCGAAAGAAAAAACACCAACAACAGCGGCAGCAGCGGCAATGAGATCAACATAAAAACGTTGAGGCAGCGAGCTTTGATTTGGTTTTGTGCTGTTCTTGCAGCAGCATAAGGCGATATATGTTGCTTACAACACATCACAAAAGCAACAGCTTTCTTGGTGCTCCTCTTCTTCGGATGTGGACTGGCATGGCACGATGCTGTGGTTGCAGCAAATGAAGCGGCTTGAAAGGCCCACATAGCAGAGTCCCCCCCCCCCTTTCCCTCGAGAAAAAAGTATAGAATTACAAAACAAACAAAATCTGGAGGAAAAAAAAACTTTATTGCCAAAGCATGACTGTTGTCGTCATCGACGAGCAACCGACGTTGTCGACGTTTTGGATCCTTGAATCCAGCCCCGACAACAACATGTTAAAGCGCAAGGCGCACCTTTTAAGACAATGTCAATGTTAATGGTCAACATATGTTCATTTGCAACTAAACAACAACAGCAACAGCATCAAGAGATATATACATACATTTATACAAAGGGCTATACTTATAAGCATACTTACATAACTATATACATACATACCTGTATATGTATATTTAAACCTTAAAATGAACACTCTAAATACCAACTGTTGCTGCTGCTGCTGCTGTTCGTTCGATGGAACTTTTCGAAAAAAAGAATCAAAAAGGGTGAAATGGGCGCCAGTGATTAAAATGCTGTAGCTCTGGTAAAACAACATCATCAGCGGCCGCAGAAGCCAACAGCAACAATATAACTCAAATTATGTGGTCAATGGTCAATGTTGGCTGGCTGGCTGGCTGATCGGCCGCTTGGTTGAGGTTGGGTGTCTTAATGGTAATGATCATGAAATGGCTTTAATCTTTAATGATATTTTCTAAATGCCAAACAACAATGCTATCAAATGATGATTTATTTTGACAGCTACAGCCGACAAATGAGAATTGCCGCAATTTAATTGATCGAAAAAATTCACATATTCTACTACACGTGGATACTGTTCGAAGCCGTAGTTTTGGCAATTTTCTTTAAGCCCGCGGAAACCGAGGACATTAATCCACTATTGTGGTTAATCATGATCATTTCTTTATTTATTCGTAGCTTCAGTAATTTGTAGAATCGATTTGAAAGAAAAAAGAAAGAAATGTTTACGTTCTTCAGAGCACCAGAAAGTATAAAGTGACAATTTTGTAAGTCAACAGTTTTTAGATGGGTTTTCAAAAATCAATCAAATATCTGATTTGAACTGGGACCTTTTTGCTTCTATATTTTTTATAGAATTTATTTTTAATTATTTTGTAAATTTTCGATTTGAACTGGGACATTGTTCTGGCTCAAGACCATTTTGCTTCTATATTTTATAGAATGTAAATTAATTTACAAAACTTTATTTATTTAAATTTATTACTTGGCTGCACTATCATGATACTACCTCTATCATGATTTCTGGCCCTTGATAGACTTATGAATATTTAAGAAAAACATAATTCGCAGAAGAAATCCTTCTGTGATTAATTTTAAAAATATTTCGAAGCAAACTTTTTAGTTTAGTTTCTTCTGTTTAGAGAAATAATTTTGGAAATTTTATAAGAAATTATAAATATAATTTATTAAATCTGGGTTTTTAGATCCGGTTTTTTAAATCCGGTTTTTTAATATCTCGAACAGGTTTTTAATCCAGAATATGTATCTAAAAATTCTTATGGATTTCATTAGATCCGGGTTTTTTTAATATCTCGAACCGGTTTCTAATCCAGAATATGTGTCTAGAAATACTCATGATTTTTTTTAAGTCAAATCTTTCATACATTTCATTCGATCCGGGTTTTTTTTATATCTCGAACCGTTTTTTAATCCGGGTTTTTGAAAAACCCGAACTTTTTCAGCGTTTCAAACCGTTTTCTCAAAAACTTAATACGATTTTCAAGATATTTCTTGAAAATCAAGCGTGTCATTCGGTTTTGAGTCCTATTTTTCAGCATTTCAAACCGGGTTCTTCGAAAAGGTACTTTGGTTACCTTTTCGGATTTTTATCCAGGTTTTTGAAAAACCGAACTTTTTCAGCATTTCAAACCGATTTCTCAAAAACTTAATACGACTTTCAAGATATTTCTTGAAAATCAAGCGTGTCATTCGGTTTTGAGTCCTATTTTTCAGCATTTCAAATCGGGTTCTTCGAAAAGGTAATTTGGTTATCAAGCAAGAATGTGTGTCAAGAAATTCGCATGAATATTTTTTAAAGTCAAATCTGTCCTACATTTCATTCAATCCGGTTTCTTAATATATCGAACCGGTTTTTAATCCAGAATATGCGTCTAGAAATTCTCATGGATTTTTTAAAAGTCAAATCTGTCATACATTTCATTCGATCCGGGTTTAAGATCCGTTTTTTTAATATCTCGAACCGGTTTTTGAAAAACCCGAACTTTTGCAGCATTTCAAACCGATTTCTCAAAAACTTAATACGATTCCAAGATATTTCTTGAAAATCAAATGTCCATTTGGTTTTGAGCCCCATTTTTCAGCATTTCAAACCGGGTTTCTTGAAAGGTACTATGGTTTTCAAGCAATGCGAATATGAGTCAAGAAATTCTCATGCAATTTTTTAAAAGTCAAATCTCTCAAACAGTTCATTAGATTCGGGTTTTTGGATCGGATTTTATTCAATATCTCGAACCGGTTTTTAATCCGGAATGTGTCAAGAAATTCTCATGAAATTTTTAAAAAGTCAAATCTGTCATACATGTCATTCGAACCGGGTTTAAGATCTGGTTTTTTAATATATCGAACCGTTTTTTAATCCGGGGTTTTCAACATCTCGAACCGGTTTTCTCGATAATTTAATAGATTACATTAATAAAATATATAAAAAATTGCAAATTTTTAAAAACCGGATTTTGTATTAAGTCAATCCGGTTTTCTTGAACATTAAATACATATTGCTGAAATTTTCTGCTGGACATATTTGTCATACAATTCATTATATGAATATGACAAAAAATTGCACTCGGAGGTTTTAAACCCGGGTTTTTAAACCTGGATTTTTCGAAAATTTTATATGATATTCATACAATTTTCTAAAAGTCAAATCTGTCTTGAATTAATTACATCAATCTGTCCAAAAATTCTACTCGCTGTTTTTTCAAACCGGTTCTTTTACATATGGAACCGGGTTTCTAGAAATTTTTGAATATACTTTCAAGACGTAGGAATCTACATAAAAATTCCACAAGCCGGTTTTAAAAACCGGTTTTTCCATCATTTTGTCACACCGGTTTTCTCGAAAATTGTATATTAATATTCATGAAATTTCCCGACAGGTTCATCTGGCATACAGTTCATTAAATTATTCTTCCCAACAAATGCACTCGGCGGTTAAAACCCTGGGTTTTTAACATGCCGAACGGGGTAGTTCGAAAATTGCCAATGATATTCGTGCAATTTTCTTAAAGTCAAATCTCGAATACATTTCATTACATGAATTTACAAAAATTATGTCACACACCGGTCGAATTCAAAACCCGGGTTTTTAAGAATCCAAACCGGGATTCTCGAAGGTTTTATATATACTTTTTAAATAAGGAATAGGTTCAAATAGGTTCTCGAATTCTGACATCACCTAAAATTTCAATTTCAGAAAATGACAAACATGGTTCCAGAAATTTTTTGAAACCTAAACCTCATAAAATTCCTTAAAAAAATCATAAAAATTACACACATCGATTTTTTTTACTGGGTTCTAAACCCGGGTTTTTAACATGTCGAACCTGGTTTCTCGGCTATTGAAGATGATATTTTTTCAAAACCAAACCTCATAAAATACATTATATAAATCTTGACAAAAAATCCACATCCCGATTTTTTAAACCGGGTTTAGAAGTCGGGTTTTTATCATATCAAGCCAGTTTTCTGAAACGAAGTTCCAAGAGTTTTCTATAATTCTAGCATTCTATAAGACGCACTTGGCTCAAAAAATGCCCACAGCTATTCTAAAAACCGGTTTTGTAACATTTAAACCCGGTTTTGTAAGTTTTACAACCGGTTTTTTAAATTTGAATATTATTTTTAAGAAATTGTTAACAAATCTAAAATACATTTCATTACAATCTTTCAACCACTTTTCAGAGCTCCATAATTATTGGCACACTGTCCACATTTCAGACCGGGTTTCTCGAAAATTGAATAAAAACCAAAAAAGTCAAATCTGATATACATTTCATTGTACGGATGTTCTGAAATTTCGCTTAACCGGTTTTTAACCCGGATTTTTATTAAATCAACTCTCAAAAATATTTTTTTTATTTTCTTAAAGTTTTCTATAATTCTACCTGGAGTAAAAATGTTCACTCAGCGGTTTTTAAGCCCGGTTTTTTTTTAATTTTAAACCGGGTTTTTTAAATAATTCTGTTATTCATTACAAGCATTTAGCCAGAAAAACTCCACTCGACAATTTGTAAAACCGATTCCAAGCCGGCTTTTTTCGAAAATGTAATATGTATATTTTCATTATCGATCGTTTAGCCAGTTTCTGAGCTCTATTATTGCTTGTAAAATTCTTGTAAAAGTGAAAAAAGATGAAACGATCTGTACAGACATCCCATCATGCCCATTTTTTTGTCATAAAATCCATAATAAATAGCAAAGCAAACAAGAAACCACAATAAACAAAGTATTACCACCATTCACATATGTTATTTAATCAAACTAAACATTGTACTTAAGTGACAAAAGAAGCAAAAAAATAGCTACATGAAGTACACAGAAGAGGTATCACTCGATGTCAATGCCTGGGTGGATGGATACATCACGTCTGGTGACTTTGTAGCCACCGACAAGCCGACAAAATGAAATTGTTTAGAGTTGCATGGTGTGTGTTCTCAAAAATGACAATGACAATATAAAATCGGGTGGAGGAAGAAGAAGCAGAAAAAAACAAAGTGATAAATATCACATGCAATTTTCCAAAACAAAAGTCAAACACGAAACGATTGTTCGTTGAGAGCAAGCTGCTGCTGCAGTGCAGTGAATGGAACGGACGGATGAATGAATGAATGACACCATCAGTGACACAACCGATCACAGTCACATGAACACATGTGGACACTGACATTGCATGATGATGTTGACACATGTAGGGATATATGTACTTACATGTGTGTTTGTTTTTGTTGTGCTGTGGTCAACAGGATTTTCGTTTTTCTGTGACATGTCTTGTGACAACGAATTGTCACAAAGACTTTGTCATGTTCTGTGGATAGTGATATAAATGCGTTGTGATTGTGTTTATTTTTCCAGAAATAATAAACAAACATAATCGGAATTTGAAAAATCTATATATGTATGTATTTGAATAGATGACGATGGTGGACTGTGCAGTGTAGCGGTATATACATAAGTATTCCTCAAAGAATTTCAAGACAACAACGTTGGCCCTTTTAAATTTGAAGTCTGTTCTAACACTAATGTTTATATAAAAAATTCCACAATTCCCAAAAAGGGGGAAAATAAATCCCAATATCATATTTCTTAATGTCGATCGAGGATCAGAAGAATTCTGGAATTGTTTTTAAAAACATTTTTGTGATACCACATATGAAAAATCCCATAATTCCCAAAACGGGGAAACTAAATCCCATTCCGTAAATTCGATAGTGGATCAGAAAAAAAAACAATTTTATTTTTAGCAACTATGTCCGTGTTTAAAATTCAGTTATTATTTTTCATATCGGTGCTTTGGCTTTTGAGAATAAATTGTTTAAATAAATTATTTGAATGAATATGGGACATACTGTAGTGAATAATTCTGAAGAATCCTGAAATTGTTTTCAAAATAATTTTTGCGACACCTCATACAAAAAAATGCCAACAATTCCTAAAACGGGGAAAATAAATCCCAAAATCCCATTCCTTAATTTCGAACGAGGATTAAAAGAAACAATTTTATTTTTTGCGATCTGAATTATTTTTGAACTCAATTATTATTTTTGTAATCGGTGCTTTGGATTTTGAGAAAAAAGCCTCTTTCCAAAATACCTAAACATATTATATACACAATTCCTAAAACGGGGAAAATAAATCTAAAAAAAGAGATATCATGACGACATTTGGTAATTATGTAGAAAAAAATGTATTCGAAGAAATTTTTTTCCTGACAAAAAACCCAAATTCCCAAAGTGGGGAAAATTTGTTCCAAAATTTTTGGATTTTTGCTAAAATGTTCACAAATTTGGAATTAGAAAGATTTTGCATTTTTTCCCCAACCAAAAAATCCAAATTTTCAAAGTGGGGAAAATTTTACCCAAAATATTGGGATTTTTACTAAAATGGTCCGCAGGGATGAGTCAAATGTCTGAATAAGAAGTCGAAGGAAGTAGAGATTTTTGATTTTTCTCCCATAAAAAAAAAAAAAACAAAATTCCCAAAATGAAATGATCATTTTTTAATAAAATAATTCGCAGGTATTGTGATATGACAAGTTTTTGCATTTTTCTCCAACCAAAATACCTAAATTCCCAAGGTGGGGAAAATATTTTCCAAAATTTTGGTATATTTTTAAATGGGATGTGACAATACTTTCTGAATAAGAAGTCGAAGGATGGAGAGAAAATAATGGCTAACAAATTTTTTGCATTTTTTCCCAACCAAAATAACCAAATTCCCAAAGTGGGGAAATTTTTTTCCAAAATATTCGATTTTTTCTAAAACTAGCCGCAGGTATGTGGAAGGAGAGAAAATAATGGCTACTAGTATTTGTATTTCCCCCTGGCAAAATATCCAAATTTCCAAAGTGGGGAAAATATTTTTCAAAATTTGTGATTTTTTACTGAAATGGTCCGCAGCGATGTGGCAATACTTTGTGAATAAGAAGTCAAAGAAAGAAGGGAAAATAATGGCTAAATATTTTTTGCGTTTTTCCCAACCAAAAATCCAAATTCCCAAACAACAAGTTTTTGAATTTTTACCCAACAAAATGCACAAATTCCCAAAGTGGGGAAAATTTTTTTCAAAATTTTGGGATTTTTCTAAAATGGTCGCAAGTAATACTTTCTGAATAACAAGTCAATATATGGGTTCAAAAAAATATACAAAAAATTGACATGGCCGAGAGCTTTGAAGGGTCACCCAGTAGCCCACACACCCACTAGGGATCCGAAATTTTGCACATCATCGGGTAAACACCTCTGCTCGAAGCAAGTGAAATTTTATCAAAAAATATTTTTTTGTTCAAAAGTTACAAAATAAATTCCAAAAATCTATTTGGAATCTTTATGCTATGCTAGATGAATGGCTTAATACCCCTATTCTGAAGGAGCAGCTCTCATGCTCACTAAGGATCTCAAATTTTGCACATCATCTGGAAAACGCCTCTGCTCGAAATTTTGTCAAAATATATTTTCTCGTTCAAAAGTTACAGAATTAATTCCAAAAAATAGATTTGGAATCTTTATGATATGCTAGGTGGATGGCTTAATACCCCAAATCTGAATGAGCAGCTCTCATGCTCACTAAGGATCTCAAATTTTGCACATCATCTGAAAAACGACTCTGCTCAAAGCATGTGAAATTTTGTCAAGATATATTTTTTTCTACAAAAGTTACACAGTTAATTCCAAAAAGAAAAAAATCGATTTGGAAGCACTGTGGCCACGGTGGATGCATATTAAATTCTTTCGCCTATGAATAATACTTATTTACTACCAATTACAGATTAGTTATAATATTAAACTACTCTCACGATTAATGTTAATAGGCGCCATAAACCATGAAAGATTAACCCGGGTAATTCTAAACTCTCCCCTCGATCTGGAAGTTCTCCTATTTTTCATATCATTGCTAACAAATCGTTCCTCTTAACCGCCGCCGGCCATAATTTTGCGCAAACTAATTAGTGATTTTGATAAATTTTAATAAGGACCATTCACCGAAATGGCATTAAAATTATAAATATCCCCAGGCGGGATAGCCTTGCTGCCGCATGCGTATGTCCAACATGTGCCAACCAAGTACGCCCCATAATGTCGCCAAAGTTTAAGACCGGGACGATAAGAAACAGTAGCTTTACTGTCAGCCACCATTAAAGCCATGGATGACGATGATGATGATGACTCATGCAAATCGCGCTGCCACACAAAGAGGAGGAAGAGACGACGGCCAAGCCGACACTCACAAACACACACACATGGTTATGTGGCTAAGAATAATTTTAAATAAATTTCAAAATATATTGTCGTACATGAATGAGGAGACCCATGGCTGGAGAGTATTGTAAGAGCACGGAGGGACGGACGGACGGATGGACATTCAAATATGTGTGGTAAAAATGAGCATAAATTCTACAGGTTGGCCGCTTGGTTGGTTAACATTTTCACTGAAAAACCTGTACGGAAACATCTATACACAGGCAGACAGACAGACGGATCTAGCTTAGCTGTGAGTTCACTAAACTTATTTAAATTTAAAATTGAATTCGAAAAACAACAAGAAAATCGAAAAATTGTGAAACTTGGAAACGACCTTGTCATTTATTTTACTTCTTCAAAACCTGGGGGTTTCTGTTAATGTCTGAATCATCGGTATTTCAAAACACAAACAATGAGATTAAAGTGAAGCACAGTGTTATTTATACAAATAAAATAATAATAAAAATATAAAGGTTAGTGAACTCTTAATTAGCTGCCAACAAAATGGATTTCAGCCACTTCTGGAAATTAAATTTATGATTCCTATGATGAATTGCATCAACATCCTCAAATCACACTTTCTTCTTTTTTAATTATAAATTGTTAATCTTTTCGTTCCCTGGATGCTGACTTCTATGGTCTTATTTCTGGCTGTCCTCCTACCATCTGTTGTCTGTTGTTTCCGTTTCCAATTCAAAAAAACCTAACGGTTACAAATTAAATTTTCTTTAATCTGATTTTTCTCCCCCCGAAGTGAACATTAATCTTAGATTTCTGGTAAAAAAAAACCGAAATCACCACCACCATTTTCACCTCTGGAAAATTACGAAATTTCACACTTTTCCAAAGAAAAATAGAAAAAAAGAAGAGCAGCAGCTCATGAATGAATGGACAACAGAAGAAACTGAAATGAAATATTAATCAACGGCAACCTATAGAAATCTAACAAAATTAGTCATTTCCCATTGTCATGTACTGTGGCTGTTGTTGTTGTTGCCATGAGCAGCAGAACAGAACAGAACCCCAGCATAATCTCACGAAACAAATCAAAACAACATGAATGCTACTAACTGATATCACACAAACTGTTTTTATTTTCCTTTGCCTCACAATTACGTACCGGCAACCCAGCGAGCCAGCCAGCCGTCCAGCGAATGTGGCAGCTTCTGCTGTTCGCTGTTGTTGTTGGTGTTATGGCTCATCAATTGCATGGTGTTTCCAACAACAACAATCATCATCATGACGATCAGAAAATCTCATCATCGCAATGTTGTCAAACAGGTGCAGTAACAAACTAATAATAATCAGAACAACACAAAAACCGAACATAACTACCAGTGAATCTATAGACAACCATTGAGGCAGAAGCTTGCAACAGGATTGCCATGGTATTTTTTATTTTAAAACCAAAAAGGGTATTTACAGTATAGAGAGAAGGCAGAGATAAAATTTCAAACTCGCATGGAAAAAGGATTTCAATTAAAAAAATATTTGAGTGTTATTTTTAAAAAAAATAATTGAGTCTTATTTTTAATCAATTAATTCAATTAATATTTTAATTCATTTAATTAATAAATATATTAAATAAATTAATTAATTAAATTAATTAATTCAATTAATAAATTTAATTAATATTTTAATTAATTTAATTATTGTTTTAATTATTTCAATTAACATTTTAAGTCATTTAATTTATTTTTAAATTTAATAAAACACCAAATTTCGATGATTCTAAATTAACATTAATTTAATTAATATTTTTATTTATACAATCAAAATTTTAATTAATACAATTAATATTTTGATTAATTCAATTAATATGTTCATTCGTTAAATTAATGAATGAATGAATTAATTAAAAAGGGATTTCAATTTAAAAAAATAATTGAATCTGAGCCTGTAAAGATTTTGTATTATTATTTTTTAATCAATTTATTCAATTAATATTTTAATTCATTTGAATAATAAATAAATTAAATTGAATTAATTAATTAATTAAATAAATTAATTAATTAATAAATTAATTAATTTAATTAATATTTTAATTATTTCAATTAACATTTTAATTCATTTAATTTATTTTTAAATTTAATTAAACACCCAATTTCGATGATTCTAAATTAATAAATTAATTTAATTAATATTTTTATTAATACAATTAAAATTTTAATTAATACAATTAATATTTTGATTAATTCAATTAATATTTTCATTTATTTATTCAATTAAAAAGAAATTTGGATGACATATAAATTAATTAATATATTATAATAGTATATTAATTCAATTATTAAGATAATTAATTTAATTAATTTATTTGTTTGGATTAATTTGGATTAAAGAAGAAGATTCTTTAATACTATTCATTCAGTTAATTGATTGAATATTTTGATTCGAAGATTCTAAACTGATATATTAATTCAATTAATTAATACAATTAAAATTGTAATTCATCCAATCAATATTTTAATAATTTCAATTAAAATTTTAGTTCATTTAATTATTTTTTAATTGGATTAATTAAAAAATTTCGACGATTCTAAAATAATATAACAATTCAATTAATATTTGAATTCATCCAATTAATTCAATATTTCAATTCATTTAATTCATTGTTTATTTAGATTAAACAAGATATATCACAGATATTTAACTAATACATTAATTCGATTAATAGATTAATAAATTAAATTAATATTTTAATGCATTCAATAAATGTATTAATTCGTTTAATTATTTTTTTAATTGGTTTAAACAAGAAATTTGGATTATTAAAAAAATAATTAAACAAGAAATTTAGGAGATTCTAAACTAATCTATTAATTCAATTAATATTTTGATTCATTCAATTAATTTTTTAAATGGATCAAACAAGAAATTTGGATGATTTTAAACAAATTAAGTTAATTAATTTAATTAATATTTTAATTTAATTTTTAATTGGATTAAACAAGAATATTTGAAGATTCTAAACTAATATATTTATTCAATTAATATTTTAATTAGTTTAATTAATTTTTGATCCAATTCAATTAAACAGAAATTTGGATGACTTTATTAAACATATAAATTAATAAATATATTATAATAGTATATTAATTCAATTATTAAGTTAATTAATTTAATTAATATTTTAATTCATTTATTTGTTTGGATTAATTTGGATTAAACAAGAAGATTTGGGTAATAAATTCAGTTAATATTTTAATTAATTCATTTAATATTTTGATTTATTTAATTATTTTTTAATTGGATTAAACAAGAAATTTCGAAGATTCTAAACTATTATATTAATTCAGTTAATTAATACATTTAAAATTGTAATTCATCCAATCAATATTTTAATAATTTCAATTAAAATTATAATTCATTTAATTATTTTTTAATTGGATTAATTAAGAAATTTCGACGATTCTAAAATAATATATTAATTCAATTAATATTTTAATTCATCCAATTAATATTTCAATTAATTCAATATTTCAATTCATTTAATTAATTGTTTAATTAGATTAAACAAGATATATCACAGATATTTAACTAATATATTAATTCGATTAATAAATTACATTAATATTTTAATGCATTCAATAAATATATTAATTCGTTTAATTATTTTTTTAATTGGTTTAAACAAGAAATTTGGATTATTAAAAAAATAATTAAACAAGAAATTTGAATGATTTTTAACAAATTAATTCAATTAATATTTTAATTCATGCAATTAATTATTGAAATGGAATAAACAAAAATAACGAAGATATTTAATATATTAACTCAATTAATTGATATTAATTAAAATAATTGACTAATAAATGTAATATACATTTTAGTTCATTCAATTAATATATTCTATTCTTGTAATTATTTTTTTAATTGGATTAAAAACCAATTTCGAAGATTCTAATCTAATATATTAATTCAATTAATATTTTAATGCCTTTAATTAATTACTTAACTAATATATTAATTCAATTAATATATTAATTGATTTATTATTTAATTCAATTATTGATTTAATTCATTCAACTAATATTTTAATAAATTTAATTAATTTTTTAATTAAATTAAACAACAAATATCGAAGATTCTAAACTAATATTTGAATTCATGTAAAAACCAACATTTATTCTGCATTTAGAGGAAATTTTACACATTTTCTCTGGTGATTTAATTCATTCAACTAATATTTTAATAAATTTAATTAATTTTTTAATTAAATTAAACAACAAATATCGAAAATTCTAAACTGATATTTGAATTCATATAAAAAATAACATTTATTCTGCATTCATAGAAAATTTTACAAATTTTTCTCTCGTAATTATATGAAATATTTATACTGTTCCCAGGCCCAAAAATCATTATAAAAATGATATTTGTGTTATAGTTGAAATGAGCAATATAAAGACATTTTTGGTGCTTTTAAAACTGTTCCCACTTTGAAAAATAACTAAAATCAAAAGCTTTGTCTACATTTCCATAAAAATATGATTTTTCCGCAGACAATTTATAAAGTATGTGTAGCCAGCCGAAAATTTTTGGATGAAGTCCAAACTGTTCCCACCTTTATTATTCACTAATATCAATATTTATGCTGCATATATTCATTGTCTATTAAAAACTTGTCGGATTGCATACTATTTCTCGCAGTAATATGAAATGCTTAAACTGTTCCCATGTTCAAAAATCATTATAAAAATGATATTTATGTTATAGGTCAAGTGAGTAATATAAATAAAACTAATATAAGCAATTTTTAATGTTTTTAAAACTACTGTTCTCACTTTGAAATAATAAGAAATCAATGATTTGTAAGCCATATAAAAGCTTTCATAAAAAATATATAATATGGACAAATTAAAAAAATTACAAAACCGAAAATATTTGGGGAAGTCCAAACTGTTCCCATCTGTATTTTCCTACTGATCTTTCCTTTTGCCTTTAAATCCTAAGACCGAATTTGTCTTAATACCCCACATTTTGCCACCACTTCCCACTTGCAGCTGGTAACCCTATCATTAGCCATAACATTAAAGAGTTCTTTTCAGAGTTTTTTGTTGTCCAACTTTTTCTCTCTGTTGTATTCACTGGGCCACACTGTGAAGGTCAGCAACTTTTCACGAAAAAAATGCATGTTATGAAAATAAAAAAGAAAAAAACAAAAATTAAGTTAAACCCCAGCTCACATGGATGGCGCGGCGCGGCGATTCTGTTCACGAGTACAACAAACCATTGGATATATATATATATATATATGTGTGGATATGTATGGATGCATGCGATGGTTGGATGGGATGCATAGATAGAGAGTTTTAAGTATTTTTCGGAATAAGGTTTATTTGGTTTACACGGCAGCACATGGCCTGGCATCTGAAAGGCAAAGTAGACACTCCATTTTACATACGTACGATCGCATGCCCTTTATGTTTTTATAGCCTTGTTTATGGATTAAATTGAAGTGACTATAGCAGCGATACGTAATTATTCATAGTTACCGAGCATAACGAAATTATCCACAACAATACACAATTATAATGATAATGATGTTATCAATAAAAAGTCAAGCTTTAATCAACTAAACCACTGCGAGTACTTAGAGTTTACTAGAGTTCAAATTAAGCCGATAACTGCGAAGTGTTTCTTTTTTAATGTGTTTTATCAGTTCACTATAAAAGTGAGTCATAAAATGTATTTGCAGCAATAAAAGCAATGTTTGCTATAATGCGAGGCTAAGCTTTTCAGTTATTAAAACTGTGTAGTTTTAGTGCGAAAAACTGTTTAGAACGAAGTAAAATAACGAAAAATTATAATTCTATATAAAACAATACGATATTATTTATAAAAAACCTAAAACTCAGCAGAAACTATGACCTCAAACCGAACTAAACGATATATGCACATCAACCATGACCAAATAAACTTACTTTAAAGCAAATGCTCTATTTAAAGACTTTAGTTTAAAATAGTGGTAACAGCTTGGCATGCTTATGTTCGCATGCCAAACTGTTATATTTTAAGAAAAAATATATACGAACCTTTAAAGGATTTAAAAACCTATAATTTTTGTTGATTATCGAAGTGGGAACAGTTTTAAACACATAAAAAATGCTTAGATTAGCTCTTTTTTCACTTAAGATCAGTCTTTTAACGCAAACGTCCACTTTGCACTGATTTTTGGGCATGGGAACAGTTTAATTATTTCATATTACTGCGAGAAATTAGATGTAATCGAACCTGATTTCAATATACAATAAATGAGCTTTAAAATTCCTTTGTTTTTGTCATTTTTCCAAGTGGGAACAGTTTTTTCTTGGGTGGGAACAGTTTTAAAACACCAAAAATACCTTAGATTAGCTCTATTTATTGTTACTATTCGATCTATATTCGCAAATATCACTTTTATAATGATTTTTTGGGCCTGGGAACAGTTTCAATATTTTATATTACGGCGAGAATTAGTGGACAATCTAACATGATTTCAATATACAAAGATTAAGCTTTTAAATGACTTAAATTCCTTCGAATTCCTGTTAATTTTCAAAATGGGAGCAGCTTTTTTCAAGGTGGGAATAGTTTGAAACACGTCTAAAATTTCTTATATTATCTCTATTAAAGTTAATATATGACAAATTATGCTAATATCCCTTTTAAAGTGGGAACAGTTTTTTGGGGGTGGGAACTTTTTTCAAAGCATCAAAAATTGCTTATATTACCTCTATTTATATTAAGAATTTTAACTATAACACAAATATCCCCTTTATAATAATTCTTGGGACTGGGAACAGTTTAATTATTTTATATTACGGCGAGAATTAGTAGACAATCCGACATAATTTTAATATACAATGAATTAACATATAAATGACTTAAATTCCTTTGATTTTTGTTATTTTTCCAAGTGGGAACAGTTTTTCCAAGTTGGGAACAGTTTAAAACACACCTAAAATTTGTTATATTAGCTCTATTATAGTTAATATGTGACAAATTATGCTAATATCCCTTTTATAATGACTTTCGGGCCTGGGAACAGTTTCATAATTTTATATTACTGTTAGAAATAGTATACAATTCGATAAGTTTTCAATATAAAATGCATAATGTAATACTTAAATGCTGATATTCGTGAAAAACGTTTGATTTTTGTTATTTTTCACAGTGAGTACAGTTATTTCCAAGGTGGGAAGAGTTTTAAAAGCATCAAAAATTCCTTATATTAGCTCTGTTTGTGGTTAAAATTTCTTATATTAGCTCTATTTATAGTTAATATGTGAACTATAATGTTATTATCACTTTTATAATGATTTTTGGGCCTGGGAACAGTTTAAACATTTCATATTACTGCCAGAAATAGTACGAAATCCGACAAGATTTCAATATACGAAGCATAATGTAATACTTAAATGATTATGTTTGATTTTTGGTATTTTTCAAAGTGGGAACAGTTTTTTTTCAATGTGGGAACAGTTTCAAACACATCGAAAATTTCTTATATTATCTCTATTACAGTTAATATATGACCATCATGCTAATATTTCTTTTATAATGATTTTTTGGCCTGGGAACAGTTTCATAATTTCATATTACTGTTAGAAATAGTATACAATTCGATAAGTTTTCAATATACAATGCATAATGTAATGCTTAAATGCTGATATTCGTGAAAAACGTTTGATTTTTGTTATTTTTCAAAGTGAGGACAGTTTTTTCCAAGGTGGGAAGAGTTTTAAAAGCATCAAAAATTCCTTATATTAGCTCTGTTTGTAGTTAATATGTAATATATAATGCTAATAACCCTTTTAAAATGATTTTTGAGCCTGGGAACAGTTTAATTATTTCATATAACTGCGAGATATATTATGAAATTCAACAGGTTTTCTATATACAATGAATATGTGCAGATTAAATATTGATTTGTGGAAACAGTTTTCTTTCGAGATGGGAACAGTTTTAATGACATCAAAAATTGTTTAAAATAGCTCTATTAATAGTTAAAATGTGACCTATAATGCTAAGATCCCTTTTATAATGAATTGTTGGGCCTGGGAACAGTCTAAAGATTGCATATTACGGCGAGAAACAGCATGAAATTGAACATGTCTTCAATATATGATGACTCAGCTTTTATATGATTAAAAATCCTTTCATTTTTGTTATTTTTCCAAGTGGGAACAGTTTTTCTGGGGATGGAAACAGGTTAGAACAAATCAAAAATTATTTTGATTTTCTCTACTTATTATTAATATGTGATCTATAATACAAAAATCCCATTTATAATGATTTTTGGGCCCTGGGAACAGTTTAAATATTTCATATTACTGCGAGAAATAGTATGAAATCCGACAAATTTTCAATATATATAAAAAATTCCACAATTCCCAAAAAGGGGGAAAATAAATCCCAATATCATATTTCTTAATGTCGATCGAGGATCAGAAGAATTCTGGAATTGTTTTTAAAAACATTTTTGTGATACCACATATGAAAAATCCCATAATTCCCAAAACGGGGAAACTAAATCCCATTCCGTAAATTCGATAGTGGATCAGAAAAAAAAACAATTTTATTTTTAGCAACTATGTCCGTGTTTAAAATTCAGTTATTATTTTTCATATCGGTGCTTTGGCTTTTGAGAATAAATTGTTTAAATAAATTATTTGAATGAATATGGGACATACTGTAGTGAATAATTCTGAAGAATCCTGAAATTGTTTTCAAAATAATTTTTGCGACACCTCATACAAAAAAATGCCAACAATTCCTAAAACGGGGAAAATAAATCCCAAAATCCCATTCCTTAATTTCGAACGAGGATTAAAAGAAACAATTTTATTTTTTGCGATCTGAATTATTTTTGAACTCAATTATTATTTTTGTAATCGGTGCTTTGGATTTTGAGAAAAAAGCCTCTTTCCAAAATACCTAAACATATTATATACACAATTCCTAAAACGGGGAAAATAAATCTAAAAAAAGAGATATCATGACGACATTTGGTAATTATGTAGAAAAAAATGTATTCGAAGAAATTTTTTTCCTGACAAAAAACCCAAATTCCCAAAGTGGGGAAAATTTGTTCCAAAATTTTTGGATTTTTGCTAAAATGTTCACAAATTTGGAATTAGAAAGATTTTGCATTTTTTCCCCAACCAAAAAATCCAAATTTTCAAAGTGGGGAAAATTTTACCCAAAATATTGGGATTTTTACTAAAATGGTCCGCAGGGATGAGTCAAATGTCTGAATAAGAAGTCGAAGGAAGTAGAGATTTTTGATTTTTCTCCCATAAAAAAAAAAAAAACAAAATTCCCAAAATGAAATGATCATTTTTTAATAAAATAATTCGCAGGTATTGTGATATGACAAGTTTTTGCATTTTTCTCCAACCAAAATACCTAAATTCCCAAGGTGGGGAAAATATTTTCCAAAATTTTGGTATATTTTTAAATGGGATGTGACAATACTTTCTGAATAAGAAGTCGAAGGATGGAGAGAAAATAATGGCTAACAAATTTTTTGCATTTTTTCCCAACCAAAATAACCAAATTCCCAAAGTGGGGAAATTTTTTTCCAAAATATTCGATTTTTTCTAAAACTAGCCGCAGGTATGTGGAAGGAGAGAAAATAATGGCTACTAGTATTTGTATTTCCCCCTGGCAAAATATCCAAATTTCCAAAGTGGGGAAAATATTTTTCAAAATTTGTGATTTTTTACTGAAATGGTCCGCAGCGATGTGGCAATACTTTGTGAATAAGAAGTCAAAGAAAGAAGGGAAAATAATGGCTAAATATTTTTTGCGTTTTTCCCAACCAAAAATCCAAATTCCCAAACAACAAGTTTTTGAATTTTTACCCAACAAAATGCACAAATTCCCAAAGTGGGGAAAATTTTTTTCAAAATTTTGGGATTTTTCTAAAATGGTCGCAAGTAATACTTTCTGAATAACAAGTCAATATATGGGTTCAAAAAAATATACAAAAAATTGACATGGCCGAGAGCTTTGAAGGGTCACCCAGTAGCCCACACACCCACTAGGGATCCGAAATTTTGCACATCATCGGGTAAACACCTCTGCTCGAAGCAAGTGAAATTTTATCAAAAAATATTTTTTTGTTCAAAAGTTACAAAATAAATTCCAAAAATCTATTTGGAATCTTTATGCTATGCTAGATGAATGGCTTAATACCCCTATTCTGAAGGAGCAGCTCTCATGCTCACTAAGGATCTCAAATTTTGCACATCATCTGGAAAACGCCTCTGCTCGAAATTTTGTCAAAATATATTTTCTCGTTCAAAAGTTACAGAATTAATTCCAAAAAATAGATTTGGAATCTTTATGATATGCTAGGTGGATGGCTTAATACCCCAAATCTGAATGAGCAGCTCTCATGCTCACTAAGGATCTCAAATTTTGCACATCATCTGAAAAACGACTCTGCTCAAAGCATGTGAAATTTTGTCAAGATATATTTTTTTCTACAAAAGTTACACAGTTAATTCCAAAAAGAAAAAAATCGATTTGGAAGCACTGTGGCCACGGTGGATGCATATTAAATTCTTTCGCCTATGAATAATACTTATTTACTACCAATTACAGATTAGTTATAATATTAAACTACTCTCACGATTAATGTTAATAGGCGCCATAAACCATGAAAGATTAACCCGGGTAATTCTAAACTCTCCCCTCGATCTGGAAGTTCTCCTATTTTTCATATCATTGCTAACAAATCGTTCCTCTTAACCGCCGCCGGCCATAATTTTGCGCAAACTAATTAGTGATTTTGATAAATTTTAATAAGGACCATTCACCGAAATGGCATTAAAATTATAAATATCCCCAGGCGGGATAGCCTTGCTGCCGCATGCGTATGTCCAACATGTGCCAACCAAGTACGCCCCATAATGTCGCCAAAGTTTAAGACCGGGACGATAAGAAACAGTAGCTTTACTGTCAGCCACCATTAAAGCCATGGATGACGATGATGATGATGACTCATGCAAATCGCGCTGCCACACAAAGAGGAGGAAGAGACGACGGCCAAGCCGACACTCACAAACACACACACATGGTTATGTGGCTAAGAATAATTTTAAATAAATTTCAAAATATATTGTCGTACATGAATGAGGAGACCCATGGCTGGAGAGTATTGTAAGAGCACGGAGGGACGGACGGACGGATGGACATTCAAATATGTGTGGTAAAAATGAGCATAAATTCTACAGGTTGGCCGCTTGGTTGGTTAACATTTTCACTGAAAAACCTGTACGGAAACATCTATACACAGGCAGACAGACAGACGGATCTAGCTTAGCTGTGAGTTCACTAAACTTATTTAAATTTAAAATTGAATTCGAAAAACAACAAGAAAATCGAAAAATTGTGAAACTTGGAAACGACCTTGTCATTTATTTTACTTCTTCAAAACCTGGGGGTTTCTGTTAATGTCTGAATCATCGGTATTTCAAAACACAAACAATGAGATTAAAGTGAAGCACAGTGTTATTTATACAAATAAAATAATAATAAAAATATAAAGGTTAGTGAACTCTTAATTAGCTGCCAACAAAATGGATTTCAGCCACTTCTGGAAATTAAATTTATGATTCCTATGATGAATTGCATCAACATCCTCAAATCACACTTTCTTCTTTTTTAATTATAAATTGTTAATCTTTTCGTTCCCTGGATGCTGACTTCTATGGTCTTATTTCTGGCTGTCCTCCTACCATCTGTTGTCTGTTGTTTCCGTTTCCAATTCAAAAAAACCTAACGGTTACAAATTAAATTTTCTTTAATCTGATTTTTCTCCCCCCGAAGTGAACATTAATCTTAGATTTCTGGTAAAAAAAAACCGAAATCACCACCACCATTTTCACCTCTGGAAAATTACGAAATTTCACACTTTTCCAAAGAAAAATAGAAAAAAAGAAGAGCAGCAGCTCATGAATGAATGGACAACAGAAGAAACTGAAATGAAATATTAATCAACGGCAACCTATAGAAATCTAACAAAATTAGTCATTTCCCATTGTCATGTACTGTGGCTGTTGTTGTTGTTGCCATGAGCAGCAGAACAGAACAGAACCCCAGCATAATCTCACGAAACAAATCAAAACAACATGAATGCTACTAACTGATATCACACAAACTGTTTTTATTTTCCTTTGCCTCACAATTACGTACCGGCAACCCAGCGAGCCAGCCAGCCGTCCAGCGAATGTGGCAGCTTCTGCTGTTCGCTGTTGTTGTTGGTGTTATGGCTCATCAATTGCATGGTGTTTCCAACAACAACAATCATCATCATGACGATCAGAAAATCTCATCATCGCAATGTTGTCAAACAGGTGCAGTAACAAACTAATAATAATCAGAACAACACAAAAACCGAACATAACTACCAGTGAATCTATAGACAACCATTGAGGCAGAAGCTTGCAACAGGATTGCCATGGTATTTTTTATTTTAAAACCAAAAAGGGTATTTACAGTATAGAGAGAAGGCAGAGATAAAATTTCAAACTCGCATGGAAAAAGGATTTCAATTAAAAAAATATTTGAGTGTTATTTTTAAAAAAAATAATTGAGTCTTATTTTTAATCAATTAATTCAATTAATATTTTAATTCATTTAATTAATAAATATATTAAATAAATTAATTAATTAAATTAATTAATTCAATTAATAAATTTAATTAATATTTTAATTAATTTAATTATTGTTTTAATTATTTCAATTAACATTTTAAGTCATTTAATTTATTTTTAAATTTAATAAAACACCAAATTTCGATGATTCTAAATTAACATTAATTTAATTAATATTTTTATTTATACAATCAAAATTTTAATTAATACAATTAATATTTTGATTAATTCAATTAATATGTTCATTCGTTAAATTAATGAATGAATGAATTAATTAAAAAGGGATTTCAATTTAAAAAAATAATTGAATCTGAGCCTGTAAAGATTTTGTATTATTATTTTTTAATCAATTTATTCAATTAATATTTTAATTCATTTGAATAATAAATAAATTAAATTGAATTAATTAATTAATTAAATAAATTAATTAATTAATAAATTAATTAATTTAATTAATATTTTAATTATTTCAATTAACATTTTAATTCATTTAATTTATTTTTAAATTTAATTAAACACCCAATTTCGATGATTCTAAATTAATAAATTAATTTAATTAATATTTTTATTAATACAATTAAAATTTTAATTAATACAATTAATATTTTGATTAATTCAATTAATATTTTCATTTATTTATTCAATTAAAAAGAAATTTGGATGACATATAAATTAATTAATATATTATAATAGTATATTAATTCAATTATTAAGATAATTAATTTAATTAATTTATTTGTTTGGATTAATTTGGATTAAAGAAGAAGATTCTTTAATACTATTCATTCAGTTAATTGATTGAATATTTTGATTCGAAGATTCTAAACTGATATATTAATTCAATTAATTAATACAATTAAAATTGTAATTCATCCAATCAATATTTTAATAATTTCAATTAAAATTTTAGTTCATTTAATTATTTTTTAATTGGATTAATTAAAAAATTTCGACGATTCTAAAATAATATAACAATTCAATTAATATTTGAATTCATCCAATTAATTCAATATTTCAATTCATTTAATTCATTGTTTATTTAGATTAAACAAGATATATCACAGATATTTAACTAATACATTAATTCGATTAATAGATTAATAAATTAAATTAATATTTTAATGCATTCAATAAATGTATTAATTCGTTTAATTATTTTTTTAATTGGTTTAAACAAGAAATTTGGATTATTAAAAAAATAATTAAACAAGAAATTTAGGAGATTCTAAACTAATCTATTAATTCAATTAATATTTTGATTCATTCAATTAATTTTTTAAATGGATCAAACAAGAAATTTGGATGATTTTAAACAAATTAAGTTAATTAATTTAATTAATATTTTAATTTAATTTTTAATTGGATTAAACAAGAATATTTGAAGATTCTAAACTAATATATTTATTCAATTAATATTTTAATTAGTTTAATTAATTTTTGATCCAATTCAATTAAACAGAAATTTGGATGACTTTATTAAACATATAAATTAATAAATATATTATAATAGTATATTAATTCAATTATTAAGTTAATTAATTTAATTAATATTTTAATTCATTTATTTGTTTGGATTAATTTGGATTAAACAAGAAGATTTGGGTAATAAATTCAGTTAATATTTTAATTAATTCATTTAATATTTTGATTTATTTAATTATTTTTTAATTGGATTAAACAAGAAATTTCGAAGATTCTAAACTATTATATTAATTCAGTTAATTAATACATTTAAAATTGTAATTCATCCAATCAATATTTTAATAATTTCAATTAAAATTATAATTCATTTAATTATTTTTTAATTGGATTAATTAAGAAATTTCGACGATTCTAAAATAATATATTAATTCAATTAATATTTTAATTCATCCAATTAATATTTCAATTAATTCAATATTTCAATTCATTTAATTAATTGTTTAATTAGATTAAACAAGATATATCACAGATATTTAACTAATATATTAATTCGATTAATAAATTACATTAATATTTTAATGCATTCAATAAATATATTAATTCGTTTAATTATTTTTTTAATTGGTTTAAACAAGAAATTTGGATTATTAAAAAAATAATTAAACAAGAAATTTGAATGATTTTTAACAAATTAATTCAATTAATATTTTAATTCATGCAATTAATTATTGAAATGGAATAAACAAAAATAACGAAGATATTTAATATATTAACTCAATTAATTGATATTAATTAAAATAATTGACTAATAAATGTAATATACATTTTAGTTCATTCAATTAATATATTCTATTCTTGTAATTATTTTTTTAATTGGATTAAAAACCAATTTCGAAGATTCTAATCTAATATATTAATTCAATTAATATTTTAATGCCTTTAATTAATTACTTAACTAATATATTAATTCAATTAATATATTAATTGATTTATTATTTAATTCAATTATTGATTTAATTCATTCAACTAATATTTTAATAAATTTAATTAATTTTTTAATTAAATTAAACAACAAATATCGAAGATTCTAAACTAATATTTGAATTCATGTAAAAACCAACATTTATTCTGCATTTAGAGGAAATTTTACACATTTTCTCTGGTGATTTAATTCATTCAACTAATATTTTAATAAATTTAATTAATTTTTTAATTAAATTAAACAACAAATATCGAAAATTCTAAACTGATATTTGAATTCATATAAAAAATAACATTTATTCTGCATTCATAGAAAATTTTACAAATTTTTCTCTCGTAATTATATGAAATATTTATACTGTTCCCAGGCCCAAAAATCATTATAAAAATGATATTTGTGTTATAGTTGAAATGAGCAATATAAAGACATTTTTGGTGCTTTTAAAACTGTTCCCACTTTGAAAAATAACTAAAATCAAAAGCTTTGTCTACATTTCCATAAAAATATGATTTTTCCGCAGACAATTTATAAAGTATGTGTAGCCAGCCGAAAATTTTTGGATGAAGTCCAAACTGTTCCCACCTTTATTATTCACTAATATCAATATTTATGCTGCATATATTCATTGTCTATTAAAAACTTGTCGGATTGCATACTATTTCTCGCAGTAATATGAAATGCTTAAACTGTTCCCATGTTCAAAAATCATTATAAAAATGATATTTATGTTATAGGTCAAGTGAGTAATATAAATAAAACTAATATAAGCAATTTTTAATGTTTTTAAAACTACTGTTCTCACTTTGAAATAATAAGAAATCAATGATTTGTAAGCCATATAAAAGCTTTCATAAAAAATATATAATATGGACAAATTAAAAAAATTACAAAACCGAAAATATTTGGGGAAGTCCAAACTGTTCCCATCTGTATTTTCCTACTGATCTTTCCTTTTGCCTTTAAATCCTAAGACCGAATTTGTCTTAATACCCCACATTTTGCCACCACTTCCCACTTGCAGCTGGTAACCCTATCATTAGCCATAACATTAAAGAGTTCTTTTCAGAGTTTTTTGTTGTCCAACTTTTTCTCTCTGTTGTATTCACTGGGCCACACTGTGAAGGTCAGCAACTTTTCACGAAAAAAATGCATGTTATGAAAATAAAAAAGAAAAAAACAAAAATTAAGTTAAACCCCAGCTCACATGGATGGCGCGGCGCGGCGATTCTGTTCACGAGTACAACAAACCATTGGATATATATATATATATATATGTGTGGATATGTATGGATGCATGCGATGGTTGGATGGGATGCATAGATAGAGAGTTTTAAGTATTTTTCGGAATAAGGTTTATTTGGTTTACACGGCAGCACATGGCCTGGCATCTGAAAGGCAAAGTAGACACTCCATTTTACATACGTACGATCGCATGCCCTTTATGTTTTTATAGCCTTGTTTATGGATTAAATTGAAGTGACTATAGCAGCGATACGTAATTATTCATAGTTACCGAGCATAACGAAATTATCCACAACAATACACAATTATAATGATAATGATGTTATCAATAAAAAGTCAAGCTTTAATCAACTAAACCACTGCGAGTACTTAGAGTTTACTAGAGTTCAAATTAAGCCGATAACTGCGAAGTGTTTCTTTTTTAATGTGTTTTATCAGTTCACTATAAAAGTGAGTCATAAAATGTATTTGCAGCAATAAAAGCAATGTTTGCTATAATGCGAGGCTAAGCTTTTCAGTTATTAAAACTGTGTAGTTTTAGTGCGAAAAACTGTTTAGAACGAAGTAAAATAACGAAAAATTATAATTCTATATAAAACAATACGATATTATTTATAAAAAACCTAAAACTCAGCAGAAACTATGACCTCAAACCGAACTAAACGATATATGCACATCAACCATGACCAAATAAACTTACTTTAAAGCAAATGCTCTATTTAAAGACTTTAGTTTAAAATAGTGGTAACAGCTTGGCATGCTTATGTTCGCATGCCAAACTGTTATATTTTAAGAAAAAATATATACGAACCTTTAAAGGATTTAAAAACCTATAATTTTTGTTGATTATCGAAGTGGGAACAGTTTTAAACACATAAAAAATGCTTAGATTAGCTCTTTTTTCACTTAAGATCAGTCTTTTAACGCAAACGTCCACTTTGCACTGATTTTTGGGCATGGGAACAGTTTAATTATTTCATATTACTGCGAGAAATTAGATGTAATCGAACCTGATTTCAATATACAATAAATGAGCTTTAAAATTCCTTTGTTTTTGTCATTTTTCCAAGTGGGAACAGTTTTTTCTTGGGTGGGAACAGTTTTAAAACACCAAAAATACCTTAGATTAGCTCTATTTATTGTTACTATTCGATCTATATTCGCAAATATCACTTTTATAATGATTTTTTGGGCCTGGGAACAGTTTCAATATTTTATATTACGGCGAGAATTAGTGGACAATCTAACATGATTTCAATATACAAAGATTAAGCTTTTAAATGACTTAAATTCCTTCGAATTCCTGTTAATTTTCAAAATGGGAGCAGCTTTTTTCAAGGTGGGAATAGTTTGAAACACGTCTAAAATTTCTTATATTATCTCTATTAAAGTTAATATATGACAAATTATGCTAATATCCCTTTTAAAGTGGGAACAGTTTTTTGGGGGTGGGAACTTTTTTCAAAGCATCAAAAATTGCTTATATTACCTCTATTTATATTAAGAATTTTAACTATAACACAAATATCCCCTTTATAATAATTCTTGGGACTGGGAACAGTTTAATTATTTTATATTACGGCGAGAATTAGTAGACAATCCGACATAATTTTAATATACAATGAATTAACATATAAATGACTTAAATTCCTTTGATTTTTGTTATTTTTCCAAGTGGGAACAGTTTTTCCAAGTTGGGAACAGTTTAAAACACACCTAAAATTTGTTATATTAGCTCTATTATAGTTAATATGTGACAAATTATGCTAATATCCCTTTTATAATGACTTTCGGGCCTGGGAACAGTTTCATAATTTTATATTACTGTTAGAAATAGTATACAATTCGATAAGTTTTCAATATAAAATGCATAATGTAATACTTAAATGCTGATATTCGTGAAAAACGTTTGATTTTTGTTATTTTTCACAGTGAGTACAGTTATTTCCAAGGTGGGAAGAGTTTTAAAAGCATCAAAAATTCCTTATATTAGCTCTGTTTGTGGTTAAAATTTCTTATATTAGCTCTATTTATAGTTAATATGTGAACTATAATGTTATTATCACTTTTATAATGATTTTTGGGCCTGGGAACAGTTTAAACATTTCATATTACTGCCAGAAATAGTACGAAATCCGACAAGATTTCAATATACGAAGCATAATGTAATACTTAAATGATTATGTTTGATTTTTGGTATTTTTCAAAGTGGGAACAGTTTTTTTTCAATGTGGGAACAGTTTCAAACACATCGAAAATTTCTTATATTATCTCTATTACAGTTAATATATGACCATCATGCTAATATTTCTTTTATAATGATTTTTTGGCCTGGGAACAGTTTCATAATTTCATATTACTGTTAGAAATAGTATACAATTCGATAAGTTTTCAATATACAATGCATAATGTAATGCTTAAATGCTGATATTCGTGAAAAACGTTTGATTTTTGTTATTTTTCAAAGTGAGGACAGTTTTTTCCAAGGTGGGAAGAGTTTTAAAAGCATCAAAAATTCCTTATATTAGCTCTGTTTGTAGTTAATATGTAATATATAATGCTAATAACCCTTTTAAAATGATTTTTGAGCCTGGGAACAGTTTAATTATTTCATATAACTGCGAGATATATTATGAAATTCAACAGGTTTTCTATATACAATGAATATGTGCAGATTAAATATTGATTTGTGGAAACAGTTTTCTTTCGAGATGGGAACAGTTTTAATGACATCAAAAATTGTTTAAAATAGCTCTATTAATAGTTAAAATGTGACCTATAATGCTAAGATCCCTTTTATAATGAATTGTTGGGCCTGGGAACAGTCTAAAGATTGCATATTACGGCGAGAAACAGCATGAAATTGAACATGTCTTCAATATATGATGACTCAGCTTTTATATGATTAAAAATCCTTTCATTTTTGTTATTTTTCCAAGTGGGAACAGTTTTTCTGGGGATGGAAACAGGTTAGAACAAATCAAAAATTATTTTGATTTTCTCTACTTATTATTAATATGTGATCTATAATACAAAAATCCCATTTATAATGATTTTTGGGCCCTGGGAACAGTTTAAATATTTCATATTACTGCGAGAAATAGTATGAAATCCGACAAATTTTCAATATATAATGAATATATGCAGTCAATAGGTTGGTTTTAGTGAATAGCAGGGTGGGAACAGTTTGAACTTCCTCAAATATTGTCGATTTTATAACTGCTCCCCCTAAATCAATTTCTTCAAACATTAGTACACGTTCTTTTTCTTATATAATTAATTAAAATTTTTGATTGTTTATAAATTTTTTGCAATTATTAATGATTTCTCAATTCAGTTAATTCATATATATTTCCAAAAAGCATGTTTAAATGAAAACATTTCATTGTCATTTTTTCAGAGACTTGTTGTCATCTGTTACATGTATTAAGCAAAACATCTCCAATTGGAAAAATCACGTACCACATATTATATATAAAATATACATTTTAAATGTGACCAATTCGTCATGTAAGGAAAAGTTGGAAATGCTACAAAGCAATTTATATTTATATAGTTGAGCATAGTTCCCCTTTCCTTCCTTTCCATTAGCAAACAAAAATTTCTTACGTCAGAAGAAAAAACTTGTTCGAAATAGCTGGAATTCAAATGTATTACATTCTAAACGCCTAATATTCAATAAAATCGATCACTAATCGACCAACACAAAAACAAACGATGAACAATAAATAAATTCTTCTAACTATTTGAAAATGCTGATTTTGTAAAAACTTCATGCAACAGATTTGAATGTCAAGTCCATCGAAGCGTAAATTGAAACTCCAACAATTGTTTGAATAAAAAAATCAGGAAATATTTGTAAACAATTTAAAGTAATTTAAATTTAAATTGCTTTATTCATTTTTTGTTTATTTCAAAATGATATCATTTGGATTACGAAACAGCAAAAAACTGCAGTTAATTACATGTACCCAATATATACGCCGCACTGGCGAAATTTTTATATATCAGCTTGTTAACAACATTAAAATTTGCCATAAATTTGTAATGTTTATGTTTTTGTAATTTCCAAATCAGTGAAATGATATCTCTTCTGTGTCACCAAAATCCCCATAATCAGAGCTCAAAACTCTCGACCAAGATTGAAATCTCTTCGTTAGCAAAATTAATCCCATAATCTGTGTTAAATTTTTTTATAGTTATTATGAAATAATAATTTAGCCATAAAACCCCAAACAAAAACAAACACAACATATTTTGCATTTTTATGCGTTTTTGTTTTTTTTCTCCCTGATCCCTGCTACTACCATTAAAGTAAAGTATGCAGTTCCCCTCTTTTCGGTTTGGTGCGGGACTCTGCTGCACACAAAACCGCATAATAAACCAAAGTGTGATTTTAGCCTAAACCACAACAATTTCCAACAAAACTGAACAAAAAAGTTGCGAAAACACACACAGAGCAACTTGCAGCTAAAAAAACGCATGCTGATCTGCAGAAAAAAAGAAACACAATAAAGCGAAAACCCTAAAGGCGCACATGCCTGCCTGACTGGCTAACTATACTCGCTTGTCTAGAGACTTGTCGATCGGCCGCTGCAGAATATAAGCCACAGAATGCAAGTTTATTTTTTGTTGTTAAACTCGAGGAGAGAAAAAAGACATAAAAGGCGCTTAAAGTCGGAGTTTTTTTTTCTTGTAGGTATATCCAGTCACCGCCGCAGGATATTCGCCGGTCTGTACAGTTTGCCAAGGGGTTTGGCCTACGTGGGCCGAACGAAAGTCCTACTTTGAAATGTTCTTCATCGGATGAACCTATAAGCAGCTGATTGTCAGCTTAAATCCCAGCTAAAGATTAGGTGTGGAAGAAGCGGTTATGTAAGAGATTAAACACTGATCCAAGACGGCTGAACTGCGAACTAGCGTATTACCTACATATGTAATCTATTAATTCATTGGGTAGTTTTATTTTTAAATCTCTCTAAAAACTGAATAGATTACACAAATCTCACTCGTATTAGTTAACGTCAATCGACCAACCGTTTTTTACTCGGTGTTTATCAGCTGGTTATGTCATCTAAAAAATCTCACTCGTAGGTATTAGTTAACGTCAATCGACCAAAAGTTTTTACTCGGTGTTTATCAGCTGATTATTATCATCTAATTATCAGCTGTGTAGCATCTATGTGTCGGATAACTTTCAGCTGATTATACGCGGTAGAATCACCAGTCATCAGTTGAAATCTAATGGCTATCTTCTCGTTGAAGGTTACGAATTGGTGAGTAACAACTGTCAACCTACTAATCATCAACTGACTAGTCTAAGCAACGGTCAATTTTTTGGCGATGTGACACCATACATTGAGGAGAATATAGAAAATAATTTAAAAGATCAACCACCTGATCATCGTTTCACTATCAGCTAACTGTAAGCTTTAAAAACTCCAATTCTTATAAGAAAGCTTTCAAATTACATCAATATTCTCTAAGCTTTCATCGGCAAGCCCTAAGCTTTCATCGGCAAGCCCTAAGCTATCATAAGTAAGCTTTAAGCTTTCATAAGTAATCTCTCAGCCTTCATTAGAAAAAATCTAAGCTTTCAGCAGTAAAATCTAAGCTTCCATCATTAAGCTGTAAGCTTTCATCAGTAAGCTCTAAGCTTTCAGCAGTAAGCTCTAAGATTTCATCAGTAAGCTCTAAACTTTCATCATTAAGATTTAAGCTTTCATCGGTAAGCTCTAAACTCGCATCAGTAAGCTCTAAGCTTTCACCAGTAAGCTGTAATATTTCAGCAGTAAGCTTTCATCAGTAAGCTCTGAGCTTTCATCAGTAAACTCTCAGCCTTCATTAGAAAAAATCTAAGCTTTCAGCAGTAAGATCTAAGCTTCCATCATTAAGCTCTAAGCTTTCATCAGTAAGCTATAAGCTTTCATCAGTAAGAAGGTGCATTAAAAAGCTCCATCCAATGACCAAGATGACTATCAGCTGACGATAATCAATCGACTATCAGCTGTTTAACACTATTTATTGCTCATTTATAAGCAGATGATCAGCATTCATCACTAAGCTCTAAAACACTTTTAAGAGCTTTAAGCTTATAGAGCTTTTCAGATATATTTAACACTATTTATCACTCATTTATAAGCAGATGATCAGCATTCATCTCTAAGCTCCAAAAAGACTTTTAAGAGCTTTAAGCTTATAGAGCTTTTCAGATATATTCTTACATCAGATCATATTTAGACTTTCGTCAGTAAGTTCTATGCTTTCATCAGTAAGAAGGTGCATTAAAAAGCTCTAGCTAATGACCAAAATTACTATCAGCTGAAGATCATCAATCGACTATCAGCTGTTTAACATTATTTATCACTAATTTATCAGCTGATGATCAGTATTCATCACTAAGCGAAGCGAAAGCTTGCGTTTTACAAAATGTTGAGAGTGTTTAATTGTTTAGAGAAGAGTCATTAAAAAGCTTTTGTCAAATGGAAAAATGCCATTTAAATGTAGACGCTTCACGCATCTGCAGTATGTGCTAACGCAACTAGCACCATCTACAGGGAGCTTTCATATTATTGCATTAACAGACAGATTTACGTTGTCTATCTATTAAAATGCAAAAAATGAGAGAGTTAAATTGTTTAGAGAAGGATTAATTAAAAATCTGATGACAAATGGAAAAAGAAAATTTTAATATAGAGAGCTTTTATATTATTGTGTTAACAGACAGATTTGCGTTGTCTATATTAAAAAGCAAAAAATGAGAGCGTTAAATTTTTAAGAGAAGATTAATTAAAAAGCTCTTTTCAAATGGAAAAATACCATTTAAATGTAGACGCCTCACGCATATGCAATATTTGCTAGCTCCATCTACGGAGAGCTTTCAGCGCGATGTTGTTATAAAAACGATTTATATTGAAAATAACGCGACTTTCGCGTTGTTTTGTTGTGTGATAAGAGAGTTATTATTACTTACCTGCTGATAGCTCAGAGCTTTTGGCTACAAATGATCATCCGGAGGTTTCCAATGAATATTCTCTCTGAAATTGCACTTTAAGCCAAAAGTTCACAAAATATTCATTCATTTTCTATTGATTGTTAAGATATTTTGATAACAAATTATAGTATTTGTGACTCAACTGGAGACTTTTAAAACGTGGCTATAGACATAGAAACAACTGACAATACATCTATATATAGAAAACTTAATTCTTAATTCGAAAGCTCTTCGCCGACGGCTTACTAAAATTCATGCTGTTATTTAAAAATTAATTGCATCACCATATATTGAAAAATGAAGAATAACAAATCTCTGTTTAACAGAGTGGAAAAGATTTGTCCTTTAAGTGACACGGCCGGCATTGGACCGAGCTTTTTAAAGGGCTTTTTAAAAATGTATCTTCTTCTGTTTCCACTTTCATGTAAATTGATGTAAATTGACCACTTTCATGTAAATTGATCAAGAATTTCATATAAACAACATAAGTTTGTCTGTGGAGACAATAATATGAAAGCTCTTTGTAGATGGCGTTAGCAAATTGGGACAATTCTTTTAGTAAAAGTCGGCGTCTTCGTACAAATTCATTGTCATTGGTTCGGATTATTAGGGTAACTTCATTGCGAATATGCCAAGTTTATGCATATGAGCCTTGTTCTCCCTCGCTGCTACAAATTCATGCATATTTTTAAGACTTATTTTCGTTGCATTTGCGGCTAAGCGGCAGTATTGTTGGTTGGTTATTAGCACATGCATGCTTACATACAGACAGACATATTTTTTCGTTAAGATTTTCCCGAAGACAAGGAGAGAGAACTACGAAGGCGGGGGAGCACAGAAAAGGAACTCCAATTCAAAGCACTGCCACAACACCATCCAACCCCACCGCACACCACTGCAGCGTCATTGCTGCCGCTGTTGTTCCTATCACAGTTTACTTTGACAGACTCGCAAGTCCGCATTCTTTTAAAGGTTGCCAACTTTAGGAGACCAAGAAAAGAAGGCTTGCTTGCCTTGCAACTCTTGACTTGATACATTTTTTTTGCTGGCTCTGGCGGCCATTGGGGTAGAGGAACGTGAGTGGCTTTGGATTTGCGTTTTTTTTTTTGTGGATAGTCTGTTGAAATTCTTATTACCACCAGTAGGTTCGCTGGCTGGCTGGCAGGCTGGTTGGCTGGGCATTCTTGGGTGCACACACTACCGACAGTTACAGATACTGAGACACTGATACGAGCGCTCCCCTGCAGGCCATACACGGGGCATATTCTAATATTCGTCCTTGCATTGATTTCTCAATTTTAAAATCTTCCCTTGGAACTTATAATTCCCTTATAATTAGTGATAAACCTTTCAGATTTAATATGTAATGAGTGTTGGAAATATTTATTCCAGAAATTTTGATTTTTATTTTTCTCAGTGTACTTGCCGTATTGTAGGCGTTTAGATTTTTGCCTGGTGGTAAGAGCGCCCGTGTGTGAGTGTTCTTTCCTTGAGGTTCTTTTTTTAGTTGGTTTAAATAAGAAATAACTGAAAATAGCCGGCTTTTTATCGGGCGTCTATTTATTTATGTTGCAGTTTGGTTGCCCAGTTTTTCTTGCCCACTATTTTTTATTCATTTTTTCGTTGTTGTTGTTGTTGTTGTTAGTTTGCTGGCTGGTCTTGATTGGTATTTTACTGGTTGGCAATTTATGTTTGGAATTTGTATCTCATTTTTGTGCGGCTTTTATTTTGGTTTTCATTCTGGCCAAGTTGTAGTTTTGCGCGTTTTTTTTTTGTTGCCTTCATTCTCGTGCTGCTGGTGGTGGTGGTGGTGTGTCTCATGGTAAAGGAATTTTCATTATATCTCGTTCTATAATTGATAAATGCCTTAAGACATTTAAAATAGCTTCTGGAAGTTGCAAAATGTTGTTGCTGCTACTGCTCTGTCTGTGCTGCTGCTGTTGTTGTTGCAACTTCTAGTTGGGAGAGCAAAGACAAGGCTTTAAAAGGATTTTTATGGGCTTTTAATTAATTGAAAATTGAAGTTTTATGCTTTTTTCCGGAGAATAATTAAAGGCTATAAAATAAAGGCTCATAATTAGAATAATGGTTTGTTTAGTTTTCCGCTGACACTCCATCTATGACATTATTAGCCGGGTGGGAGAAGAAAATACTTAATCATTAGACGAATATAGAGAGAAGGTAGGATATAGACAAAAGAGGAAAATCAGTACCTTTAAGGTTCTAGGTTGGATTGAAAATAAAGTATTTTTGTTATAAGGTAATTTTATTTTTTTAACATTTTTGTAGTATGAGATACAAATATATTTTTTCTAATTTTAAATTATCTAGTTTACAAACAGATGAAAAAACCTAAAAAATAGTTCAATTCTTTTCTTATTTTTTAAGAGAAAAACCAGGCATCTCAATAAATAATCTATTAATAAATGTAGAAGTTATTACCCTTATGTTGAAGTAAGGGAATTTAAAAAATCGTGTGTCATTGTCTATGAAGTTTTTGCTTATATTGATCATAGAAGTCTACATCTTCAACAAGGTCTTGTCTTCTTCGTTAAGATGCCAGCTATTACAAACTAAAATAAAATATTATTTTATTTAATTTGTAAAGGGATTTCGCGCTATTTACACAAAAATTATGATTTTAAAAAATCTTTGGCGTCTACAAAGGGTATAATGACTTCTACTTACATATAAACATTTTTTCTTTGCATTAGAATGTTAGCTATTTCATAATAAAACAATTTTTTTTTTCGTGCCAGCAAAAAAGTTTTTTTTTCGAAACAAAAAATATTTTTTCCAAACCTTTGAAGACTATTTCTAAACCACTGTTTCTATGTGAAAGTGCAATACTTGTAGCCATCATGAGTACCATTTATTTGACATACAACTGGATGCAATCGGACTTATATATCCAAAATGAGAGTACACATATTTAAGGTACCTTCGCCAAAAATTGAAATTTTAGTAAAAAATATTAAAAAAAATTACCATAATTCGAGTTTAGAAAGCCAAAATACACCAGAAAATGTTATACATGACCCCTTGACAAATTTAAAAAATATTTAATATAAATACCACTATATATTAAATATATTTAATTTTTGGAGTAAGTACAGGGAGCACCATCATAAAACTTACGTCGTACTGACACTATTCACTTTTTATAAAAAATATCTTACAAAAATCGAATGTACATTTTTGTTTATAAAATAAATATGAAAAAATTAAAAAAATTTAGATTTGACAATTTTCTTTAAAGCTAGAAGAAATTTGCTTTGATATTAGAAAAATTATATATTTGTATCCCAAAAAATATATATTTTTTAAATTTCATCGAAAGTATATTTTTTGTTTATATAATAAATGAAAAATAATTAGTAAAAAAATTAAAAGATATATATTTTTTAGGATTTGACTAAATAAAAAATAAATAAAAAATATTAATAAAAATTGTTTTACAAAAATCTAAGGTATATTTTTTGTTTATAAAATAAAAAAAAAATAAAAAAAGAAATAGTTTTTAAGATTAAAAAAATAAAATTAAAAAAGAAACTTGTTTGATATTAGAAAAAATATAAAAAAGTAAAAAATATATTTTTTAAGATTTAAAAAGGACAAAAACTCCAAAAACATATATTTTTTTAAGATTTGACAATTTACTCTAAAACTAGAAGAAATTTTAGAAAAAATATATTTTTATCTCATACCACAAAAAAGTTAAAAAAATTTCAAATTACCTTATGACAAAAATACTTTATATTCGAACCACCCAATTTCTTATTTTTTAAAAATCGGGAAATTTAGCTTTATTCACCTTATAGTAAAATACGTAATTGAAAAAATTTATCAAAATCGGAGGGAAAACTTAAACTAATTAATTATTTATATTAAATATTTTTAATTTCGACGACAATCACGTTTATAGTTGTTTTGGAGTGAGTACCAAGAACACTATCATAAAACTTATGGAGTGCCTTATTGGCCCAATTAGTTATTAATAAAAATTATTTTACAAATCGAAGATACATTTTTTGTTTCTAAAATAAATAAGAAAAAAATTTAAAAAATATATTTTTTAAGATTTGACAAAAAATACTTTATTTTCGATCCACCTACAATTTATTATTTTTCGAAAATGTTATTAACCTTATAGAAAAAACATAATTGGAAAATATTTTTAATTTTGACACCAATCACTTTTATAATTATTTGAGAGTAAATACTGGGAACACCATCATGAAACTTATGGAGCGTCTTATTGACACTATTAACTATTAACAAAAATCGAAGGTATATTTTTAATTCAAAAAATAAATAAATTTAGTTTTATTTATTTATTTAGATTTTTATATAAATAAATATAAATTATAAAATATAAGATTTAACAATTTACTGTAAAAGTAGAAGAAATTTACTATTAATAAAAAATTTTCTGCAAAAATGAAAGGTATTTTTTTTGTTTAAAAAATAAATAAAATTAAGTAAGAAAAAAAATGAAAAATATATTTTTTATGTTTTGACATTTTTCTGTAAAACTAGAAGAAATTTGCTTGAAATTAAAAAATATATAGTTTTTAAGATTTGATAGAAAAAATAAAAAATATTTTTAAAATTTAAAAAGAAAAAAAAATAAAATTTGCTTGAAATTAAATTATGATTTGAAAAGAAAAAAATTAAAAAAAAATATTTTTAAGATTTGACAATTTTTCTGTAAAATTAAATTTTTTAAATTAACTTATGACATATAGGTTGAGTCATTTAAAATTTGAACTACCGATTACTTTGACTTTGAAAGGTAGAATAAGATTCATTTTTATTTTCAGGTTAATGTTTGACATTTGCAAAATGGGACGCTAAATCCTCGAACAAAATTGGGAACTATTAAAAACTAACTTACAAAGTAGTGAGTCTTTAAAGCAAACTGTAAGAAATTTACGTAGACAATTTTCGAGAAGAAATCGCCTTCAGCCTTCATGAAGCTCATTTTCATCTCGGTGTCTATGTCAATAAACAAAATTGCCGCATATGGGGTTCCGAGAAATCCCAAGTGACTATTGAGAAGCCAATGCCACAACGAGTCACTTGGTGTGGATTTTGGGCTGTACTGAAAAAAATGAGTTGATCGGATGAGGTACTCCGAGCCAGTCATGGTAGTCATATGAATGATATTGTGTTCCATCATTAAATGACAAAGTGCAACATTTCCAATAAAACCAGAAAATTGAATAAATTATCCGTACTTTTTGTATAGCCGATTCTAAGGATACAAACGAAAAAAACTAAAACAAATGAGCGTTGGCACGGCAGAAGTATTGCTGGGTAACTATACCTGTATATACACATACTTACATATGCAACTCAATGAGAAGCTTGTAAGATGGCATGTGTACTTCATTACTTGGTGCGACCTTTTAAACGCAAATTCGGCAAGTGAGTTGTGATTCTCGTTCGTTTGTGAGAGTCATCTCCATGTGGAGGCCGGGTTTGATGCTGAAAAGTCGCTGCGAAGCCACTTGAAAAGACTTTTGACATGGTCGAAATCATGATCGTGGTAGTCTGCAGCCAAGTAATAAATGTCACCATACATATTTGGAAAACTTCATTAAAATCATATGAAATTACTCTAATTATTCAATTTTCCTTCAACTTCTTCTACAATTAGGCTCGAATATTTTCAGTCAATGTAGTCGCTTTATCGTAGCAGTGTTGTCAATATATCCTCATCGTTTTCTTTCACAACTTGTTTTGAAACAAGCCGGAAAAATCTATTTTTACTCTCTGATTACATGTTACTTGCTTGCTATAGGAAAATTGAAGAAAATTGTTCATCTCAACCTATTAGCCATGAGTTGTTGCCACAATTTTGCGTGCTTGTTTTTCCCCTCTAACAAAAGTGACAATTTCTTTTAGAGTAACACCGGTTTTTATGCGGCGCAGCAATTTCTTCCGCACAAAACGACACCACACACACACACGCACAAAAAGAAAGTAGTATTTTTGCGCCGACATTCATATAAATTTTAATTATTTTTAATATGCATAAAAAGTAAGTCACCAGTATAATTTGCCATAAAAATAAATTACGCGACCGTTACAGTTTATTTGAAATCTCGATGGCCACACAGCAACAAGCTGTGGTCACAAACGTGCAATTTGTTGTCATGCTTTTGATGGTTTTCTTTTCAATATTTTTGTTTTTTCTTTTGTATGCAAACAAAGTGAAAATTTTCAATTTCGCATTTCTGCCTTTTATTTTCTGTTCGGTTTGATTTGATTTGGTGGTTGAAAATCCAACAAGTTTTTCATGGTTTTTTCTTTTCATTTTTTTGTTTCTTCCAATTCAATTTCATTGTGGCTTGGACTGGACTGGCCATTTTGCTGATGTTTTAAAAGTGGCAATAAACTATTGCCACTTTGCAAAATGTTGTCGAAATGCTGACTATCAGGCAACAATTTATTTTCATTTTATCGCAATTGAGTGATGGAATAAGTTATAAATTAACAATTTGTTGTTAACAAATTCATATATATGCACATGTTTGCAATATTATAATTGAAGAGGCGGAAGGAGGGAGAGAAAGAAAGAAGCAAACAACTTGCTAATTAATTATTATTGGAAATTGTTAATATGGATTTGCACGAACATTTAATTGGAGAGCAAAATAACAATAAACTCTTAAGACATGAATGAAACAAAGGGCAAGGATAATTGGAAATCCCCGTTAAAGTTTAATTTTAATGTTAACACTTTAAGTTAATTTTAGATCTCCATAAATCTCCACAATTATACTGCCAGTCTTTAGAATTAAAAAAAGTTTAAACTTTACTTCGATCCAGTCTAATGTCTACAATTTCTTTTTGAAAATTGGGAAATTTAGCTTTATTCGCCTTATAGAAAAAATACATAATCGGAAAATTTCAAAAAAAAAATCGAATCGTTTATAATTGTTTTAGAGTACGTACCAGGAAGACTATCATAAAACTTATGCAGCGTCTTACTGACACTATTAGCTATTAATACAAAAATTTCTACAAAAATCAAAAATATAAAAGAAAAAGACATAATTGGAGAACTACATCAAAATAAGAGGAAAATCTAAAACTAAGTTATTTTAATTTATATATTAAATATTTTTAATATCGATAGCAATTACGCTTATAATTGCTGTAGAGTAAGTACCAAGAACAAAATCATAAAAAAATAAGAAAAAAAATAAATAAGAAAAAAATATTTTTTTTAGGATTTGATTGTTCTGTAAAAATAGAAGAACCTTGCTTGAAATTAATAAACTATTAATAAAATTTTTTCTACAAAAATCAAAGGTATATATAAAATCAAAGGTATATATATCAAAATATTTTTTTAAGATTTGAAAAGAAATAAAATTAAAAACTACTTTTTTTTAGATTTCACAAATTTCTGTAGCACTCGAAGAAATTTGCTTGAAATTAGAAAATATAAAAAAATATTTTTTAAGATTTGTAAGAAAAAATTAAAAAAATATATATTTTTTAACATTTGACAATTTCTAAAAAATAAACAATATTTTTTTTAAATTTTAGTTTTTTAATATTTGACAATTTTTTCTAGAACTAGAAGAAATTTGCTTGCAATTAGAATATATATTATTTTTTAAAGATTTGACAATTTCTAAAAAAAATCTACAAAAATAGAAGGTATATTTTTATTTCTTTTGTTTACAAAATAATTAAAAAATAAATAGGAAAAAATTAAAAAATAAGAATTTTCAATTTTCTGTAAAACTGGAAGAAATATGCTTGAAATTAATAAACTATTAAAAAAATTCTACAACAATCAAAGGTATATTTTTTTTCTTTATAAAATAAATAAAAAATATTTTTTTAAGATTTGAAAATAAATAAAATTCAAAAAAATACTTTTTTAAGACTTCACAATTTTCTGTAGAACTAGAAGTAATTTGCTTGATATTAGAAAATATTAAAAAAAAATTTAAGATTTGTAAAGAAAAAATTAAAAAAATATATTTTTTAAGATTTGAAAATAACTAAAAAACTCTACAAAAATCGAAGGTATATTTTTATTTATTTTGTTTATAAAATAAATAAAAAATAAATAGGAAAAAATGAGATGAGAAATCAAAGGTGTATTTTTTATTTATAAAATAAATATTTTTTTAAGATTTGCAAAGAAAAAATTAAAATAATATTTTTAAAGATTTGACAATTTCTAAAAAAAATCTACAAAAATCAAAGATATATTTTTATATCTTTTGTTTATAAAATAAATAAAAAAAAATAAGAAAAATTAAAAAAAAAGTAAGATTTTTCAATTTTCTGTAAAACAGAAATAAATTAGCTTGAAATTAATTAACTATTAATAAAAATCTTTCTACAAAAATCAAAGGTATATTTTTTCTTTATAAAATAAATGATAAATATTTTTTAAAGACTGAAAAGAAATAAAATTAAAAAATACTTTTTTAAGATTTCACAATTTTCTGTAGATCTAGAAGAAATTTGCTTGAAATTAGAAAATATAAAAAAATATTTTTTTAAGGTTTGTCAAGAAAAAATAAAAAAAATTGAGATTTGACAATTTCTAAAAAAAATCTACAAAAATCGAAGATTTATTTTTATGTCTTTTGTTTATAAAATAAATAGTAAAAAATGAGATGAGAAATCAAAGGTATATTTTTTCTTTATAAAATAAATATGAAAAATATTTTTTTTAAGATTTAAAAATAAATAAAATTGAAAAATACTTTTTTTAAGATTTGACAATTTTTTGTAGAACTCGAAGAAATTTGCTTGAAATTAGAAAATATATAAAAAAATTAAGATTTGTAAAGAAAAAATTAAAAAATATATATACTTTTTAAGATTTGACAATTTCTAAAAAAATACAAAAATCGAAGATATATTTTTATGTCTTTTGTTTATAAAATAAATAAAATATAAATAATTAGATTTTTCAATTATCTGTAAAACTGGAAGAAATTAACTTGAAATTAATTACATATTAATAAAAATTAGTTTACAAAAATTGTATATTTTAAAAAAATATATAAGAAAAAAATTAAAAAAAAATATCTTTTAAGATTTGATATTTTTCTTTAAGATTTTGAAAATTTTCTGTAAAACTAGAAGTAATTAGCTTGAAATAAATAAACTAATAATAAAAATTTTTCTACAAAAATCAGAAGTATATTTTTCCTTTATAAAATAAATGATAAATATTTTTTTAAAGATTTGAAAAGAAATAAAATTGAAAAATACTTTTTTAAACTTTGACAACTTTCTGTAAAACTAAAAGAAATTTGCTCGAAGTTAGAATATATAAACAAATTTTTTTTTTAACATTTGTGTAGAAAAAATTTAGAAAATTCTACAAAAATCGAAGAAATTTGCTGGAAATTAGAAAATATTTTGTTTTAAGATTTCATAATTACTAAAAAAATCTACAAAAATCGAAGATATATTTTTATATCGTTTCCTTATAAAATATAAAAAAATAAATAAAATTAAAAAATATATTATTAAAATTTGTCTACAATAATTAAGGGTATATTTCTCTTTATAAAATAAATAAATTTGTTTAAGATTTGAAAATAAATAAAATTAAGAAATACTTTTTCAAGACTTGAAAATTTTCTGTAGAACTAGAAGAAATTTGCTGGAAATTAGAAAATATATTTATTTAAAATTTGTAAAGAAAAATAAAAACAATATTTTTTTAAGATTTCATAATTTAAAAAATCTACAATAATCGAAAAAATATTTTTATATCTTTTGTTTATAAAATAAATAAAAAAATGAGATTTTACAAATTTCTGTTAAACTGCAATAAATCTGCTTGAAATTGACTACATATTAATAAAAATTAGTTTACAAAAACTGAGGGTATATTTTTTGTTTAAAAAATAAAAAAAGATATTTTTAAGATTTTACAATTTTCTTAAATTTGCTTCAAAATCAAAATTTCAATTATTCTGTCAGTCTTTAGAATTTAAAAAATATTTAAACAATTTTTCCTAAAATCCATCCCACTGTGAATAAATTTGCGCGCAAATCATTTACATATGTATGTACTTGGTTTTTTTCTTCTTCGGATCATGGCGAACTCAAATAAAAAAGCCCGAAAGCTGTGATTATTTCTGAAACTGTTTATTCTCTGGCACAACACACTTCTTACGAAAAAAAAACCCGAAAAATTCTCTGTTTTCTCAAATATTCCCACAAAATTAGCATACGAAATTTTTAGCCCCACATAAGCACACACACACACAGATTGTGTGTAAAACCGATATGCCAATCAATCGATTTTGGCCACAGAAAAGAGGTTATTAAAAACTCATTAGATTGTCTGTAAAGAACAACAACAACAGAGGCAGCAGCAGCAGTTAAAAACGCAAACAAAAACCTTCATAAGAATAAGTTGTTGGCCAGAAATAAGAGGGTCGTGTATGAGTTTAGAAAAAAACATAAAATAAGAAATAATTTTTCATACAAATCCTACTTTCAAAAATTGCTTTATTTATCTGCACAAACCGAAGTGTCTTTGAAGTCTAACGTCTGAGGACGTTGATATAAAGAATTGTCTATGACAACTTCTTGGAAGCTTGGGGCTGAAAGCTGTCATATCGAAAACTTGCACGGTGTCAAGTGTAAACTGGTCCAATGATCAAATGCAATGGAGTAATTTCACAACTCTTGCATCTTCTCTCCCAATTTTAATGAAATTTTCCTTCGTTATATGGTGCATTTCCCGATTTTCAAAAAAATAAGAAATTGTAGACACTAGGGTAGATCGAAAATGAAAAATTTTATTCATAAGGTAATATGAAAAAAAATTTATATATTTTATGTGGTATGAGATCCTATTTTCAAAGAAAGAAAATAAGAAATTGTCGACACTAGGGTAGATCGAAAATAAAGTATTTTTTCGTAAGGTAATTTTTAAAAAAATATAACTTTTATATATACAAATATATTTTTCTTCTAATTTCAAGAAATTTCTTTTAGTTTTACAGAAAATAAAAAATTGTCGACACTAGGGTGGAGGTGGAAATTAAAGTATTTTGTCCTAATCTAATTAAAAATTTTTTAACTTATTTGTGGTATGAGATCCGATTTTCAAAAAAAAAAAACAAATAAGAAAATTGTTGACACTAGGGTGGAACTAAAATAAAGTAGTTTTGTCATAGGGAAATTTTAAAAAATTAACTTTTTAACTTTTTTGTGGTATGAGGTACAAATATAATCTTCTTTCTAATGTCAAGAAATCTCTTATAGTTTTACAGAAAATAAGAAATCGTAGATACTAGAGTCGATCGAAAATAATGTATTTTTGTTATAAGATCATTTTAAAAAATTCTTAACTTTTTGTGGTATGAGATCCGATTTTCAAAAAAAAAAATAAATTGTTGACACTATGGTGGATCAAAAATAAAGTATTTTTTGTCAGTATTTGTCATTTTGTCATATTTTGTCATTTTGGTATGAGATGCAAATATAATTTTATTTCTAATTTCAAGCAAAATTACAGAAAAAAATTTTGTTTTTTTTCTTCTAGTTTTATAGAAAATCTTAAAATAATTTTGTTTTTTAATTTTTTGTCTTATTTATTTTTTTATTTATTTTATAAGCAAAGAATATACCTTCTATTTTGACAAAATAATTTTTATTAATAGTTAATAGTCTCAGTAAAACACTCCATAAGTTTTATGATTGTGTTCCTGGCAATTACTTCCAAAAGAATTATAAACGCGATTGTTGTCGAAAATAAAAATATTTAATAAATATAACTTAAATGACGTTCTTTAAGCTTTTCTACGACTTTGATGGAATTTTCAATGATGTATTTTTCTATTTTTTTTTTTAACTTTTTTTGGTATTATTTTTTCCTAATTTCAAGCTAATTTCTTTTGGTTCTTCTTCTTAATTTTTTTTTTTTTATTTTTTTATTTATTTATTATTAATATTATTTATTATATAAACAAAAAATATATCTCTGGTGAAATTTGAAAAATTGTAATTTTTCTAATTTCAAATGAATTACTCCTACACTCAGAAAAAAGTAAGCCACGGATTAAGTAAATATGTACTAAAACTGAGGAAAATTGAACTTCGTATAGCGCTGAGGCAAAAAATTCTCACATCAAGTACAAACTTTTCCTTGAAAATAAGACATGCTTTGAACTTGATCCCAGTTCAACTTTTCCTCAAAGCAAGTACAATTTACTCAAACTGAGGAAAATTTTTCTTCAAATCAAGTAAATCTTTACTTAATCTTGAGTAAGAAATTTTACTCAAATCAAGTTCGATTTTTTTCCTCAATCCAAGTATATTGTTACTCAAACTAATTAAATTTGTAGTCTTGCCAAGTAAATTATACTCAATGTGAGGAAAATTTTCTGATTTTTTTCCTTAATTCCAGTAAATTTATACTCAGCCTGACTACGACCATACTTGATAATTGAAATAAATATTTTTGGCTTCAGAGTATGCAACACTTATATGAAAAATGACAACATGGTATAGTTCTCAAACGTTTCATCTTACTTATACCATAAAGAGTTGAGATATTTCACCATGACTGCTGCGGAGGCTACGTAGGCGCGTTCACAGTGATTGTTTAGAGTAATATTTGAAGTACTTATGAAGAAAGTCTCGGCTAACGAACGAGAATTGCTTCTTAGACTACTATTCATGTATTTTTCTAAACACTCTGAAGTATTTCATATAAGTTCATTTATACTTGAATGTATGAGGAACATGGCATAAATTTAATTACATTTATTTACTTTATTTGAAGTAATAAACACATTTTTAAGTAAAAACATCCTAAATGGAATTTTTCCATACAAAAAAATTCTGCATTATTTTCTTTCTTAAACGGTAGTAAATTTTCTTCCGCACAAGTATGAATATACTTAATTGTACTAGATCCAAAAAAATGTTTTTAAGTAAATTTACTACACTATTTTGAGTATATGTACTATTTTTTCTGGCTTTGAAATAGGGAAAGTGTACTCATATCTATTTAATTTTCCTTCTCGTAAGGAAATTTTGCCTAATCTGGAGTAAAATTGTTAAACTAAATTGGATTTTACTCAGATTTAAGCTATTTTTCTGAGTGTAGTTTTAGAGAATAATGTCAAATCTTAAAAATAGTTTTTTATTATTTATTTTTTAAAGAAAAAATATATCTTCGATTTTTGTAAAATAAATTTTATTAATAGTATCACTAAGACTATCCACAAGTTTCATGATCGAGTTCCTGGTACTCACTCTAAACAATAAAACAATAATAACAAAATAATTGTCGAACTTAGAAATATTTAATATCAATAATTCCCAAAGTGGGGAACATGTGTTTCAAAATTGGGGACTTTTTATTAAGACAGTCGCCATGTGTTTTTTGCCATGTTTATATGTTTTAATACATTTTATGTATTTTTATTGGACTTCAATTCGTAAATAAATGAGAGATGTGAACTGGAAATACCAAAACTTGTAATTTGTCAAAAATTTGGTATTAATCACAACTTCAATAACTCAGTCAATTACTAAGGGATTTTTAAAAACAAAGCGGTGTTTTACTCTTTACAAAATATGTTATTAAAATAAATTTACAAATTGTAAGGTAACCAAACAAAATAATGTGCAAAAATATTGCCAAAGTTGAAAATGACAAAAAATTTTTTTAAAAATGTTGTTAGCTGGACAAAAACACACAAATAAGCTATATATCGATCGAAAGCTATAGGTTTCTGTTTTTCAAATCCGATGAGAAAAAAGAAAATCAGTTGATAACCAACTAAGTTAAGGGCTTATAAGTGTACAAAGGTACAAAACTCAAGATTTTTGAGGTACTGGCATAGTTCAAATACAGATTTTTGTTCTACTCGACAATAACTACCAGAAAAATGATATCAATCAAATCAAAGTCATGACATTTCATATTTAAGTTTACATTCCCATTGATTACTTTAAGAAATACAAAATGAAACGTCGATTAAATTGAAATTATTAAAAATAAAAAATATATTTATTGAAAAACTTTTTAACCCCTTTTTATAATTGTGACTTGGTATTTAACTACCGCTTGAATATTAAATATATTTACACGAGATTATCACACAATTATCCACAATTATCTTACCTCCCTCGTCCACAGACTTAGCCTGTAGTATGTTATTTGTGTATGTACACATGTCTACTTATAGGTATTTGCAATTAACACCTGCATTTGTAAAATACAAAAGAAAACAAAACACAAAGAAAAAAACAACTAACGAAAAAAGAAGTTGAAAACACAACATAGCAAAAATTCTTTAACACATGTACGTACTCTTGTCTGTCTATATTTATGTACGTGTACAGATAGATGCAGATACACATGATAAATACAAATACAAAAACAGGGTGGTAGTTAAGGCAACTCTAAAAAGGGGTGGATGGGGCAAAAGGGCATCTTTCGTGGCTATGAATCATCCAAATTATATACGAATGTTAACAGTTTCTGATATAATAATTTATAAATTTAACTTTTTTGGACTTTTAAACATTTAGGGACGCAAAAAAAATTTTAAAAATTATGATTTTTTAATTGTCATTTTTTAAAAAGTGTTTGCTTAAATTGGATATTTCTCTATAGATTTTTTCCAAAAAAAAATAAAAATCATAATTATTTGAAAAATATTTTTTGCGTCCACAAAGAGTTTTATAACATCTACATTTATGCATAGATTTTTTAAGTGTTTTCTGCGTTAGAACATTAGCTGTTAAAAAATAAAACAAAATATTTTTTTAATTTTTTTCTATTTTTAAGGTTTTTTGAGCCAACAAAAAATATTTTTTTGGAAAAAAAAATCTCAATTCTCTAGAGACTGTTCCAAGCAACTGCTTCAGTATGAAAGAGAAATTCGCCACATTTGTAGCCATCATAAGTAGACATATAAGCGGATTTATATTTCCATAACGAGAGTACAAATATTGAAGGTAACTTCGGTGAAAATTGGAATTTTAGAAAATAAAAAAAAATATCTATTATTTTTTTGTGTTGATTTTATGAATTTGAATGTCACAATGAATACAAAAAATATTTTTTTTTTAGGTCTCGGGCATTTAAATATAATTCTCTGATCACAAAAATTATGTAGGTTCCAAGTTGTGATTGCTTAAAAAATAATATATAATTTGAAGAATTGTGGCACTGAGTCATAAAATAAGCCATAGTGAGTGACCCCTTTTGCTTGTTCAAGACAAGACGCCCCTGGCTATAATATTAGCATCATTTATAAATAATAAGAGTGCACCATCATTACATGAAAGACAAAATAAACAAAGAGTCTGTCTGACTAACTAACCGACAAACGAAACAATCAATTGAGGTGTTTCTTGTTGTTGTTGTTACGGCGATCGGGGAGTATTTTCAAAATGTCATGTTACATTACAAAACACACTCGCATACCGACACCCATAATTACTTCTACTGTCTATGCCAATCAATAAATTGCAACTTAATTGCAACATAATTATTATGCAAATTACACCACTACTCACTCGCATAACACATGTTTCTTGTATTTATTTTCAAAAAAAAAAAGAAAAAAAAAAAACACATTTACTCACAACCATTTTTTTTTTTTGGTTTCCCCACCCTTTCTTTGCAGATTATGCTGGCGTTGAAGATTTAGAGAAACGAAACGAAAGAGTAGAAACCAAGCTCTGAACACTTTGTGCTTATGTTGTTGAAGTTCGCAACGAACTTTTCCAATACTTGTTTCAAGAATGCGCCTATTTAAAACGCGCAAATCCATAGATACTTTTAGTTCTGCCGCAGCAGCATCCCAGCATCATTCTATCGCCACCGAGACGTACACCCAGCACTCACCCGTCGCAACATGTGCTTCAAAGTTTTCGAAAACAATCAGTGGCTCCTCCTCGATATCGTCATCTTTGCCGGATCTGCACGATAATTCGCCCGTTATGATTTTAAGTTGCACCAATCTCAGTACAAGCGGCCTGCCGCCCAACAACAGCACCGTTACCGCCCCCTCATCCGCCTCGACCACAGCTCCGCCCACGCCCAAGAGTAATGAGTCCTTTCAGAATATATCGCCGCAGCAGTGCTCAACGCCCGGCCTACCCTATCATCAGTTGCAGAATATCAGCCAAAGCGGCCGGCAAACACCTTCGGCACTGTCGGTGGTCTCCCTGAATGAGGCAGTGCTCCAGCGTCCAGCCAGTGTGCATATATTCAATCATAAGTCGAATTCGTTGCTGCTCAATTATGGGGGCAGCAGTTCGAATATCGATCATACATCAGGGCAAAATGGGGCTGGAGGTAGTGGCAACATTAATGGTGGTGGTGGTCAATATCAAAAGTATAGCCAAAGTTCAAACAGTGCTAGAGGTCTTTTGGGCCAACTTCAAAAGAATTCTTCATCGTCCAGCAGTTGTATATACGAGAAGGCGAATGGCGTTGGCGGAGGTAGCCACCACAATAGACAGAATGGCAATGTAGCGAATATTTCAATGACACCGAATGGCTTGAATACTAAGGATTCATCGTTTATGGGAGCGAATGGTAAGTTTAAATACAGCTTAATTACTAGATTTTATAATTTTTAACTTTAAAGTATTTCAATAGCTTTAAAGCTAATTTGTAAATCACTAAGCAAATGCGAACGGGGCTGTTTATCAATTTTTATCGTCAGTATTCTTTGGTTTCTTGTCTAAAAGCCTGGTCACACTGCTTGCGAAATCCAGCAGAAATGACATAAAATCGATTTACAAATGTCAGATCCCACACAAATTTGGTAGCCTTTTCAGACTGCATGCGAAATCAAGTGATTTCAGCTCATGGTCCAGTTACAAATGTCAAATTGGGAGCTTACATTTGTAAATCGGCCTCAGCTCGATTTCGCATGCAATCTGAAAAGGATATAATGGTAAAAATACCAACTTGTGTAACAACAGCGTACAAAGAGACTGTTATATACAACATTAGCCGTCGCCGTGCGGATTTAAGTTCGACCCTTATTTGTGTTAGAACATTCGCTTACTTAATATTACGTTCGAATATAAACGCAAAATCCACTTTTTCCCCATTTGGATTTTTTATATGGAGTTTGACAGGTGAAATCCGGTCAAAGTGGATTTTAGGCGCATATCTAAATGTAGCCTGAGGCAATTCTAAATACAACTCTGTTAGAGAGCGAGATAGTGGGAGAATTTACACTTGTCATGCGACAAAAATATAAGTCTGTTAAAGTTACATAGCAATACTCGAAGCTCCGCTCTCGGCAGCATGGAGTGTTTATAACTTGTGTAATAACAGCGTACGAAGAGACGTATATATACTACATTAGCCGCTGCAACCAACCGTGCGTATTTAGGTTTGACCCTTACTTCTATTCGAAACATTCGCTTAATTAGTACTGCGCTCGAATATACACCCAAAATCCAGTTTTTCTGGATTTTTTCCCTTTTTGATATGGAGTTTGGCAGGTGAAATCCGGTCAAAGTGGATTTTGGGTGCATATCTGAATGCAGTATAATAGAATTCTAAAATAGAGAGCAAGAGAGAGGGAGAACTTATACTTGACATGCAACAAAAATACAACTATGTTAGAAATGACATAGCAATACTCGACGCTCCGCTCACGGGAGCATCAAGTATTCATAGTCGCCGTATTTGCGCAAAACACCGCTTTGCACAAATTTTTGTATTTGTGAGACAATTCCAGAGTATGAAAATCGTATTATGTCGCATTTTGCGCAAGTATTTTGTGTGTCTAAACAGGCCTTAAACCAAACAAAGAATAGGGCTGTTTTTCTTTAAGCCGGGATAACAAGCTGCGATAACAAAAACGTTAATAAAAATTTAATTTTTTGCTCAAAATAAAAAATTATTTTTTTCAAATTGTCGCCAACTACAGCACAAATATATGTATCAAAAGAAATTTTCAAAAAATATTGTGTGTCGACTTTAATGGACTTAGCCTCGATATCCATCACTTTGACTTACAGTGGATAATTAACCAGGCTAAGTCAAAAAGTTTTAACACAAAATTTGTTTTCACATACATATTGATATTGCTTTTGGCGACAATTTTAAAAAAGATTTTTTTATTTTGAGTGAAATTTTAACATTTTATTTAGGTTTTTGTTATCGCAGCTTAGTTATCCAGTTTTAAAGAAAAACAGCCCTAATATATAATATTTGCGCATAAAACCGTTTTGCACCAAATTTTGCACTTTTGGGGCTACACCAGAGTATGTAAAACATATTATCCCGCAATTTGCGCAGTTCGTATTTGTCCAAATATTTGGTGTGTCTAAACCACCTATAATGCCGATTCAGATAGACGCGATACAAAAATCTAAAGTCGCTTTGACAATAGTCCCGTCTCGTTATTTTAATATGTTATACGCCACTACTGCCAAAGCAACTTGTGTCTGTAGGGTCGTGTAGCATCTGTCTGAATGGGTCTGTCCACACATAAAGATTGTAAAGGGTGATTTTTTAAGAGCTTGATAACTTTTTTTTAAAAAAACGCATAAAATTTGCAAAATCTCATCGGTTCTTTATTTGAAACGTTAGATTGGTCCATGACATTTACTTTTTGAAGATAATTTCATTTAAATGTTGACCGCGGCTGCGTCTTAGGTGGTCCATCCGCTTAGTCCAATTTTGGCATTTCCACGTTTTTGAGTAACAGAGACCCGAACGGCGACGAATCGAAAATTGGTGGTCATCATTAACACTGGCCGATACAGCTGCGATATTTTCTTCAGTTCGCACTCTACGTAAGCGTGTTGGTGGTTTAATGTCCAACAATGTAAATTTGGTGCGAAATTTAGTCACAATAGCCCGAATAGCCGCTTCAATGGGTCGATTAAACTGACCATAAAATGGAAGCGCGCAATGAACTTTCTTAACAGAGCACGCATTTTGATAATAAAATTCAATAATTTGCAAGCGTTGTTCGTTTGTAAGACGATTCATGATGAAATGTCAAAGCATACTGAGCATCTTTCTCTTTGACACCATGTCTGAAATCCCACGTGATCTGTCAAATACTAATGCATGAAAATCCTAACCTCAAAAAAATCACTCTTTATATTATAACTAGGAATGTATTGTATAACTAGGAATCCGATCCTAGTTCTGTGTGAGACTTATTTTCGATCAAAAAATGCTAAAGTTTTCGTCATAATCTATGTTCATGTTGTACACTAAACCATAAAGTGTAAATAGCGCTTTTTAAGGAGAATGTCTGCCCACACATAAAGATTTATTGTATAACTAGGATTCCGATTCTAGTTCTGTGGAGACTTATTTTCGATCAAAATGCTAAATTTGTTAAGTTTTCGTCATAATCTATGTTCATGTTGTACAATAAACCATAAAGTGTAAATAGCGCATTATTAAGGTGAATGTCTTATGAAAGATTCGCCCGCCTTTGCTTGTCTCTTTTTATCATATTTAATTTCTAACAGATATGTATTTTTGCAATAGTATCTCAGTTGATACATTGTGGTCGAGATCTTCGGATCATTCTCAATTCCTATAGGCAAATTCAATTTCATTATTTGGCCTTTCAAATGCAATCACAAAAACCGAAATAATCTTGAAAGGTCAGATGAGGTTACGAGTTAACGTACTGTAGGTTATTTAAAAAAAAAACAAAAGTAAATAATTTCGCCGTTTCTAAACGACTTCTAAAAGTCTTACAAAGTTTTAATATTTTATGGATTTATTTCCATTTCTCGCTGTTTGCCGGTTAGAACTTTAGATAAAAATCTACGGGATTAGATCTACCATAAATCCACTGCCCAGTTTTTTCAGAGAGAGAGAGAGAGAGAATTTCCTTATAGCCTTTTCACACTGCATGCGAAATCAATCGATTTCATTTTGAAATGACATAAGGTCGATTTACAAATGTCAAATTTGTATGGGATACGACATTTGTAAATCGCCCTTGAGCTGAAATCAATCGATTTCGCATGCAGTGTGAAAAGGCTATAATGAGACTATCTGTACCGTTTCACGTGCAGTTAATCAAATTAAAAATATTTGCGCAAAAGTACTTTTTACTTGTTATGTGCTGTTTACACATGCAAATTTATTGTGAAAAGGATATTAGGCTCTCCGATTTTAATGAAAGCTTGCAAATTTAATCAATTTAAGTTAATCAAATTAAAAATATTTGCGCAAAAGTAAAGGGTGTTTTTTATTGGGGTATAGAACTTTAAGTTGGCATCACTTTTTAGTTTGGTTTGCCATTTCATCATGAACAGGTTGACAAAAGAACAACGCTTGCAAATCGTGCAAATTTATTTCGAAAGTAATGGTTCAGTTCGCGAAGTTCACCGCAAGCTCCGTCCATTTTATAGTCGACATAATCGTCCATCAGAGCAATTAATTCGGTTAACCATGGATCGTTTTCGCACTACGTTTACTCTATGTGATAATACGCATCCGCAGAGACGTCGAACAGTGCGCACCGAAGAAACAATTGCCGCTGTAGAGCAAAGTGTTGAAGAGGACCCGAATGAATCGATTCGCACAGCAATTGGAGCTGCACAGCAATTGGAGAAAGTGGTTGAAAATTGGACCTGTAGAATTGGCTATATTCGAGCCAGCCGCGGCGGCCACATGCCCGAAATCATATTTAAACATTAATGGCATAAAATTATCCTTCCAATAAAGCCAAATTGATGGACATTAAAACGATTTTCTTGTGTTTTATTTCAATTCGAAGTTCTACACCTCAATAAAAAACACCCTTTACTTTTACTTTTTATGTGCTGTTTACACATGAAAATTTATTGTGCAAAAGGATATTAGGTTCTCCGATTTTAATGAAAGCTTGCAAATTTGTTCTTCTGATTCCCCCCTACTTCCCGTTTTTTCAAAAATATGTAATATGAAATTGTAGACACTAGGGTGGATAGATCGAAAATTGTAAAAATTTTGTCATAAGGTAATTTAAAAAAAATCCTAACTTTTTTGTGGTACAAGATAGAAATATAGGTTTTTTGGCTTCTTGTTTAATATAAAATTATAAATTTTTTTAAATAAATATATTTTTAACATTATTTTCCTTATTCCCTGAGTTATTATCTGTTAATAGCAGATTTTTTATTAATAGAATTTTTTTCGAAAAATTTCCCGATTTTCGAAAATTTTAAAATTTTGTCATAAGATAATTTTAAAAAATTTTTAACTTCTTTTCTGGTAGGAGATAGATAGAATAACTATTTTGGCGATTTTCAAGCAAATTGCTTCTAGATTAATATAAAATTATTAAATCTTAAAAATAAATATATTTTTAAAATTATTTTCGTAATTGCATCAATCAAATCAAAAACGACATCTTCGATTTTTTAAATAATTTTTTATTAACAGATAATAGTGCCAGCAAGACGCGCCATTGTTTCTAGAACCTCTTCGATTTTTTAAATAATTTTTTTGTAGCAGATAATAGTGCCAGAAAGACGCTCCATTGCTAGTAGTTTAATATAAAATTATCAAATCTTAAAAATAAATATATTTTTTAAACGATTTTCTTAAATCCCTGAGTTATTATCTGTTAATAAATGATTTTTTATTAATAGGAATATAACTGCATTTTCCGATTTTTCAAAAATATGAAATTGTGGACACTAGTGTGTGTCGAAAATCAGTCGAATTTTGTCATACAAAATTCGACTGATTTTCGCAAATATTTGGCATATTTCCCAAGTAAAATGATCGCCTGCGACGTCTGCAACGAGGTTTGCCGATCGAAAGCCTCAGACTTCATGGAGCAATCTAGGCATGCCTAAACCTTGTATTGCCATATGTTTTGCGCATTTTTTTTTGTACAAATAAAATGATCCCGTGTCCGATCGAAAGCCTTCTGGGATCAATCATAAGTGTGAGAAACTCCAAACCGCAATCAAGTGTAAGGCCCGATTGGCTACCATGCGATCGCTTTGTCAGGTCAGTGTACCCTTTATTATTCTCAGATGTCTGCATCCAAACGTAGTTTCCTGAACCAATTGAATTGGCATCCTGGCAGGAAAATTAATTTCAATTTCTCCACATTTTTTGTTTGCCAAAAAAAACGTTGCATGCTTCGAATACAAACCATATTTTTGTTCACATGCAAGTCCTCTCAATCACATAGTGACAGCCCCCCTGATTGTGGTAAAAGTAAAACACAAACCCCCCCAAGCCATAAGCCAAAAATACAATTTAAACCATACATTTTATTGAAACTTTTGTTGCCATAACTATTTATATTTTATTATGGAAAAAAAGGTTTTAAACCGGAACAATCGTTCATCGACCACAAACAATCGCCAGGCGATTGCAAATCTCTTGAACGCTGCCACGCAACTTGAGTGCCGTTCAAACACAGCCATTGGCGCGTAATGATGTTTTCCAAAACAAAGCGATTCGAGTGGATGGGTTTCAAATGCAATTCATATAAAAACTGATCGCTTTGTGACTGCAGATTATTGACAAATATCAACTGTTGGCTAAAAGAATTTTCTAAAATTAATCTATGCGCCAAGACATGGGTAAGCCATAAAGCCTGATCATTGAGATGAAAGCTTATATTGTTGAGGCTATCCGGGGAGCTTATTAAGTACTGGTATATTTTGTCAGATCTTAAACATAGTCTCTGAGCAAAGATAATCCGTCTGATGTCCGGTTCCAAGGATTGTTTGATATTCGCCAGTTGTTGTTTGATGTAGAGAGTATCAGAGTTGCTTTTGATTTCCATTAAATAACGCAAGCTTAAAGCTAGTTTGTATTGCAAGTTTAACGATAAAGCTTTTTGTCTTTTAAGCTCCTTGTAAAACTCTATGAAAAGGAAAACTTTAAAGCTTTCGACATTTTGATTTAAATCCAAACGTGGCAAAAGTTTACGAGGTAAAATTAAACCATAAACCTGGTTAATACAATAACGGGCACTGTGTTGCATTATATCATTGGGCAAAGCAAAGCTCAAAGCTTTGTCTAGTTCAGTTAACTTTTGGATATTTTTCTTTAATATCGCAGACTTAAATTCGTGGGCACACTTTTTCATCATCGCAAACTCCAAATCTTGGGCGAAGTTTTGAATCTTTTGTTCAGCCATTATTGCCCGATCTCTTGTTACAGCTGTTACCAGCTCCAACAGCTTTTGCAACTCCAGTTGGTCATACCATTTATATTTGAGTTCGTTCAGTTGTGCCATTGCCCAGATTTTCGCTGCCGTTGCATTGATTTCCAGCAGATTTTTGCTAATTTCGTAAATATCATTTATGTCCGTTACATTTCTCAAAATTAGTTCGGCCTCGCGAAACCGTTGTCGCTGCATTTTGGCCATAAAATGCTCCACCTGATTTCCACTTAATGCCGCAGCTTTGGCAATATGCAGTGAGCAGCAAAATATTACAAAAAATAATTTGCTTAACATAACTTTGTCGATTTTGCTTTGGCAATATTCGAAATTGAACTGATAATCGTTACTGGGAATCATTGAATGCAGCCCATAAAAGATGTGATAATGTTTTTGGTTTAAAACAAAAACAAAAAAAAGAATAAAAATGTATAAACAAAAATAATCCATATCAATTCGTTTCGTTTTGTTTGCTATTATTTCAGTTCAATTACCCGATTATAAATTGGTTACGGCAGTGCCGGTGGTTGTTTTGGATGATGAACAGAAATCTGCGGTATCGCCGTCAGCGTCGTCGTCGTCGAACGCAAATAACTCGTCGGTGGGTAGCAGTACAACCATAAGTCAATCTGCTACATCAAGTGCTAGAAATGGTAAGTGCCAGTTCAAATTTATACATATTTTATTTTTGAAATTTTAATAAAAAAAATTAAAATTTGGATTTCGCGTTGCGTGGTAATAGTCTTGTCAGACTGCGTGCGAAATCAAACGATTTCAGCTTGAAATGACATAAAGTGGATTTTCAAATGTCAAATTTTTATTTAATCTGACATTTCTAAATCGACCTTATGTGATTTTGCAGTCTGAATAGGCTATATGGGGGTTATTGTAAAGCATGGAATATAATTCAACTTTTCGGTGAATAAAGCTTAGTGCACACCATCGCTAAGTTTTCCTCATAATCAAATACTTTCAAGTTGTACAATAAATCTTCATGTGTAAACTCTACTTATAAGGGATATAAGTAGAGTTACTGTTGCGCAAATATTTTTATTTTGACTAATTCCATATGAAACAGAACAGATATTTTGATTAGGTTTTCCGTTCGCTCTTCTGAATAAGTGCATAAGTGAACTACATTTCACGATTTTCCAAAAATATGAAATTGTAGACACTAAGGTGGGTCGAGTATAAAGAATTTTTTATAAGGTAATTTTAAAAGATAGACATATATTTTTTTGCGAATTTCAAGCAAATTGCTTTTAGTTTAATATGAAATAATCAAGTTTTAAAAATAAATATGTTTTAAAAATTTTAAAATTTGATTTGAACTGGGATATTGTCCTGGCTCAAGACCATTTTGCTTCTATATTTAATAGAATGCAATTTTTTTTTTACAAATGGCATGGTGACATTTATTACTTGGCTGCAGACTACCACGATCATGATTTCGACCATGTCAAAAGTCTCTTTAAGTGGCTTCGCAGCGACTTTTCAACATCAAACCCGGCCTCTATAAGGAGATGATTCTCACAAACGAACGAGAAGCACAACTCACTTGCCGAATTTGCGTTTAAAAAATCGCACCAAGTAATAAAGCACACATGTCATCTTACATGCATCTCATTGAGTTGCATATGTAAGTATGTGTATATGCAGGTATAGTTACCCAGCAATACTTCTGCCGTGCCAACGCTCATTTGTTTTAGATTTTTCGTTTGCATTTTTTTGGGTCTGTAATCAATATTTGATTTGAACTGGGATATTGTCCTGGCTCAAGATTACAATTACATTATTTACAGAACAAAAAAATGCAAACGAAAAAACTACAATTTTTTATCTAAATTACAAATTCTTGAACTCAAATTCTTACCGCTCTAATATATAATAGCTATTTCAGACTGCATGCGAGATCTAGCGGAAATGACAACACAAACAAACTGTACAATTAAGAGCTGTTTACACTTTAAGATTTAATCTACCACCTGAGAATAGATTATGACGAAAACTTTAGAAATTAAGCATTTTTCGATGGAGAACATGTTTTATCTGTAACTTAAGACTGAGATCTACTAATTTTTATTTATTATGATTTACAATACAAAGTAAGTTTATATTCTAATTTTGGGCCCAGGGATTGAGCCGGGGTGACTAAGACCATTGTAGCTAGTTATTGCAGCGACAGACCAGAACCTCTGGTGGGAATCGAACACACCACCCCCCACGTTGATAGCCGAGCACGCTACCAACTCGACTATTTAGATATACTATATAATAAAAAAAATTATCTGAAAAGCCTTCACCGGATTAGAATCTGGTTGTATGCGAGCAAAAACCAATTTTTGTTATCGAGATTTTTCGATAAATCGAAAAGTAAAAAAAATCCTAAAGTGTGATCTCCCCTTTTGGTGATCGATGAAAAATCCTTTCACAATTTTATGGTAGAAGTATCAGGAAAGTTGAAGCGCCGTTTAATCAATTATGACAAAGAAAACATTTTCAAGACGGGTTGGGGTTTCTCGAAAATATAGAATGGGCGATTTAAAACTTTAAATTGGAATCGGCTATAAAAAAAGTACTGATTATTTTTATAAATTTCTGGTTTTATTGGAAAGGTTAAACTCTGTCATTTAAAAATGGAACACAATATCATTCATATAACTACCACGACTGGCTCGGCAGTACCTCATCCGAGCAACCCAATTTTTCAGAACACCCCAAAATCCACACCAAACAGTGACTCGTTGTGGATGCATTGGCTTCTCAATAGGCACGTGTGGGTTCTCTGAACCCCATATGCGGCAAGGCTAAACTAGAGGCTGATCTCTTCTCGAAAATTTTCCACGTAAATTTCTTACAGTTTGCGTTAAAGAGGCACTACTTTGGAAGTACGTTTTTAATAATTTCCCAATTTTTTTCGAGCGTATAGCGTCCCATTTGGCAAATGTCAAATATAAACCTGAAAAAAAAATAAAACTGAATGCTAATCTACCTTTCAAACTCAATGATTAAACGGAGCTTGAACTTCCTGGTATTTCTACCATAACACTCTGAAAGGGGAGTTCACACTTTAAGATTTTCTGTACGATTTGTAGAAAAATCCCGATAACAAAAATTGGTTTTTGCTCACCTACATCCAGATTCTAGTTCTGTGAAGACTTTTCGGATTTTGTTATTATTTACAGGGTGGGCCATTTAACATTTTAAATTTGAAATCTGTAGTTCACTGTTTGATTGGTGTAGTTCAAATTTAAAATTTTTAATGGCTTGCCCTATAAATGTAGGTGAGCAAAAAACAATTTTTGTTATCGAGATTTTTCGATAAATCCAAAAGTAAAATAAATCTTAAAGTATGAATTTTCCTTTCAGAATTTCATGGTAGAAGTACTAGGAATGTAATAAATTAGTTTTATTTATTCGAAAAGAGACCAAATTATCCCGAAAACAAACAAAAACTCAGTACGAAACTACAGCACAATTGGTCAAAAACAATAATAAAAAAAATCCAATTACAGTTATCGAGATTTTTCGATAAATCGAAAAGTAAAGTAAATCTTAAAGTGTGAACTCCCCTTTCAGAATTTCATGGTAGAAGTACCAGGATGTTCAAACTCCGTTTAATCAATTATTTTCTCGAGAATGTGACCCGAAAAATTCTTTAATGTTGAATCATCTGCATATCCTTTGTACACACACACATCTTGTACTATGAGTCAATCTTGAATTCTTATTTTTTTCTATTCAAACAGAGAAATTCCAGACATTTCCGTTTTCTGTTCTGCCCCACCATTCGCGCCTCTAATCACAGGCAATTTTATTTGACACATATGGAATTTAACATAACATTAACAATATATTAACAAATATTATTACCATCATAATGATTACATAGGAGAAGTAGGTGGTGGTGGTAGTGGTAGTGCGACACAGAATGAGCCCGGCCTGGTGTAATATGATAGAGAAGTGAGTGAGAGAGAGAGAAAAAGAATGTCATGATTTCATGGCTGTTATCGAAGACCATAGAAGAATGAGTGACCATAAATGTCCAGTATGCAGGCGGGCAAACCAAACACCTCCACACACACTCACACACAGCCATGGTTGTTTCGTTTTTGTTATAAACTTTAAAGAAAGGCTAAAAAATATTTTATGGTCATAGACACAAAAGTCGGGAAAAGAATTATGGATATATATATAAGGAGAACAAAACGAAAAAAAAATCCACACAGAATATAAAATGTAACGAACAAAGCAAAAAAACACTATCAAATATAGTTTAATATAATAAATATAAACAGTTAACGCATTACGACTTTACTTTACGTTAGGATGGCCTTCTTTTTTTGGTTCGCATTTGTAAAGCTGTGATTTTATGACACGTTGAGGCTTCTTTTATTGTGGTTTATTTCAGCTTTTATTGGTCAATGGCAATTTGGAAGGCATAAAGATTATGGTTAACACCCAGCCTAGTCACAGAACGTCACCGAATTTATGTTGCATTTCCTATGTACTTTTACATACAAATAATAAATAATAATAGGTCAACATTAGATCTGTGTTTCGATACACAAAGTGGCGTATTAAAATCGCATAAATTTGTGTGTGTGTCTGTCTCACTGTAATAAAATTAAGGATAACTCTATGGACGATTTTAATGTAATCGATAGAGACCATAAAAATATTGAAAGAAAAACTACATTCATATATGTATTTATATGATGATAAGCTTTAAAGCTCAACTTTATAGTTGGGGTTTTAATTGTTCACTCGGTTTTGGGTATTTACGAAATCAAATTTTAATGTTTTAAGCCATTAATATTTAACAACTGGTACAACAGGTGTTATTTGGGCTGAAACTGAATTTCTTAGCTCTTAGTTAGTTTTATGATTTTATCTTTTCGAAAAGTTCAACGCCGATTGAGGTGAGGAGGCTACCAAAGACTATTGAACGCTTGATTATTTGTTACGCCATCTATGGTGAGCTTTTATAAAAAAGCTCAATTTTTGAAACATCGTTGCAACTGTTTATAGTTTGTAGAAAACTCTTATATTTTCAAGATATAGGGTGGGCCATTTCTAACTTGAAATTAGAATCGACTATAAAAAAGTGCTGATTATTTTTTCAAATTTCTGTTTTTTTTGGAAAGGTTGAACTTTGTCATTTATCAATATAACACAATATCATTCATACAACTGCCAGGACTGACTCGGCAGTACTTCAACCACACCAAACAGTTACTCGTTGTGTCAGGGTGATGGCACTGTTGATCTCCCCTAGACGTAGTCTAGAGGAGACAATTTATTAAAACACACAACAACTTAGTTTTTTAATGTTTTATTTCAGCAAGGGTTTGCTGCTTCGTAAGAAGTACGCAAAAAGCGCCACCTGCACGTGGATGTTACCATATTGTCATACGCAAATCAGCTGACGTCGATCATATGGTCGATTTTTAACCTTCCAGCATCAGCTGATGTCGATCATATCGAGCCATAACCGCCGAAAAAATGTATCCCACAAACTCGAAATTTTACTGGGGAAGGTTTTTTTAAATAAAATCAGTTTGAATAAAGCTGTTGTTTTAAAATTTATAATGTAAACATTATAAACAAAACATGAAATTTTGACAGATCATGCAAATGATGTTGAAATATCGATTTCGATAAAAAAAACAAAAATCGATTATATTGTGGGATACATTATTTTGGCGGTAATGGCTCGATATGATCGATCTTCAACATTGTGGATGCATTGGCTTCTCAATGTCACGTGTGGGTTCTCTGCAGCCCATATGTGGCATTTTCGCCTATTGACATAGCCACCGAGATGAGTAAGTATCAGCTGATGTCGATCATATGATCGATCTTCAACATTGTGGATGCATTGGCTTCTCAATGCCACGTGTGGGTTCTCTGCAGCCCATATGTGGCAATTTCGCCTATTGACAGCCACCGAGATGAATAAGTATCAGCTGATGTCGCTCATAAGGTCGATCTTCAACATTGTGGATGCATTGGCTTCTCGCGGCAATTTTGCTTATTTACATAGCCACTGAGATGAAAATGAGCTTCATCTGAAAACACGAAAAATGTCCAAGTAAATTTCTTAGAGTTTGCGTTAAAGACTTACCACTTTGGAAGTAAGTTTTTAATATATCCCAATTTTGTTCGAGCGTATAGCGAAAATAATAATAGGCCTGTTCGATTGGGCTTACTAACTTACGATTAAGAGACTTGATAAGATGGCATCATTGTTGCCCATTGGCTTATCATAAATGGATCAACAAGAAAAATCTGGCAGCAACGCTAAGAGAGTAGTAAGCTACTTTCTTGTTAAGCGAGTAAATTCCATACAAAAATTAAGCTAGTAAGCCCAATCGAACAGGCCTAATGAATGTTATTCTGCCTTTCAAAGTCAATGCAATCGGTAGTTCAAATTTAAAATATTACATCGCCCACCCTATACACATAAAAGCGGAATAATTCCGCGATAAGCGGGATGGATCTTCATCATTTCCCAAGTTGTACAATAAATCATTGTGTGTAAACAGTGCTTTATGAAGCTCTATATATTTTATTATACCCTAATCGCCAGGATACTAACTTTGTCATTCCGTTTGTAACACCTTGAAATGTCGACCTGTGACCCTATAAAGTATATGTATTCTTGATCATCATAATATTCTAAGACGATTTAGCCATGTCCGTCTGTTGAAACCACGCTAGCATTTAAACGAAAGGAGCTAGGACATTCAAATTTTTCATGAATACGTCTTATAGTTGTAGATCGGTTGGGATTGCAAGTGGGCGAAATCGGCCCACAGTGAAAAATTTTTCCATCACAAGGACTGAAAATTCCAATAATATTTAGAGTATTTCATCATGTTTTTTAATATATTTTTATTTGTAGAGGGTGAAATGGGGCAAAAAGGGATAAAAATGGTACCTATCAAACGACAACAGCTAGCAACACGATATTCGGTGTGTACATTCCTCAAAATGAGTAAAATGGGAAGAGAGGGATAAAAATGGTACCAATCAAACGGCTGCACCTAGAAAAATGAAATTCGGTATATAAATTGCGTTGATTGCGTAGACGTGTAAAATAAAGGGATATTTCGTACTTTTAGTGGGTAAAATGGAAAGAGGGGATAAAAATGGTACTAACCAAATGGTCGTAGCTAGAGTCATGAAATTCGGAGTATATATTCCTCTGATTGCGTAGACACGTAAAATCAATGGATTTTTAGAAATTCGTAATTTTAGGTGGTAAAATGGAAAGAGGGGATAAAAATGGTACTAACCAAATGGTCGTAGCTAGAGTCATGAAATTCGGAGTACATACTCCTCTGACTGCGTAGACACGAAGCATAAAATGGGTTTTCCAAATTCGTACTTTCAAGGGATACAATGGGAACAGAGCGATAAAAATGGTACCAACTAAACGGCCACAGCTAGAATGATGAAATTCTGTGTGTGTATCCCTCTAATAGCGTAGACACGTAAAATAAAGAGATTTTCGAAAGTCGTACTTTTAAGGGGATAAAATGGAAAGAGGGGATAAAAATGGTACTAACCAAATGGTCGTAGCTAGAGTCATGAAATTCGGAGTATATATTCCTCTGACTGCGTGGACACGAAACATAAAAAGGTTTTTCCAAATTCGTACTTTCAAGGGATACAATGGGAACAGAGGGATAAATATGGTACCAACTAAACGGCTACAGCTAAAATGATGAAAATCGGTGTGCACATCCCCCTAATTGCGTAGACACGTAGAATAAAGAGATTTTCGAAAGTCGTACTTTTAAGAGGGTAAAATGGTAACAGAGGGATAAAAATGGTACCAACCACATGGCCTCAGCTAGAATCATGGAATTCGGTGTATACATTCATTCCTCTGACTGCATAGACTCGCAAAATAAAAAGATTTTTAGTTTTGCGCAAAAAAGGGTTGAATCATAAAGTTAGGTTATCTTGCAATGTGTACTTTTGTTGTTTGTATGTATTGTTGGTCTGTTTGTTATGTTGTATGTGTTGTCATTTATTTTGGTTTAAGACCAAAGGTTGTGTCAATTCACTTTGCCAATTCAATGTTATGCATGTGATTTTTAGTGTGTCGACTTAGTTCGGTGGAATATTTGGTTTATCAGCGCTTCTCATTTGTCATATGTGACCGCTGGTACTAATATGAAACCTGATTTAAATCAAAGACATACATTCGTTGCGAAAGTTCTGACGAGATGGGGTAGCGCCCATCGAAACTGCGCAGTCAACTTTTAGCTGCAACAATAAAGGTCTCACTTTGCCTTTTTGCTAATTTTGGGTTCTGCTGAAGACTTCAGCACAACCTTTGGTCCTAAACCAAAATAAATGACAACACAATTTCTACTTTTTTCCATTTTTAGGCTTTATAAAAGTCTTTGATTGATGAGAAGGTTAATGGGGAAGCATTGCTATAGATTGTTTCTATGTAAATCCATACCAACAAATATTTCCTGACTTATTTTTTTTTCACTAAATTCAAGTTTCTATCATTAATCAATAAATACATATATATTTTGAAACCTGTTTCCGTTTCACTTTACTTGTGGTCTCAATCAAACTGGCGAACTGTCAAAATTTCAAGCGTTCATATGTGAATTTGACATGTAATGACAGGTGTAAATATTTTCGATTCTTTTGAAGTCATATAGCTTAAAGGTTTTTTGTTTGAATTTTCTAGCAAAATCGATTAAAATGTTAAATAGTTATTGTGTTTCCATCTTTTTTGTTTTAATTATTACGTTACACAGAGTCTAAGAAACATGTGTGGTGTACACCGTGTACACCAATCAATAATGACAGTTTGATTTTGACAGTTATATTGAACGAAAAAAAAAAAAAAAACAGAAAACTATTTGTAGTTATACTGCGACTCTGTTCAAAAGAACAATGAACTTAGCGCGTATAAAGTGTATACACAGGTTGCTGGTGTTTTAAGTTGGCAACGATTTTGGCCAACTACCTTGTTGGCCTCATGTACTTACTTCTCCTCCATACGTGCGGTCTTTCTATGTATTTTTCTTCAAATCTATTATTAACCTTTTTTTCGTTGCCTTTATAACTCCCAACTACCGTATTACGTTCGTAATATTTTCTTTTCACTTTTGCTTTGGCTTTGTTGCTGCGCAAGAAATATGTGTCATTTAAATGTGTTAAAATACTGTAAATCATTGCTGGCGAGTAATTCGATATGTTGTGATTTTGTATTGATTTGTTTTTCTACAGGGAAATGACTAGACAAAACTTCCTTGTTGCAGATTATCGTGTAATGTTGTGGGGCATTATTATTTAACCGAGTGTAATTGACATAGATTCGAACAAATGGGGAAGTGTTTAGGCTGGGCTGTGGCAATATTTTTTTTTTGCAAGGCATGATAAGAGAAAAAATGTTGATGAATGGAAATTAGCAACAGATGGCGCCATAACGTTTTAAATGCGACAATGTTTTTATTTATTTTTTGTAAATCGATTGTATACTTTTTTGTCGTAATACATTTTTTATGTGGAGGACAGAGTGGACATTTTTATAAAGGCAATGCGAAAGCATCATTTATGAATGACTTGAAATATTTAACATTTTATAGGTCTTACTTACATATAGGGTCCGCCAAATAACTTTTTTTGAAAATGCTATAAAAAAACTACTGAATATTTTCTCAAATTTCTTTTTTTATTTGAATGTACAATCCTTCCGGTTAATAATGGAAAGTAATTTCATTCAAATGGCTGCCTCGGGCACCCCACAAATAATAGTCCAACGGTTGAAGAGTTGAAAAAAAACGTTAGATGGCGGACCGCATACCAATGTCTCCTATGATTTACTTTTTTCGCTCTAGAAACCACATATTTAAACAAATAACTTTTTTTGAAAATGCTATAAAAAAAACTACTGAATATTTTCTCAAATTTCTATTTTTTATTTGAAAGTACAATCCATCCGATTAATAATGGAAAATAATTTCATTCAAATGGCTGCTGAGGGCACCCCACAAATAATAGTCCAACGGTTGAATAGTTGAAAAAAAGTTAGATGGCGGACCCCATATAACTTCCATTTTTGGTGCATTAACTATAGTTTCTTATTAAAGTTTATTTTTTATTCTAAAAGCTTTACATTAATTTCAGGTTTTGGTCTCAGTGACCAAAGGGCATTATTGAGGCAAGCAGGGTGATTAATACATATATATGTACATGTATTACTTACAGAGAGAACATAAAGGGTGATTTTTTAGCTATTATCTTTTTGGCAACACTGGTTTAAACAGCTGACGCACGTTTCGTGTTTTGTTTCACTGTCAAACATCTTCAGTTTGGTCTATAATTTAACCATGAATCGTCTTACAAACGAATAACGCTTGCAAATTATTGAATTTTATTATCAAAATGCGTGCTCCTGTAAGAAAGTTCATCGCGCGCTTCTTCCATTTTATGGTCAGTTTAATCGACCCACTGAAGCGGCTATTCGGGCTATTGTGATTTCGTACCAAATTTACATTGTTGGACATTAAACCACCAACAGGATTACGTAGAGTGCGAACTGAAGAAAATATCGCAGCTGCATCGGTCAGTGTTGATGATGACCATCAATTATCGATTCGTCGCCGTTCGCAGCAATTGGACCTCTGTTACTCAAAAACGTGGAAATTCCAAAATTGGACTAAGCGGATGGACCATTTAAGGCGCAGTCAAGGTCAACATTTGCTTGAAATAATCTTCAAACATTAAATTATATGGACCGTACTATCGATTCAAATAAAGATTTCATGCATCTTTCTGAATTTTATGTGTTTTTTTTTTGAAAAACTTTCCTATAGCTTTTAAAAAATCAATCTTTATTTTACAAAGTTTAGTTTACACTTTATAGTTTGTTTGCACCACACACAGCTACCGAAAATAAAATCTGTTTTTTTTTTTTGGTGAAAGGAAGTTGGCAAATAATATGCTCAGCGTAGAAAAAGTGAAGCTAAGTTTAGTTTACACTTTATAGTTTGTTTACACCATATACAATTACCGAGAATATACTCAGTTTGTTGGCAGGAAGTAAGCTGACGAATAAAATGCTCGGCGTAGCAAAATAGGAGCTAGTTTACAAAGTTTAGTTTACACTTTACATATAATATTTTCTGTTGATTTTGTTGGACTTAGCCTCGATAACCATAAATTTGACTTACACCGCATAATTATCCAGACGTAGGCCAAAATTTTTTACATAAAATTATTTTTTCAAAATTTCTTTTCATATACAAATTGTTATTGTTGTTGATGACAATTTTAAAAAAGATTTTTTTTATTTTGAGTGAAATTTTGACATTTAATTTAGATTTTTATTGTCGCAGCTTAGTTAACCAGTCTTAAAGAAAAACAGCCCTAATACTTTCCTAATCTAACATTTAAAAAGTAATTATCAGTTGAAGTTTATTCGCGTTTTTTTATCGTCACGTTTTATTGACGCTTACTTTCGCTAAATGCTTCTTTCAGTGTTGCCATATATTTGGTTTATTTCAGCAATTAAAAAATAATTCTAATTATATAAACTACTTTACTTCATTATTAAATGGGAATATGTAATAACATTTTCAGGCTACATGCAAAATCTAGGTGAAATGACATAATAGCCTTTTCACACGGCATGTGAAGTCAATCGATTTCTGCTCAAGGTCGATTTACAACTGTTACATTTATATGGGATCTGACATTCTATTTATTTGACATTCTATTTATGTTAGATTCCATACAAATGTGACATTTGAAAATCGACCTTATGTCATGTTAGGCTGAACTCGATTAATAAACTTCATTATTAAATGGGAATATGTAATAACATTTTCAGACTACAGGCAAAATCTATGTGGAATGACGTAATAGCCTTTTCACATTGCATGCGAAGTCAGTCGATTTCTGCTCAATAAATATTTATAAATGTTAGATTCCAAACAAATTTGACATTTGAAAATCATGTCACGTTAGGCTGAAATCGATTAATTTTCCATGCAGTCTGAATTGTGTTTATTTACTATATTACATATTACATATTTTATTTACTAAATCCCACTGTGTTTTGAAAAAAAGTTACCCGATTTTAATGACTCTTGCAATTGTGATTGACTGATGTCAGGTATTTCCTTTATTTGATTTTAATACACGATTTTTCCCCTTAAATTCTGAATTGTGTGAACTATATTTGTTATGGTTTTTTATATACGAAGGAGAAGAAGCAAAAAAAGTATATACAAATCTTGATTGTTTTACTAATGTAGGTTGAAAATGAACGATAACTTCCTTCCCATCATGCATTGCATATTATACCAACGTATAATAAAAATATAATATCGAACTGAATTGTGCGTACGTGAGAATTTTTCCTGAATTCTTTACTAGATGATTGCATGACGAATGCATAATAAAAGCAAAAAGAAGAAAACATAAATAACCAAATGAAAATTGAATATATCGAAGGAGTCGGCAATAAAGATAATCAGAATCAGAACAAAGAAAAGGTTATGATTGGGGTTATTTGGTCTTCTTAAGAATTGCATGATTCGTATTGTAAATATTCTAGATAATGACAGAGTAATGCGAAGATGATAGAGTAGATGGAAAACGAAGATGTGCAGGATTGTCTCACTTCCGGAGATTTGCAAGATTCTAATCAAAGTTGTTTTTTCTCACAAGTATTGCAGAGAGAATATATAGAGCGAGCAGCAATTTGAAAGGCAATAACAGAGACAATAGTGTATCAGAGACAATAGCGATTTGAATTCTCTATCTATTGAATAGACAGAGAATTCAAAACGGTACCTTAAGACTCTACTCGTGAGAGCGGCCACGTAAATCAAAGACAGAGAAAAGTGTTGCTCGGTTGTTTGGCATTAAACAGGTGTCCTCATATTGTAACAGAGGGTGGTAATGATTTAATATGTCACAGTGTGTTCTATATAAAATATGCACCAATAATATAATTTCGTAATACTTACCTTGTGCAGCAATATTTTCTTTAGCATTCACTCTCGTCCACTTTGTTTTCGATCGTATTCTTTTTTCCCAATCATTTGTTACTAATTTGCAAAGAAATGTCTAATTCATTTCTCCCAACACCACCCTACACGCAAAACTTCACACGCGCTCACACACACACACGTGCGAAATAACAGAAAACTGCAAAAACATTGAACGTCGCAGCGTCGCAGCGTCGCTTCTGCTGCTTCCGTCACATAACTAACTTTGCAGGCATTTATTTTTTTTACACAAACAATTGGTATTATTTTGGCAAGAAAGATATCTTCCTTTGTAATATTATTTCTCCCAACTACACCCTACACACAAAACCGCACACACACACACGCGTAACAACACAACCCGGCACTAAATAAACGTTGCCGCGCTGCTACTCTGACTCTGCTTTGCTTTCGTCACACAACAAACTTTGCTGATACACTTTAACACTTGCTAATTGCAAATTAGTAATATTTTAATAATATTTCACTTCACATTAAATCTATGATAATTAAATAACACTTTAACGTAAATAAAAGCACAACCAAAATACGCCGTCCTCTGCAATGGCAAATTAATAACCGTTTTCCGATAATAATAACAAACAACAAGTTATCGATGTTAGTGAGAGCACTCGGATTGTTGTGATGAACGGTCATCTGTACATTCTCTACTTAATCATCATCGATAACTAACAAAAACGTTTGATGGGATGGGGTATAATGGCGGTAATTTGAAATATGTGTGTACATAATTCTAGTTTAGATTTTTTCGTTAATTTAAACTGATGCAATGTTTTTCATTGCTGTGTTTTATTTTACACACCGACACATAAGCTAATAGGGTCGATTTACAAATGACACATCCCATATAAATGAGACAGTCTGAAAAGGCTATAACAAGAAATTGGATAAGTGCGCATAGCTTAAATTTTGTACAGATTCAGTCTTGATAACAATTCTGGCAAAAAGTGAAACATTTTCACTACACTTTCGCCTATGAAAGCCTTTTCAGACTGCATGCGAAATCAAGCGATTTCAAATCAAGGTCGATTTAAAAATATCATTTATGTATGGAATCTGACATTTGTAAATCGGCCTTATAGCCTACAGACTGCATGCGAAATCAATCGATTTCAGCTTGGAATAACATAAGGTCGATGTTCAAATGTCAAATTTGTATGGGATCTGACTTTTATAAATCGACCTTATGATATTTCAGCTAAATTTCGCATACTTCATCGTATAATTGATGATATATTCTAGATATTATATTTATACAGGTGATAGCAGCAGAGCAAAAACAAATTCGCCAACAACAAAATACAAGTAATTTTTTGAATGGTGAGCCATACTGTCAAATATATGGGATTTGACAGTTTCGTTTACTTTTGAATAAAAAAAAATCAGGCAACTGGGCTCCTGCTATCGCCTTTATGAATACTCCTTATTCTCGATCGTTTGGAATTTTTGTGACAAATTTTTGATTAAAAAAAACAATTCTTCAAATACCATAAATTTATTGAGTGCAAAAATAAATTGCTCGAATAAAACAGGAACATAATTGATTTTACTTCCTAAGCATCATACCCTTGAAACCGCCTATAACGAAATACCCCAATCCTTCATCATGTCTTTTATTGCACATATATTTTTGAAGTAGGTATTGTTAGCTTTCGTACATATTTCGCATTTCCTTGCAACTCCTTCTCCTCCTCCTTACCTTTGCACACTAAAATCCACAGCACCAAACTGAACTAAAGAAAATGTCTTTAGAAATTTTCCACAATAGAATTTCGAGTGGAAATGCACCTTTAAGTGATGCCCATTTTAATTGCAATTTTATGAGTGCCATACTCAGACATGCCATCATAAACCTTCACCAGTTTCCAACACGAGGCAAACAAACAAAAGGAAACCACAAGTACCAACTAGTATTCGGTTTTGGCTTTGGAGTTTGAGTTTTAACTTTGGCTTTTGTGGCGAATGGTGGCTGGTGGTGGCCTGCCTGCATGTAACGCTCGCTGTGTGTGATTCCGCTTGAATAGTTATGGTAACTTTTACATGTCGCCTTTCATGTAAGAACATCTTTTAACTATCTTAACCGAACGAACACATATCCATTGTCGTGTTCTATAACTTGAAGTGTCAAATGTTTGAACTATTTGCATTTGTCTTGAACACAAGCAAAAAAGAACGACTCAAACTCAAAACTCTGCAGCAAACCAAACCAACCCAAAACAAAAATGAATGTCTTTCATATTGTGCCATTTTTTTTGTGGTTGGTTCTGTTGTGGAACCCACTTATTACGTTTCTTACCCCAGACTCCAATCCAGCCGCCGTCTCTTTTACAATTGCTCTTAAAGAAAGTCGGTGTGTGTAGATTTGTGTGTTGAAAAGGTTCCCTAAGGCGATGGCGGCACGTGTTCATGTTGATTATTATTTTGCCATTGGCATTGATCATCGTCGATGACGACGACGGCGACGGACAGCGCAACGAGGACGTTGTGTTGTGGTTGTCGGTTGGCTGGCTGGCTGGCTGGCTGGCTTATACAAAAAGATTTTCTCTCCTTTTGTACTACTCTGGTAACATGGCTAATTCAATATTGATTGGTGTTGATAGTTAAGCTTATTGGCAACGCCTTTGTGTTAACTAGTATTTTATATGGAAAACCTATAAATGACTTTGCTTCCGACTTGTGGTTAGAAAGGCTTTTCTTTCTCGCCTTTCGCCATTGACTCTGCCCTGGTTTATCTTGTGTTGAGGCGTCAAAATTTATTAGAGCGTTATGATTACACATATATAATTATAGTGATAAGTTATGAAATTACCTTTTAGCTAAATTGTAAGTACGTACAATTGATTGAAAGGCTACTAAAATCACATCAATTTATTGAGAACAAAAAGAAATTGCTTGATTAAAAGGCTGTGGAGAGAGGAAAGTGCAGCTTTCTGGCAAAGCATTCACTTTGCATCGATAACAGGTTGCTGATAAGAGTTGCCAATCTAATGATTAACCATCCTTCATAGGACTGTTTATAATAACCTTTCACATATATTGTCATGAAGAATTGTATTACAAATTTTCCTCGTAACTGATTTTTGCATTAAACCTTTAATTTAAACTATCTCCTTCTTTCCTTTCAGTTTTCACTTGGGGCAAACGTATGAGCCGCAAATTGGACATACTCAAACGTAATGACACTTCTACCCACAAATCGCACACGGACTTGCGCAGCCTCTTCCACTCGCCCACGCATAACCAAAATTCCACGAATACCAACAGCAGCAATGCCGCCAACAAAGATAATTACCAGGTGAATACTTTGAAAAAGTGCAAATCGGGTCCCATAGAAACAATCAAGCAGCGCGAGCAGCAAAGAAACCAAAGCATGAAACTACAAGGGAAAGCCCCGGAAAATGAATCCGCCCAATCCCAATCAGCCTCGAATACACCCACACACACGGCCCAGGCGCGTCCTCAAAAGGCTCTGAAGAACTTCTTCCATCGCATTGGTTCGACGGGTATGTTGAATCACAAGTCGCATAATCTGGTGAAAGCGGCCGAACCGAATCATCACAGCTCGTCCACTTCGCTGTATCGCAGCAGTTCGACGAGTCAATTGAATTCGTGTTCGTATGTGAAATGTGATGATCCCAGTGAGGGTTTGAATTTGGCCAACGGCCAAAAGAGGCAATCGATCAGTGGCTTATCGAATAGCGGCTCTAACCATCACTCTAGTAATGGCAGCATAGCAGGTTCTAGCATCAAGTCAAGCAGTTGTGATGATATTGCTAAAGTGGGACAAGCCACAACATCACCGCCGGGTTCAACGGATTCCAATGCGGCCACTTCGCCTCAAAATTCCGCCGATGCTAATCAAAGAAGAGGAGCTTTCCCTTATGCTTTCCTGCGTTCCCGTCTCTCCGTTTTGCCGGAGGAAAACAATGGTTCGGTTTTGAAGCAACCCTCCCTCTCAAGTCTGCACACCCTCGGCGATCTATCCTTGCAGCAGCAGCATCATCAGCAGCACCAACAATTTCTGCAAGTCCACAACTCACCGCTGCCGAAACATCGGAACTCCACCATTTTACCCGCCATGGAAACCGACTTCGCTCATATGGTCGATAACATATCAGTTGCTAGCTCTACGCCAAATCATTGCGGTAAAATGATTTATCGGAATGACTCCCTAAACAAGCGTTATTCCTCGGACGATAGTGCCATCAGCAACTGTTCACCTTTGCTGCAGGGCAGCGCCCAACCCTCGACCGGTGGCGGTAGTGGTGATGTTTCGCGCAACAACAGCATTACTTCCAAGGACTGGGAACCACTTTACCAAAGATTAAGTAGTTGTCTAAGTTCAAATGAATCGGGTTACGACAGTGATGGTGGTAATAACACCACACGCCTGAGCAATAGCCTTGGTGTCTCCGGTGGAGATACAGAATCTATTGCTTCGGGTACGCTTAAGCGAAATTCACTGATATCCCTGGCATCATCGGAAGGTTTGGGTGGCGGCAATACGTTGAGATCCAGCAGTATATGTAGCACCATTAGCGGTCCCGTCTCATTGGGTGGCTATAATTACGATTATGAGACGGAGACAATACGCCGCAGGTTCAGGCAAGTGAAGTTGGAGAGGAAGTGCCAGGAGGATTATATTGGTTTGGTGCTATCCCCGAAGACGGTGCAGACGTCCAATAATGAACAGCAGTATCGTTATTTGATTGTGGAGATTGATCCGTATGGAATGGCTCAAAAGTAAGTAGATCATGGAGGGAAGGGAATTTGAAGGCTTTGGGGGGTTTAAGTATCCAAAATTGTAGGTAGTTTAAATCGGATTCAAAGCAATAAATTCGGGAAGATCTAAAACTGCAGAAGAACTGGAAGAGTTTTACTTCTCCCAGGGAGCTCTTTAAAGAAAATAAAACACAATAAGCTTAGCAAAAACAATATGATTGAAAGCTCTTCTAGCGAATAATATTCACTTCTAGAAAACAAGATCTATCGCTTCACTGAAGTCATACAGCTTCCTATCGGCCTAAGTTTCCAAGCTCGCTCAGGTTAGTTTTTCGAAGGAATATCTCATGAAACCTTGGTTAGGACAAGTTTATATGTGAGATGGGAATTCTGATGAGGACCTACATTGACAGTTTTTCTGTCCCGAAGAAGGAAATCCTTTTGTAACGAAATTCCATCGAAGCATATCAGATTTGCGAGCTCACGCGGGATTAGTTAATTTGAAACCAAAACTTTGCAAATCACTTTGGAAACTGATGTATCAGTTATAATTTACTCAACTAACCCATTATCTTCTCTCTTCCAGGGATGGCCGCCTACGTCTCGGAGATGAAATTGTCAATGTGAATGGCAATCATCTCAGAGGTATACAATCCTTCCAAGAAGTCCAACGTTTGCTAAGCTGTTTTGTCGACAATTGCATTGATTTGGTCATTGCTCATGACGAGGTAACGACCATAACTGATTTCTATACCAAAATCAAAATCGATGGCTCCACAAACCACTATCAGCAGAATGCCGAGGTCAATGAAGTTAACCCACAAGAACAGCAGCAGCATGGTGATTTATATAGTTCCATGCAATCGCTGGCGGCCGATACGCCACAGCCACCGCAAACGCGTAATGATTACTTGGCCAGGGCCAGAAAGCGCTTGAGCTACACGCAGAGAACCCAAAGTACGGACAGCATCAACAGCTATGACTTGCACAGTCTCCAGCTGGCCTTGGAGCATGAGAGGGACGATGACACGGAATCGTTGGCCAGCACTTCGACCATCAACTCCAGAATCGATATGACCTCGGGAGTGGCTAGCATGCCGCCATCCATGCCGATAATGCAGCATCGGCGCTGCTCCACGCCCCGTCATTCGATGGACGCCGCGGCCATGGAACACTTGAGACGTCGCGCCCGCTCGTCATCAGGTCAGCGTAATTTGGAATTATCACCCATGCTTTATAATCAGGCCACAGAATACACTCCCGTGTATAACAATCGTTCGGCGAGTGTGTCGCACACGATAAGCGATGATGAGAAATGGCAAATATTGAATCGCAAGCGTTGCTCCGAGGGGGCAGCGCTACTCTCGCCCCTCGCTGTGGCGAAACAGGGCCATGCGGCCGGTAACCGTAGCTCATCGCTGAGTATAGAGACGCGCAAAGCTAGTCTCGTAAGTCAAGATAGTTTGGAGGGGGCACAGCCAACGGCCACGGCGGGAGGATTTCCACCGCGTTCGCACTATACCCGCAATTCAATCAATCTCTCAAATTCGCATTATCGCTCGTTGCGCTTCGCACACTCCCGTCTGAGTTCGTCGCGGTTAAGTTTGTTCTTGCAGCCAAATAACACAACAACATCATCATTGGCAACGCCGGCAAGTGTTGCCAATAATCAATACACAACAACAACATCATCGGCCACAAAAACAACAACAACATCAAATAATGCTAACACAAATACTAACCACCCTCTGAAACCAATATTAACCAACAACACTCTCACACCAACAACGACCACAACAATTGCTTTAAATAACCAACAAATCGAGGGTAATTCGGAACAACAGCAACAACAATTGCGTAATGATCTCAGTAATACCACCTCCGCCCAACAGCAACAACAATTGCATCCGCCCACTTCTTCTAGTTCTTCTTCTTGCACTGCTTCCGCTTCCTTAACCTTTAATCAATTAACCAAACATCATCAGCACCACCACCAACAACAACAACAACACCACCACCACAACCAAAACAACCACCACCAACAGCAACATCAAAATGTATCCTCTTTAGTTGGTAATAGATCATATTTAACACCAACAGCAATGGCCACACCATCGGCCGCCATGTTGCAACATCATCGCCCTTCATTGCCCGTAGTAAAACTAACCATAAAGGATGAAGAAATGGCCGAAGTTATCAGAGCTTCGATGAGTGAGGGTAAACTTTCAATCATCCTTTTTCAATATTGTATGGTTTTGTTCATTTTTGTATTTGTATCTTTGTTAACAGGTTCACGACGAGGCACTCCCAAAGTCGTGACATTCTTCAAGGGCCCAGGCCTAAAGTCTTTGGGTTTCAGCATTGTGGGCGGCCGTGATTCACCCAAGGGCAACATGGGCATATTTGTGAAAACAGTATTTCCCAGTGGACAAGCAGCGGACGATGGATCGTTGCAAGCTGGTGAGTTTTTTGATTGTGAAATAATAGGCGTGCTTACACTACAAGCTAGCGATTGTAAGAGATTAGTTAATGATTAGAACAGCCTTTTCAGACTACATGCGATATCAATCGATTTCAGCTCAAGGTCGACAAGGACATATTTGACATTTGAAAATCGACCTTATAGCCTTGTCACACTGCATGCGAAATCTAGCTGAAATGACATAAGGTCGATTAACAAATGTCAATTTTGTATGGGATCTGACATTTGAAAGTCGACCTTATGTCATTTCAGCTAGATTTCGCATGCGGTGTGACAAGGCTTTATGTCCTTTCATCGAAATCGATTGATTTCATACGTAATCTGAAATGGCTATAAGCGATTTTTGTCATTATTTTTAGAAAAAGTGTCGAAAATATGTTAATCACCACTTAAATTCGCTTATTATTTTGTAAAAATCTTGGCAATCAATGGAACCTAATATTAAAAAATATATATTTCTGAGTTTTCTCTCTTTAACAAATCGCTTAAAATCGGTAGCTTGTCACGAAAACACACGACTAATGATAGTCTTTGCACTGTCATAATCCATATTCACCTCAATGGTGAATAATAGCGAACTTATGGGAGAGGTTGTTTACACGTAATGATTTTAGGCCCATTCAGACAGATGCGACACGTACGTTCCTATTTGAATAACTGAGACGTCACTACTGTCAAAGCGACTTGAAACTGTCGCGTTTGTCTGAAGGGACCTCAACTGTATTGCACTGTTTACACTTTACTTTATTGTAAAGGGCGATTTTTTAAGAGCTTGATAACTTTTTTTAAAAAAAAAACGCATAAAATTTGCAAAATCTTATCGGTTCTTTATTTGAAACGTTAGATTGGTCCATGACATTTACTTTTTGAAGATAATTTCATTTAAATGTTGACCGCGGCTGCGTCTTAGGTGGTCCATCCGCTTAGTCCAATTTTGGCATTTCCACGTTTTTGAGTAACAGAGACCCAATTGGTGCGAACGGCGACGAATCGAAAATTGGTGGTCATCATTAACACTGGCCGATACAGCTGCGATATTTTCTTCAGTTCGCACTCTACGTAAGCGTGTTGGTGGTTTAATGTCCAACAATGTAAATTTGGTGCGAAATTTAGTCACAATAGCCCGAATAGCCGCTTCAGTGGGTCGATTAAACTGACCATAAAATGGAAGCGCGCAATGAACTTTCTTAACAGAGCACGCATTTTGATAATAAAATTCAATAATTTGCAAGCGTTGTTCGTTTGTAAGACGATTCATGATGAAATGTCAAAGCATACTGAGCATCTTTCTCTTTGACACCATGTCTGAAATCCCACGTGATCTGTCAAATACTAATGCATGAAAATCCTAACCTCAAAAAAATCACTCTTTACAAATTGGAAATATTTTATAACGAAAACTTTACAAATTTAGCATTTTTAATGAAAAAAAAATGATTAAAGCTAAGATCTACTAAATGATACAATATTTTTATATGATAACTAGAATCGGATTCCATGTTGTAAAATAACTCTTAAAGTGTAAACATGGCACCTAATAGATGAGGGCAAAATGAGAAAAAAGGGAGGAAATAGGACTGTTTTTCTTTAAGCCCGAATAACAAGCTGCGATAACAAAATATGTTAATAAAAATGTAATTTTTTGCTCAAAATATTTTTTAATAGTCGCCAAAAGCAATATCAATGTGTGTGTGAAAACAAATTTTCAAAAAAAATATTTTGTGTTGACTTTATTGGACTTAGCCTCGATAACCATAATTTTGACCTACACTGGATAATTATCCAGGCTAAGTCTAAAATTTCTAACACAAAATTATTTTTTCAAAATTTGTTTTCACACACACATTGATATAGCCTTTGACGACAATTTAAAAAAATATTTTTTATTTAAATTTAAATATTTTATTTACATTTTTGTTTTTTGACGACAATTTAAAAAAATATTTTTTATTTAAATTTAAATATTTTATTTACATTTTTGTTATCGCGGCATAGTCATCCAGTCTTCAAGAAAAACAGTCATAATGGCCACAATAGGTAAAATAATAAAATTTATTCGTTTTTTTAATCCAATGGGTAGGTAGTAAAAGGAAGAATTTTGTTCAAAAATTTGCTGGAGTTTAAAATATAAAAGAAATAAAGAAAAAGTGGTAAAAAATTACTCTGTGGAGCACAAAAAATAACAAGATTCTGACAAAGGGTTCTGATAGAGGGGACAAAAAAGAAAGTTTACGTACGTAGGTCACTTTACAGGAAGGTCAATATTCCCCTTGTGCACTTTCTTATGAGAAATCGACATAAGAAACCATGTGATCATTACATTTTAAGTATAGTAGGTGTTCAGCAATATTATTTAAAACACTACAAGGAATATTTTTGTGAAACATTTTAACCCTCCAGCTACTCAACATAGGGTCTTTTTGGTCGCTCTTGTGTAAAAGGGTAAAAAACACCCCAAAAACAGAGGTTTAGCGGGTCAAAATGTTCTACAAAAATATTTGCCATAACATTCAACTATAAGTGTCTGAGTAGACCAAAACTCAAAACTTAACATAAATGCCAGAAATATGTCAAAACTTAAAATTAAGGTTTATTTAGTACTTTTAGCGAATTGGTGGTAAAACTGTACCACAAAACCTTGTGATCCTTACATTTTAAGTATAGGATGTGTTCAACAATATTACTTAGAACGCTGCAAGGAACATTTTTGTGGATCATTTTAACTATCTAGTTCCTAAATATATGGATCTTTTCGGCCGAGGCCCTCAAAAAAAAAAAGTTTAAAAACACCCCTAAAACAGGGATGTGAAGGATCAAAATGACAAAATTATTTGTCATAAAATTCTGCTATAGGTCTCTGAATACACCAATACTCAAAACATAATATAAATGCCAGAAATTAGTTAAAACTTAAAATTAATTTTAGGGTTAATTCAGTACTTTTTCCGAATTGGAGCTAAACTGAATTTTTTGAACTGAAAATAAATAAAATACTAAAAATAAGATTAACAGGAAAATTTATTTATCTTGTGAAATACTGCGAGCGTTGAATATTAAATTTTTAGTTTTGTCGAAAATTGCATTTTTTATTTTTTCCATTTGTATTTTGCATTTTTTCTTTTCTTGCGATGACTAAACTAATCTAATTATTTTCTTTGTTTTCTCCATTTCAGGTGATGAAATTTTCGAAATCAATGGCACTTCCGTGCAGGGTATGAGTCATGCCGAAACTATAGCATTATTCAAAAATGTACGCGAGGGGGCGATAGTATTGAAAGTTTTGCGAAGAAAGTAAGTTCAAACTACCCCACAATTTAGAAAAATAATATTAAAATCCAAATTTTCTTTCTCTTTTCCAGACTACAAAAGGCTAAATCTATGGGAGCTTGAAACTGAAATATTTGTAGGCTTAAAATTAAACATTTAGTTTTGTTTCTTGTTAAATTCTAAATATTGTTAAAATATTTCAACAAAGTGTATTTTAAGTTAGCGAGCATAAATGTAAAAAAAAAGAAAACTTTATGTCTAATGTCTTATACCATTTAACATTTATTTATAAAAAAAAAAAAACAAATTGTTTTAATTTTAATTTATGTATTAAGTATAGATTTATTTATAATTTAAAAAGAAAAGAAATGAAAGCAACTAAACTAAAGTTTATTAGAGTAACAAATACAAAAAACGTACAAAAATATTTCTTTGAAAAAATAAAAGTAAAAATAAAAACAAAAAGTTAAAGTTAAATTTTAAAAATTCTGTTGAAAAGAAAATGTCTAACACTTTATTAATGTTAAATTAATGTATGTATGTTAAGTCATTATATGTATTTCAATTGTAAATTAATAAACTACAACGTTGAATGTTTAACTAAAAGTAAATGACGTTTTGATACTTCCAAGATGGTACATTCGTGGTAGGTAAACATCTCCTAAATTATTAGGAATTTGCCCAAAAAATCTGTCTTTAAGAAATCTCTCACAAGTCGTGGAAACTACAATAATTCCACATCATTAAATATTCTTCTTGGGAATGTCCTTTATTTTATTTATCATTGGCTGCCGTTCCATCCGTCACTACCAATCGTTGTTTTTTCACAAAATGTTCAATGCGGTTTTCTAAACTCTCTACAGGAAATGAGAAACAATATTTGTCTGTTAAAGGAATTGATAGAAAATTGAAAAAACTTACCACATCTTTTACGATTTAATAGTTTCTGATATTGGCGAGGTTTGGCACAGTCTTGCAACGGGAACACCTGCGAGTTAACGTTTTGTGGCTTGAATTCATGATCCAGCAGATTTTCCAAGTTATACAAAACATTCCGGATCATTGTTGATCTAAAGAGAAGAGATGAAAAAAGAAGAGATTTTTAACGGATATTCTTCTTTTTCATTTGACACCCATATCGCCTTTGCATGACTCGAGTAGGACGACTATTCAAAGGATTCTTAAGACAAAGGCCATTTTGTGTACACATACTTTATACTAAACTGCGTCCATTCACTTTGTACATTCTCGATAAGCTTTTGTAGATTTTCCTCATTATAAATCCAACGGCCAGTATCCGGCACATCATTGTGCTCCTCTAACTCTTCTTCCGTTGCAACCACATCTTCCGTAACTGATGGTAACTCGTCATTCATACGCCGAGTCTTTTCGCGAAATTCACATTGGAAAAGATTCAATGGCAAACCAATGGCCGGTGTATATTGAGGTTTGCTGTAATATTGAATTGCATATATATCTCAAAGATTTATAATTTATTGCAATTACTAACCATGGATTCTTTACAACATCTAATAGTTCGGTGACCACCTCAGGGTCTTCTTTTTCTTGTCCTATCAGCAACAGAATGGCCATTATGCATCTGATTTGATGCCAAAGGAATGCATTGGCCTTAATTTCCAAATAAAACATAGAGTAACTGCTGTTCTCATCCTGGCCATTCGGGCAGGGATGAACATTGGCCGACTGCAGATTTCGTATGTACATGGTAACCCCATTGTGGACGTCCATTTTACAAAAATTGCGAAAATCACCATGACATTGTAAAAGTTGGCAGCCCTTTTGCATGGCCTAAAACAAAATGAAATTAAATTAAATAATAACAAATGTTTATGACCTTCTTCCTACCTCTATATTCAATCCCGCTTTGGGGAAATAGTACCGATACGTTCTTGCCACACAATCAAATCGGGCACTGTAAACATGGCTACGCAAGGGCATCCAAGTTATGCATTGTATATTCTTGGGCAAGATACGATTCAAAAGTCCACAGTAGTCAATCTCCTTATTCAGGCAGTCCTCATCGAACTGTTGCTCTGGCGGGAATTTGCTACGCAAATCAATTGATATGACCTGACAGAAGGCACTCACTTCCTTGTCAGTACGTCCACAACGATGATAGTTGGAGGAATTTCGACATTCGATGAGACAACCAAGGGTCAAAGCTCTGAAGAGGTGATATTCTAAGTAGAAAAAGGATTTATTTCTCCGACTAGAAGCAAATGAATTTTACAAACACTTATACCTATAGTGGCATTGGAATCTTCCTGGCAGGCAAAACCCTGATAGTCCCAACCAAAGTAAAGGAATTTCATTAGAACATGGCGCTTGTGGCTTCTAAAGTAAGAAGTTTTTAGATAACTCAAATATTAGTAAACTTTCAATATATATGGACACTTACTTGCTGAAATCAAACTGCCGCTTCTTGTCCTTTCTGTGGCCCTTGCCTTCCTGTGATTTATTCCCTATGTCCTTTACCTCTGCCTCCACATCCATCTCAGTAGTCTTAGTCGTCTGTATGGAACATTTGTTGTTCACTTTATTTAACTCCTCTATTAATTCATCATTTTGTTTATCACTATCGCTGAGTTTTTTGTTTAGTATATTCTTCAATTGGAAATTATACGCTTCCAATTGAATTATTTTATCGATTAACTCCGTTTTGGATAGCTTCTCCAATTCTTCCCTGGGCAAGCCTTTGACCCGCTTATTTATTTGGATTTTTGAAGACATTTTATATTATTTTATATCAAAAATAATTATTTACATGAATTGAATTAAAATTAATCCGAAAAGCAACAACATCGGCAGAACTGAACCACAACAAACAAGAAAACTGAACGAACCACATGGTAAATCGATTACAATTTTACCAGAAAATCGATTTTATAATAGCAAAATCGATTTGGTGGCACGATATTGCCAGAAGATCGACAGAAATAGAAGTCGTGTTTTATTGACAACTCGCTTAAATGGTTTAATGGCCAATTTTGGGATGCATGCATGTCTATAAGTTAAAAATTAAAACAGCTTGCCATTTTCTCATAGTCCGATTAAAATACCAATTAACTAATAGCCTTCTCACACTGCAAAATGATATAAGGTCGATTTTCAAATTTGTATGGGATCTGACATTTGGAAATCGACCTTATGTCATTACTGTGCTAACTCAGCTGTTCATTTAATTGTTGTTTGTGTCAAATAGAAAAAAACTGAAAATACATGGAAAATGATCCAAAAAACAACGATGGAAACATGCTTCGCGGGAGGTGAAACACTTTCTTCCTCGTCCGATGAGGAGCACAAGTGTTTGTTGGGAAATAAGTAGTACGAAGCAGCAATTTGGAAGCAAACAAATTGAAGTTCAGTACAAATTAATGGAAAACATTTTTAATTACAGCAACAGCAAAATAACACCAGCTGTTCAAGTTTTTCGATTCGATAAACGCCTAACCCGCGGACATGTGCCGATTAGCGTTTAACGATTGTATAACATGAAATTGAGGTAACCGGGAGGATATCGATACGATAAATACGACTATGAGAAAATGACCCTAAATGTTTTTCATTTATATGGGATATGACATTTGCAAATCGACCTTATGTCTTTTCAGCTAGATTTCGCATGCAGTCTGACAAGGCTATAAGCTAAAAAAAGTTTTAGGCAACCGCGTAACGTAAATACTGCTTAAATCATTAATATGGGTGTTTTTCTTTAAGACTGGATAACTAAGCTGTGATAACAAAAATCTAAATAAAATGTTAAAATTTCACTCAAAATATTTTTTTTAATTGTGTGAAAACAAATTTTGGAAAAATAATTTTGTGTTAAAAATTTTGGACTTAGCCTGGATAATTATCCAGTGTAAGTCAAAATTATGGTTATCGAGGCTAAGTCCAATAAAGTCAACACAAAATATTTTTTGAAAATTTCTTTTGATACATATATTTATATTGTAGTTGGCGACAATGTGAAAAAATAATTTTTTATTTTGAGCAAAAAATTAGACATTTAATAACGTTTTTGTTATCGCAGCTTGTTATCCCGTCTTAAAGAAAAACAGCCCTAATATTTCGTGAGCAAACAATTGTCAGGACATATAATTTCGTACAGAGGCAACGAAAAAATAAGTTCTCCACTGTAAGCGTGATCACACGCTGTAATAGCAAATAAATGCCAAAATTTCGTTTCATTTTAATTTCTTATGGAAACAAAATATTCGTGGGAGCTACCAGACTTAAACCATCACGAAAACCTTTAAATGTAATGCTGTGTTTGTTGTCAGAACATATAATTTCGTACAGAGACAGCGAAAAAAACAAGTTATCCACCGTAAGCGTGATCACACGCTGTAATACCAATTAAATGCCAAAATTTCGTTTCATTTTATTTTCTTATGGAAACAAAATTTTCGTGGGAGCTAACAGACTTTAACCACCACGAAAACCTTTAATTAAAATAAGTTCTCCACCGTAAGCTTGATCACACGTTGTAATAGCAATTAAATGCCAAATTTCGTTTCATTTTAATTTCTTATGGAAACAAAATTTTCGTGGGAGCTACCAGACTTAAACCACCACGAAAACCTTTAAATTTAATGCTGTGTTCCTATATACACCCAAAATCTACACTTCCGGCTTTTGGCTGTAAAACTCTTTATGAAAAAATCCAATAGCCGGAAAAAGTTAAATTTGGGCGCATATCAGAATGCAGTATTAGCTTCTTCTTGGGAAGATAAGCTTTTTCTGTAACTTAACAGTTCTATAGAGCTGTTTACACTTTAATATTTATGAAATATGAAATTTGAAAATAAATTATGACGAAAACTTAAACAATATAGATTTTTCGATGGGAAATAAGTTTTATCTGTATCTTAAGGCTTAGATCCACTAAATTATACAATATTTTATTTAAAATGCTTTTACATATGTAACTTGATTCGGACTCCAATTTGCAAAATAAATAGTAGTTAAAAAGCTAGTTTTTTCATTATTTTATTTTTTTCCACGTTTCGTTTCCTCCACCACTTTGAAGCAACGAATAGTAGTTAAAAGATAGTTTTTTTTCATTATTTTATTTTTTTCCCACGTTCCGTAACACTCATTCGCCACTTTCTAGTAGTTTGAAATGACAATATTTTTTTTTTTCAATATTTTTTCGTTTTTTTTTAGTTATTTTGTCTTTACAATTTGTTTTCTTTCACTGGGAACTTTGAATCGTTAGGTTTCACTGAGCTAATTTAAGTTTATTTTTAATATATAAGAATGTATATACTTTAGATTAAATCATACGCTTGTTTTTTTGAATTAATCTTTAGATATTTTTCTGTTGTCTTTTGTAATTTTATTATAATTGGCCGAATGGCTTTTAAATTACACATAAAAAGTATGAATGAATGAAAATCTTTATGTTTTTATTTTGTCGTCTGTTTTAATTCCGTCTGTAATCATTATTTGAATTAATCTGAAATATTGTACTGTTAAAATACCTTTTTGCATCTATATTTTATAGAATGCAAACTCAGGAGGTTTTGCAGCGTTTTTTGGACAAAATATTCGAACTTTTTAAGTAAATATTTCACCCAATGATGAATGAGCAGCGTAACTCACTTTCCGAATATCACGAACATAACTTTTTCCGGATTTAGTTTCGCGTTCCGAATTGCACCGGTCAAACTCCATATTAAATATATTAAAAGATCAGGAAAAGTGACATATTTGAACGCAGTATAATACTGATTTCTTATATATAACAAAAATTCACATTGGCCGAAGTTCACTTGTCAAAATCCCTGTAAAAATATTTCAAAATCCGGCTTAAGTGTATTTTAAGTTTATATTCGAACTTAGTATTACGGATTTGGTGAAATCTACCACTACTTTTTTTGTTTCATCTGGCATTACTGCTTTTTGCTGCATATGGCAATATATTTAATCTGTTTCATCTGGCAATACCATTGTGCATCGCCATTTTGTTTTTTTTTTTAACTGGCAATGCTGTTTTTGACAAAAATACATACACAACATAGAAAAAAAGTTGTGACGCGACGAAATTTATTTCACTGGTGTGAAAAATATAATTTTACGCGTTAAATGGGCATATAAATATCCAAAATATATTAAATAAGTATACGAAAAGTGTTAAACCACAAACATTCTTTAAAAAAGGTGTAAAAGTTTTATGAAAACGTAAGTGAAATTGCGATTGAAAAAGTTGTGTGTTTCTGTGGTGTCTTGTTAACCAACCAACGAGTCGGAGTCTGTAAAAAGACGAGGCATACATATTTATTAGATATATGCACGAAGAAGAAGAAAAAGAGGCAAATCAATAAATTAGTGGCTGACGACAACGAGAAAATATATTTTCCATTCATTCTCATAGATAAATATATATATATAATTTTTAAAAAAAGAAAAAACGCAATACATCGGGGAAAATTGTATCAGGAATACACCAAAAAGAAAGACGACTTCATTCGGAATAACGAAAGTCTTTGTTGCCTTACGTTTGAGGGATATACTACGTACGTACATACATATATACATATATATTGTTTTCGACCGAAGCGAAACAAGAAAGAAACATTATTTCAAGGCGCTGCTTTTGTATAAAACAAAAATTGGCCTTATTTAGAGAGATTTGTTATTGTAATGAGTGTCGCTGCAATGACTACTATGGACGATCAGAGACCTTTGATGAACACTTACGATAAAATGTCCACAAAATATGAACAAAGTTTACATAACGCCTCTTCGTCGTCGGTCATCATCGGAGGCGGTGTTGGTGGTGGTGTATTGTCGGGTCCCGCTTCGCCCACCCCCTCGGTCTCCGAGGAGCCAACGTCCTCGCACCACACAGGCCACCATCACCATCATGCGGCCTATTCGCATCATCATCACCATCATCATCATCCGCATCATGTACATCATGCGGCTAATCAGCAGCAGCAACAACAACAACAACAACAGTTAACGGCCTCAAGGCCATCTTCACCGCTGTCATCGGGCATTGTACCACAAACTACGGCACTACACCAGGATACAGTTGCTGCTGCTGCCATCGCTGCTGCCGAACAGCGCCAACGTCAACTCGAAGGTACTGAACTATTTTTATAATACAAAAGTTTTTCTTTTTGAAACCAAATCGTTTTTTTTTTTGTTATGAAAAAATTGAAATTCCAAAAAAGTTTAAAGAAAATATATGATGAAAATATCAAAGAAGAAATGCCATCGAAAAAATTGATCGATGGTTGCTATATATCTATCCATGAAAGTTTTATGAACTGTGTTTACTACTTACCTACCATTACTTGTGTGTGTGTGTGTTTTGTGCGCCGATTTCGAAAAAACGTAAACCAGAGAAGAAGAAAAATTGTATAATTTTCACGCTCGCTCGCTCGCTCTTCCGATAATAATGTTATTATAATAATTATAATCTAATTTACACTACCTATATTATTGATAATTTTTAACTCTTTGGGTGTTGTGGTTTTACTTTTATATTACTTTTGTTTAGACTTTCATTTCAAATTTCGAACACAAAAGATTTCATCGTTATGAGACTCTCGAAATAAATGCAGACAGCGAACACTCGAACACTCTTATTGACTCTTTAAGAACTTTCCCCCCCCTCAAACAAGCAAATAACAATCTTTTCAGAGCAACGGAAAAATATCTGTAAACTTGTTTTTTCTTTTTTACAAAAAAATTGCCCAAAAGTTTTGTATATATATCACATTTATGTAAGTTTTTAAGGGGTTTGAAAGTGCAAAGTGGTGTGTGGTGGCTTTAAAGTGAAAACCGGAGTATTTTTCCAAGAAAATCAGGGAAATCTTATGATAAATCAAAAATGAAAATAAACTTTGTAAAAAGAAGAAAAAATATCTATTTTGAAATGTAAATAAATTGATGAAAAAGTGCTAAAAAACTGAAGAAAATATTTAAAAATATGATCTAAAATTAAAGTGAATGAAGAAGAATGTAAGAACTATGAAAAAAAGTGCAAAATCTTGTAAAAATTGGAGAAATCGAAATAAAAAACTTTGCAAGAAAAGTAATTTCTAAAATTGCGGGAAGTGTAAATTAAACAAAAAAAAAGTTGAAAAAAGACAGTCTAAAAAATAATCAATGATTAAAAAAGTGCCAATCAAAAGGAAATTCAAAAACTTTTCAAATATTTGAAAATATTTTGCTAAAATGTAATTTTGGAAAATGCGAAAGTGAAATGTAATAAATCATAAACTTTCGTAAAAGAAACAATTTTTGCCAGCCTACAAAGCAAATAAAGTGTAAATAAATAAAAAGTTCCCAAGAACTCGTTCTTTCATGAGAAATTAATTTCCTTTTCCAAAAAGAAAAAAAAATAAAGAAAATATCTGCAAAAAATCATTGAATAAATGCAACAACCTAATGTCACAATACACCAACAATACAACAAACAAAAAATATCACACCGTCCTCGCGGGTAATCACGTACGCTCGGCCGTTGGTTCCCCAACCCCTCTCCCCTCCCCACGACCCTTTTCTTCGCACACACAAATATCTCTCTTTGTCACTACTCTCACGCTCGCTCGCTCCGTTCCGTTCCATACTTCGTCTGCTTTCGGTCTTTTTCTATATTGTTACTGTTATTATTTCTTTTACGTTTTGCGTGCGCCCTATATACTCGAAGTCGTCGTCGTCGTCCAAATCGCCCAACTACCACCTCCCCTTATCCATTATCGCCGCACAACAGCAAGCAAGCAAGCAAGCGAACCGCCGAAGCGTAAACCAAACCAAACCAACTAGCTAGCCCAGCCAGCCAACAACCTACAATGTCATAATAATAAAAAAAATATCGAAAAAAAAAGAAACACAGTAAAAGTCGTCGCGGCGCGTGTTTGTTTGTGTACCTACTATAGCTCTGTGCCCTGTTGTGTGTATAACAAGTTTTACTATCATTTTGTTGTTGTTTTTTGTTTTGGTTTTCAACTAAACTAAAGCCGAAAGAGAAGCAGAAAGCAGAAATACACAACAAAAAATAAAATAAAAATTTATGGAAAAAAAGAATGATAAAATATGTATAACAAGCAAAAATGAAGAAAAAAAGTTGAAATAGTGCCACATACGGGGTTTTTCTGCCTTCGTATTGTATTTTGTTTTTTTATTTGTTATCTTGCATAAATTTGTTTATATTATTTGATGATGATTAGTTTGTTGAAAGAAGCAGTTTGGTTCTTCGCACAATCACTTTTCTCATTCAAATTCACAATCATCAATATTCATACATAAAACATCCTTGAGAGAGTAAACTGAAATTTCGTCATTGAATTTATTAGATATGCTAAGCACACCATCTGTTGTCCACTTTAAAAAATAGTTATAAGTAGTAGATTAGGTCCTCCTTATCAAATGCCACCAAACTCTCTTTCCAATAAAGTCTGCTGTTTCACCTACGTTTCACAAATTTGTAGCTAGGTTGTACTTTCACCCTATTTATAGACCACTATTGCTTAATACTGTTGCTCATTGTATTTGGATAGCTTTAACAGTGAATCAATGAAATCGTAATACAATTTTGCCCTTTGAATGACTACAGACAAATTAGCCTTGAGACAGTAAAAAACAAGAGTACATCTTTGAAATACATTAATAAGAAGAAATTGGCTTTATTAGAAAGATAATTTTATGTCACTATTGTCTGCATATGATTTGGAGCAAATGGGTGCATTCTGGAAGTCGGGGAGGGTACGATGTCAAATAAATCATAAATAGAAAAGAAGGCATATCGCTTAGTTGTTGGGAGTTAAGGATGGAAAAAATCGATTTTGTTAATTGTTGTAATGGACTCTAAATATTATAAGAAAAAAAATCCGATAACTTTTATAGTTATCGATAACTGCCTTACTAATCGATAATATCTCAATGACTACGCAAGTTATCAAAAATTTTACTATACTTTTTTCCTATTTTTGAGTCAGCTTTTTACTATATTTTTGGTTTCGATAACTCGAAATTTATCGAAATTCTTGCTTTTTTCAAATGATCTAAAAATAATAAATGAAATAATAAACAATTTAAAAATCGATTTTTTAATTTGCAATTTCGATAACTAAGATAGTTATCGAACATTTTTATTAATGTCTTGTTTTTTTTTATAATTTAATGGAATCAAAAACGAAAATTAGAAGAAAAAAATAAAAATATATCTTATAACGTTCTTAGTTATCAATAACTCAATAACGTCAGTTATCGAAAATTTTTAATTTACTTTTTTTTTTTCCTTTTTTTGAGTCAGCTTTTCACGATACTTATGGTTCGATAAATCAAAAGATTGATTTTTTCGAATGAGTTAAAGATAATAAATGTAATAATACAAAAATTTAAAAGTATATTCAAAAATTGATTTTTTAATTTACAATTTCGATAAATAAGAAAGTTATCGAAAATTTTTATTCACACTAGTTATCGAACAATTTTTTACTTTACTTTTGTTTTTTGTCTATTTTGAGATTTCTATAAAAGTAAGCATTTTACGATATTTTTGGTGTCGATAACACGAAAGTTATCGAATTTTTTCAAGTAACCTAAAAATAAAAAAAAATAAAAATCATTTTTAATCGATAGTATCTTTATAACTACGTCAGTTATCGAAATTTTTTACTTTACTTTTTTGACTATTTTTGAGTCGGCTTTTTCCGATATTTATAGTTCAATAACTCGAAAGTATGCTTTTTTCAAATGAGCTAAAGATAAAAAATATAATAATACAAAAATTTAATATTATATGCAAAAATCGATTTTTTTAATTAATGATTTCGATAACTAATATAGTTTTCAAAAATTTTTATTCACGCCAGTTATCGAAAAATTATTTACTCTTATTTTTTGTCTATTTTTGAGTTTTCCAGAAGTATGACTTTAACAAATGAACTATAGATAATAAATAAAGTAATAATAAAAAACAATTTAAAAATCGATTTTTTAATTTAGAATTTCGATAAATAAGATAGCTATCGAAAATATTTATTTACGCCTGAATAAACTGAAAAAAATATTTTTTGATAACTATCTTAGTTGTCGAAATATCTAAATTTAACAATTCAATTATTTCTCAAAATAAAAATTTAAAATTAGAGCATTTTTGTAAAATAAGCTCAATATAAAAATATTTTTTTGATGAATATCTTATGGAAATATCTAAATTGAATAAATTGATTCTTTTTTATTTTTTTATTATTTTGGCTCACTTGAAAAAAGGGAAAAATCGGGTAATATTTTTCGAAAAACATTCAAGTTATATAACTTTCATGTTATCGAAACTTAAAATATAGAAAAAAACTGAATTTTAAAGGCAGGAGGTAACTACTTTTCCTCCTGCCTTTCAAATTGCATAGTTATATACTAATAACCTGAAAAATTTTACGACAAATTGTTTGATTTTTTTATAGAACAAGCGAGAATAAGAGCCTTTAAGATTTTTAATCCTAAAACTTTATTTTAAATAAAACTACCCATAATTCTTATGAAATTTCCACAAACGATAACTATGTAAGTTATCGATTTGTAATGCAGTTATCAATAAAAAGAGTTATAAAAATTTTTAGATCTTTTTTCTCCTAATTTTAAAAATTCGGCCTTTAAACTTTAACTATGTAGTAAGATATTTTGAGATTATCTATCCAAACTTTTTTCTCATCGTTGGGCCACCTTGGGTATCATATTCTTTCCTAATCATGCGCCAGAAATTTTGCTATAATTATATCCAAAAATCTGTCTTATTTCTGAAAAATGGATTTTTATCTGATAAAATTAGTTAAAACTTAAACAGACGAGGAAAGTTTATTCTGGCAGCTAGGAAAGATAAATTGAATAAATCTTCGATAAGATCAGGAAAAATTTGAACTAAATTTCTTGTTTGAGAAGACTGATTCGATTGTGTGCTATAAACTGAACTTTTTTAAGTCCCGGGAGTGAAATATAAGAGGCTCAAGAAAGTAAAAAATATAAAAGAAAAAAATTCAACCATGTCTACAATCTTGACTATTTCTTCGCTTTACAGAAGTTCTATTTTTGTACCTTAATTTTTCGTAAGGATAAGGATCAAGAGAAATGACGGTATTATGAAACTTGTCTTTCTTTTCTTTGTATCAACTCCTTTAGATTTCCAAAGGTTTTGTACGAACTAATTTTATTGAGAAAAGAATTATAATTATGTATACAAACAGTGATTCTAACAATGATAATGCATAGGATATAAAAGATTTAATTGCAGTGAAGTTATTGCGAAATTATGCATTCCCCCTTGTTACCAAGCAGACCTAGAACTTTTAGCTGAATCGATGATTCAATAGATCGAAAAATGAATACGAAAATTGCCATATCTACAACCTGTCTATGGACAGACCAATCGAATCGAATATGAACTTCAGTGAGTAATAATTTGTCTAGCAATAATTTATGTAGAAGGGGAGAATATATTCAGAACCCGTTATATGAAACATTTGGTAGTCGCAAGATCTTTAAAAGTGAGACATTTGGTTGAAAAAGAAGATTTCGGTTGCACGGTCTTAATGAATATGACACATTAAGTGTTAGTGTAGGAGCTTGGATCCTACAGTAACAACCGCGACACTTTTTGTACCATTGCTCTAGACATGTTATAAAAATATTGGGATTTGGGATTTCTACATACAGAAAAGAATTGTATGGAATTATTTGCTATTATATAATAATTTACTGTTATAAAATTATGGGAACATGGGAAATCAGCCGACTTTTAGCGAACATTGTAAGAAAATTTATTAAAAAGCAACACAAATTTAGTTCCCTTTTCCCAACATGTTTGAGAAATTAATTTCATAATATGGACGATTAAAAAATAAACCCAATTTCATCATTTCTGATTGGGGATAACCGGCAGTTATAGATTTCAAACTCCATACAAACTGGCAGCTATAACTGTTGGTTAGCTTTAACATAAGTTAACCAGACTTGGTGAAAATGAGGGAAAGCCTATATTGGGTCCAGATACTCACAATAGATATTAGCCTATCAAGACAATGTGCTGTCATTACGTTTCATTCCTAATGAAAATCATTCTCAAATATATTTTTTTTGCGAAATTTTCAATAGCTGTTAATCTTTTAAACAACAAAGTAGAATAATATAATCAAACATTGCCAATAAACAAAACCTAAACAACAATAGGGTGTAGAGTCATTTAAGTAAGTAAATAAGTAATCAAACAAATACTTTAATCTGATCGATAAATTGCTTTATTTGTTCAATGCACAAGGCATATGAATTTTAGATGTGTGTTTTTTTTTGTTGGACGCGTTGCGTTGTCTTTGTTTGTTCACTTTAATAGAACCTATTGAATTTATAGTATTTTATTCTAATATTTTGTATAAATATAAGGAGCTACAAATACTTGGAAGGACAAACAATGTTGTTAAGTTATTAAACAACTTCAACGAAATTTAATGTAGCCAATAGTTCTGTTATAAATAACATTAGTTTTCTCACATACAACAAATAGTAAATAAAATAACGCAGGAGAAGTGGGAGATTCTTCAATCACTAAGAATAATGTAATTGTTATATTGCGCTCCTTGTAAGGGACTACTGTTGAGAGCCAGTCCCAAAGGTGAACTGCTTACTTCGTACTGTTATTTAGACTATAAATGTCGCCAGCATTAATGAGGTGATAGCACCTTTGACTAAAGTATCGATGCCTTTAAACGGAGTTGAGCTTTACACATTACTAACTAACTCTAGACAGCAGTTCCCTTTCAAGGAGTACACTATAACAATTATAAAATTATTATTGATTTAAGAATCAATCTATATGACTACTTTATTATTCATATTTTTCATAGGAGAATATGGCTTTAATATGTCTCTATTTATACAATTTATAATGTAAGTTCGATTTAAAGAAAAAGTTTTCAATCTAAATTTACATCAGTGTGTTGTATGAATAGTTTCATACCGGCATTGATTTGTTTATTTCTTATATATTTGTTTATATTCTCCATAGGATGGGAGTATACTAAGATTGTAATTACCTTTGCAACACGTTGAAATAAAATGTACGTAGTCTAGTTCGTTATAAAATTGTAAGACTATATAGTAAAATGTTTTTCTTCCATTAGTTGAAAGCACGCTAGTATCTAAACGGTTGAAGCTAGGAAGTCCAAATTTTCCAAGAGTACGTCGAATGGTTATAGAACGATTGGACAAAATAGGTCCAGAGGAAGAAATTTTCCTTAACAAAGACAGAAAATAACCCAATAATCCATATTAGAGATTTTAAAAACCTTAATGATCATGAAATTCGGTTTATATAATCCTCTAATCGTGTAAACAAGTAACATAAAGGAATTTTTGAAATTTGTACTTTTAGGGGAAAAACGGGACAAAAGGGGATAAAAAATGGTACCAACCGTGCAGCTGGAATAATAGAATCCGGTGTATATGTCGCCCTGACTACGTAAACGAAAAAGAGGGAAACAGATTCAAAAATTTGTTCGTTTGCAATTTACAATAGTGTGAGTTAGGTCAGATTTCATCTTTCTTTTCATACATTCCACTGACTGTGTAGACGATTTTTTTTAATTTAAGCGACAACGAGGTGAAAGGTGACAAAAGTTTCTTTTTGTGGACAATAGTGTTCGAGTTAGGCTGGATTTCATCTTCATACATAACAAAGTGATAACGAAAACCAAATTGGCTTCTTTAAATATTACCTAATAATTACATACATATCTAAAAATCAGCACTATATAACAAAATTCAACTTATCATCGGGTCCGCGGGCTTCGCAAAAAGTGAAAAAATGCTATAACGCCAAAAATCGAAATCAATTGAATATAATAATCAATCAATCACTATGTAAAAAGTTCTAAAAGCGTCAATAAGAAGTGTTATCTAATTCTAATCTCTACAAATCTCTATTCATATCCTTTAAATGAAATCAATGTGTTTTGTTTCTCAAGATGTGATAATCATCGAGGCATTATCCGAATATATCAATTGAAGAAAATATAGAAAAAAGTATTTTCTACACAGAAAAAATCAATGAAAAAAGTGGCAAAAGCGAGAAATAAATGTAAATAAATAAAGCTCGTCTCATGAAAGTCAAGTGCGATGTTAACGGGAGAGTTAAAAAGTCCTAAACGAGTGTTTGTTTCCACACAAAAATTTAAATTTCGTTAAATTTTTCCTAAAGACTCTCCTCTCGCCAACGTCAAAATAAAAGAAGAAGAAAAAAAGAAAAGAAAAACGAAGAGAGCGAAGTCAAGTCAAGTCTCATGCAACACTAGTGTGTTTCGTTGCCTCAAATCAATCTCCTCCTCCTCTCTAACGTCCGGCCAGGTCACGCACGCAACAGTTACTGAACCCCCGACGTTTTGTAGAAATCGCACAAAATGACACGATTTAACAGCATCAGCAACAACAACACGAATGCGAATGAATGCATCATAGTATTGGTATGATTTCGTATTTTGTTTTTAACCCACATAAATAAGAAAATAAGACTCTTTTTTTGCAAATAAACAATAAACATAATTGAGTACGAACAAATAAACAAACAGAATACGTATGTTTATTGTTGTTGTTTATTATTGAGATCAACAAAAAGAGAACACAGCATAGAGAAAAAACCAGTATTATTTTGTTAATAATTGTCTGTAATGCTTTTTTGTGTTTATTCAATTTGTATTTATGTATATACTTCTATGTATATTATGTGTGCGTGTGTGTGTGTGTTTGTATGCGTTTCTGTCCGCATCAAATCTTTTTTGTTTAATAAACCGCGCGCGACCATGTTTACTAATCTATGTTTTCTTTTATCCTTTTTGGATATCCAGATGAAATTGAAAGTCTCAAATTGGAACAGACGCGACTCACTTTGCAGTGTGCCGATGCCCAGAGGCGCGAGAAGATACTCATGCGTCGCTTGGCCAACAAGGAGCAGGAGTTTCAGGATTATGTGGTAAGTTTGTTGTGCTCTTTTTAAGTTTAACATTTTCTTATGATCTCTTTTGTATTGTTTTACATAGAGCCAAATTGCTGAATATAAAGCCGCCCAGGCTCCTTCTGCCGTTGCTTTGAGATCGGCCTTATTGGATCCGGCCGTTAATTTACTTTTTCAAAAACTCAAAAAAGAACTCAAAGCCACCAAAGCTAAGCTGGAAGAGACCCAAAATGAATTGTCCGCCTGGAAATTCACACCGGACTCGAATACCGGCAAACGTTTAATGGCCAAATGTCGCCTCTTGTATCAGGAAAACGAAGAGCTGGGCAAAATGACCTCCAACGGCCGTCTGGCCAAATTGGAGACGGAGTTGTCCATGCAGAAGAGTTTCAGCGAAGAAGTTAAAAAATCACAATCAGGTAAATATTGTTGAGATTGATATATAAATTGCATTGCATAAGCATTGGAAAATATTATTTAATTATTTTTAAAGAGAGATAGTTAGTTTCTTTGATCTGTCAGCCGTATTTTAATGGCGTTAAAAAGAAAAAAGACCAGTTTCAATAGAGGAAGAAGCTTGTTTTCCAAAATGTGAGGTGATCTTATTAAAACTTCCATTATATGAAGCGGTTACGTACATTTTTTCAATGATAGCAACACCAGAGAGTGTAGAATTGCCGGGTGTGATAATCTCTCACATGCCCTGTTAATAGGAGGTAGTTATTTTTGTTTAATAGCCTCTATCATCGGATGTGGTTGTATTTTTCCTTTCAATGATAGCAAACACCAGAGAGTGTAGAATTGCTGTGTTGGATAATCTCTCACATGCCCTGTTAATAGGAGTAGGAGGAAGTTATTTTTGGTTGGAATATGAAGAATTTGCATTCTCTGTTTTAATGGTGGCAATAGGAAAATATGTCAGATTCAATAGAATAGGAACTTTGTTTTCTAAATTGTAATGCATAAAATCTCCACCATAGCATCATGGGATGCGGGTATATTCATTTTGTCCATGATAGCCACCCAGAGAGTATTGACTTATCGATAATGATAATGTCTTGCATACCCTGTTAAATAACACAAAGCAACACAAAATAAACATTTTGTGTCTGGGATCAAAAAATATTTTTTGAGTGCACTGAGGCATGTCTTTCGTTAAAATTAACACCAACAATTTTCTATTGATATATTTTTATTTTTTTAATTAAAATTCCATTTTTTGTTGAAGATGCATTTACTATATGTACTAAAATTTTGTTAGTTTAAGTACGATCACGCCTAGTTATACGATAATTTAAAGATAATTATGAGGGCTTCTTTCCAGCAATATTGGTTTAGGAAAAGTTATCAACAATTTGAAAAAAAATTGACTTTATAAAGGGTGATTTTTTAAGAGCTTGATAACTTTTTTTAAAAAAAACGCATAAAATTTGCAAAATCTCATCGGTTCTTTATTTGAAACGTTAGATTGGTCCATGACATTTACTTTTTGAAGATAATTTCATTTAAATGTTGACCGCGGCTGCGTCTTAGGTGGTCCATCCGCTTAGTCCAATTTTGGCATTTCCACGTTTTTGAGTAACAGAGACCCAATTGGTGCGAACGGCGACGAATCGAAAATTGGTGGTCATCATTAACACTGGCCGATACAGCTGCGATATTTTCTTCAGTTCGCACTCTACGTAAGCGTGTTGGTGGTTTAATGTCCAACAATGTAAATTTGGTGCGAAATTTAGTCACAATAGCCCGAATAGCCGCTTCAGTGGGTCGATTAAACTGACCATAAAATGGAAGCGCGCAATGAACTTTCTTAACAGAGCACGCATTTTGATAATAAAATTCAATAATTTGCAAGCGTTGTTCGTTTGTAAGACGATTCATGATGAAATGTCAAAGCATACTGAGCATCTTTCTCTTTGACACCATGTCTGAAATCCCACGTGATCTGTCAAATACTAATGCATGAAAATCCTAACCTCAAAAAAATCACTCTTTAGATAGTTTTGTTCTAATACCAAAAAACCATTAAAAACACAATAACTATTTTATTTATTTAATACAGGAATTATCGCTTAACTTTTTGCTAAAATGCACAGGTTTCGATACAATTAACCGGGTAAATCATTTACCCGATACTCTGTTCGTTGATTCACAGGCACAATTGTTTTTAATTTTATTTTTATTTATTTATGGAGGTAATTAAATCAAATGGAACTCATTTAAATGGGGATTTTCTCGAATAGTTTCCCATTGCAATTTTTTGGATCAATTAAGGAGATCATTTAAGCGAAAAGTAGTGTATCTAGATTCTAGCGAAGAAGACAGTGTTTTTCTTTTTTCAAAAATCTATGGATTAATGTAGTAGTTATGACCCTTTTGAAGAAGGAAGATAATTTAAAAAAATCAATTTTTTATTTAAATATAATTTTTTGCAGCTACCAAAAAAGCCATAGTCAAAAGAGAATCAGAAATACATATTTTTATTAACGAGCTATTGTACTGTAGTAATAGGTAGAGATCAAGGTATATTTCACAAAAATCTATGGATAAATAGAGCTGTTTTTTAAGCCTGGATAACAAGCCACGATGACAAAAACCTTAGTAAGAATTAATTTTTGACTCAAAATAAAAAAAGTATTTTTCCTAATTGTCGCCAATTAAATATAAATGCTTGTATTAAAACATATTTACAAGAAATATTTTCATGTATAATTAGCGTTTATACTTATCCAGTCTAACCCCCATTTTCACCAACAGTATTATTTATCAAAGCCCACACAAACTGGTAGCTATAATTGTAGGGTAGCTATAACTGTAGGATAACCAGACTCGTTGAAAATAAGGGTTAGTTAGCAAATTTAAATATAAAATTATTTTTTGAAAAGTTTTTTTTTTGATACACAGTCCTTTATATTGTTGTTGGCGACAATGTGAACAATTATTTTTATAATCGAGTGAAAATTTCATATTTTATTGCCTTTTTTTCTTTATCGCAGCTTATTTACCCATTCTTTTTTGAATCAATTTGGCTATGCCCGTCCGTCAATCAAGAAACATCTATGCTGAATGTGTGTCACATTGGTGCATATTTGTATATAGCCCTCATTATATAAATGTCCTTTGCGATTTGACTTTTTCAGCTCTACTCAATTTTCAGTTGAAATTCAGAAATGTAAATAGAAATTGAAACTCAGAAATGCAAATTGAAATTGAGAAAATACAATTTGAAAATGAGAAATGTAAATTGTAATTGAGAAAATACAAACTGAAAATGAGAAATACAAATTGAAACAATTTGAAATTTAAAAATGCAATTTGAAATTCAGAAATAATAATTGAAATTATGAATAAACAAATTGATATTCAGAAATATAAATTACATTTCTTTATTTACATTTCTGAATTTCATTTTTGAATTGCATTTCTCAATTTCAATTTGTATTTCTCAATTTCAATTTGTATTTTCTCAATATGATGTTTTATTTCCTCAATTTCAATTGAAACAGGTGTATGGGCTTTTTTCACTAAAAAAATCTAAGCTGAAAGTGTGTGACAGATATTGGTCCATATTTTAATACATACATTTGTATGTATGGGACTTTGCGGATTGAAAGGTTCATAACATTTTCCATTCATAAATAATTTATGGAATTGAAAATTGAAATCCAGAAATGAAAATTGAAATTGAGAATTAACAAATTGATATTCAGAAATTTAAATTAATTTGTGTTTGATTTGAACTGATATTGTCCTGGCTCAAGACCATTTTGCATCTATATTTAATTGAATGCAAATTTATTTATGGCATGGTGACATTTATTACTTGTATTTTCTCATTTTCAATTGTTTATTTCTTAAATTTGCATTTCTCAATTTCAATTTATATTTTCTCAAAATGATGTTGTATTTTCTCAATATGATGTTTTATTTCCTCAATTTCAATTGAAAAAGGTGTATGGAAATTGAAAATTGAAATTCAGAAATGAAAATTGCAATTGAGAATTAACAAATTGATATTCAGAAATTTAAATTAATTTTGTCCTGGCTCATGACCATTTTGCATCTATATTTAATTGAATGCAAATTTATTTATGGCATGGTGCCATTTATTACTTGTATTTTCTCATTTTCAATTGTTTATTTCTTAAATTTCCATTTCTCAATATGATGTTATATTATCTCAACATGATGTTGTATTTTCTCAATATGATGTTGTATTTTCTCAATATGATGTTGTATTTTCTTCATTTCAATTGAAAATGGTGTAGGGACTTTGTTCACCAAAAAATCTATGCTGAAAGTGTGTGACACACATTGGTCCATGTTTTAAAACATACATTTGTGTATATGGGACTTTGCAGATAGATAGGGTCATAAAACTTACATTTCCATTTATAAATTAATCGATAGGTCTTCATAGTTGTCAGACACAATACCTTTCTTACTCTTTAGTATTTCGTGGCAGCAAAAGCTATTTTTTTCTACAATAATATTTTTTGCGACTATTCCTACATCCTATTCCCACATAATTAACTTTAATTTTATCCAAATATCGGAAATTGAAATTTTAATAAAAATCATTTTTTTATTTCTCCGTTAAAAATAATATTTTTTTTTTGACTTTAAGACTCAAAAATGCATTGGAAAATTTTAATTTGAATTCGTTTTTTATTAAAACTAAACTTATTAAACATTTTCTTAACATCCATCGCTGATGGACTGAACTTGATCCTAATCGACAAAATCCTAAAATATACAAAAAAATACACAAATTACAAAAATATAAAAAACATTTTTTTTTGCAAATCGATATTTTTGTTTATTATGACCGAAGTTGTTCTGTTTTGTTAAAATAACCAAAAATCTCGATTTGCAAAAACATTTTAGTTGAGTCTTTTTTATATTTTGGTAACGATATGATGAATTCATTTTAAACTAACTTTTAAAAGAAAAACTTAAAATTGTAATTTATATAAATAATATTCAAAACCAATTGAATATTTTGTATATTTTTCCAAAATCTTTTGTTTGCGTCTATTTCACTGAACTTCTTTTCTTTTTTCTCTCTCTACAGAACTTGACGATTTCCTCCAGGAACTGGACGAAGATGTCGAAGGCATGCAAAGTACCATTCTATTTTTGCAACAAGAACTCAAAACCACCAGAGATCGTATACAAGTTTTGGAGAAAGACAATTTTCAATTGAAAACGGGTGTCCTGCCGAACCCCGATGACCAGATCATGATCAAAAACGAACAAGACATGTGCGGGGCAGTTGGTGTTGGTGGAGTCGCCGTTGTGCGGGATGATGACGCGGCAACAGTAGTAGTCAATGGCAATATCTACGGCAATGAAGTCCAAATGCAACAAATGGTCACAGATCAGATGTACAAACAGACGTTAACACCCTCATTAATGCCAGCGACAGCGACACCACTAGATACGATCGACGAGAACGTACACCTGCGACCAGCGCCCACATATTACAATGGCATCGAGGATGCCACAATGACGGAACTCATACACGAGGGTAATGGCGGAGCCATAGGCGCCAAACTGAGGACGGTGGCATCGAGGAAACGCAACTACGAATGTGATGCCCCCATCGAGGCCATACCGTTGGCGGCCATGGCTACAGCACCCATTGCTGTTATCTCCTCACCGCGTACATTGCCACCCAAGAAATCCAAGCTGAGAGTAGTGCCTCCAACCCGTAGATCTTCAATACAATCGATTGAGGAAAATGAAATTCTTATCAATGCGGCGGCGGTGAACAGCATTGTGGACAATGCTATGGACGGCATGGCCAGCGAAGACTCATTAGCGTGTGGTGGTGGCGGTGATCCTCTGGCGAACGATGCGACGGTGAATGTGTTGGAACAAGGCGGCGGCGTGGGTGTGGCTCAACGTATTATGACCCGACGAAGATCGGTGAGATTAAACGGTGCCAGTAATGGCGGCGGCGGAGGAGGAGGTGATAGCAATCATTGATTTGCCTAAGACAAATCAGTAAGCCACTCTCACACACCTACTCACACACATACACATACACAACAACACACACACACTTCAACTCACTTGAAACTCCTCGTCCTCGTCCTACTGTCTGTCATCGTCCCCTTCTTTACAATGGCAACACACAATAATAAATTTATTATTATATTGTATATCATTAACCATAAATTAAAACAACAAATCACAACAAGTTTATGCAAATACTGTTAACATTTTTATAGATTTATTTTTTTATTATTCTAATTTTATTATTTTGTTTATTCTTTTTTACTTTAAGAATATTTTGCTTTTATGATTTTGCTGAAATTTCCTGCTAAAAACAAAAAATAACTAAAAAAAATATTTGATTAATATTCTAAAGGAATTACTCAGGACTTTTGTCCCCCCACCACACAAAGAACGCCACCTTCCTTCTCCACCCTCCCTCTGTATAGCTTTTCATTCTAAGAAAAGTCTTTAGATTCCCGCATAGTTCCCCAGGGGGCAAGTCCCTTAAACATCATTTTAAGCCAATATTTTAATTTTCTTCTCTGCCGTTTGTTAATTTTTTTAGCCAATTTCATTTTGGTTAACTTTCTAACTAATCCCACACCCTTGCTCTTGTTGTTTATTTTCGATTAACAAACTTCACATATTATGCAGCTTTTAATCATTCATTTCGTTTCGTTTCCATTTAAATATTTAATTTTTGTGTCTTGTTTTTTTTTTCTTTCATTCTTGAGACTTGAATACGTTTTAACGAAACTCACTCACTCTATTGCAAACAAACAAAATCAAACAAATTATTTTAATTATGAAAATTATTTTTTAAATAACTTTAAACAAAAACAAACAAAACAACAAAATCATTGATCAATTTAAAATTGACCATTTTCTTTAGTTTAGTTAATAATTAATTTTTATAGAAATTATATTTATAGTGTTTTCATGAGAAAAAATGAAAAATTATACAAAGATAAGATATTAAAAAATATTAATAATAACAAGTAATATAAAAGGATAAAAAACAATCAATAAAAAATTTAAAAAATACCAAAAATTGAAATTGTCTTTTTATATGGCAGCACTTGCAGAAGCAGGAAATTTTAATGAATTAGAAGCTGTTCTAACAGTCTGAAGACCATTCGCAAAACATTCGCAAATTTAAATTGCATGTTCAAGATATATGCGAGGGTTATGTGATAATAATGAGCATTTATATGTTATCCTAGCGCATATGGTCTGATTCCCTCCATATGTTGCATCCAGTGAATTAATATTCACCCTCATCATGTAAGTCGTAGTCGTGTCGAATTTTCGACTCGTGTCACAAATTTACATTTTTGGTATCGCGTATGTCGTATTTGACTGTGAAATTCGACAAAAACTGTCACTGAGTATTTTGCAAGTGACTAGAGTAAAAAAAAATTAAAAATGGAAAAAATTAATCAAATCAAAAGTTAATGGATTTAGTTCTATTAAACTAATATAAAAAGCAAAAACATATAATTTTATTTCTTGAATTACATACGTAATTTAAGAATGGAAATTATGACTCCCAAGGAATTTGGTATTTTTATTGGTTAAATGATTTGAAAAATGAAAATTTTGACAAAAATCTACAATAAACCAGTAAGGTAAGGCTAAAGTCGGGCGGGGCCGACTCTATGATACACTCCACTTTCAATCCGAATACAATTTAATTCGGTGAAAAAGTGAAAACGGGAAGGTTTTTTGTATCCTGTAAATGTATGTGTTTGACACAAAATTTTATATCGGAAAGGACATTTGTATGAGGATATATTGAAACTTGGAACGAAATAGGTGAAATATAAAATGTATAGTTGGCCAAAATCGGTTAAACTTATGGGAGCAACATTTGAAATTGGGCTATATTTAAATCTGAACCGATCTTACCCACTTTCACCATAGTTTTGTTTAGTTAGATTATAAGATGTTGTGCGAAATTTAAAGAAAATCGAGCTATATCTAAATCTGAACCGATCTTACCCAATTTCTGCATAGTGTTTCTAGTTGAATTATAAGATGTTGTCCCAAATTTAAAGAAAATCGATTAGAATATGTGGCATTTAAAGCGGAAAAAGTCAAATCGGGAGCGACATTTATATGGGGGCTATATCTAAATCTGAACCGATCTTACCGAATTTTTGCATAGGTGTTTCTAGTAAGATTATAAGATGTTGTGCCCAAATTTAAAGGAAATCGAGTACAATATGTGGTTTCGACAGAGGAAAATGTCAAATCGGGAACGACATTTGTATGGGGGCTATATCTAAATCTGAACCGATTTGACCTATTATCACCATGGGTGTTTCTAGTGGAAATATAAGATGTTTTGCCAAATCTGAGGACAATCTGATACAATATGTGGTTTCTAGAGCGGAAAAAGTCAAATCGGGAGCGAAATTTGTATGGGAGCTATATATAAATCTGAACCGATCTGACCGATATTCACCATGGGTGTTTCTAGTGGGAATATAAGATGTTTTACCAAATCTGAAGACAATCTGATACAATATGTGGTTGCTAGAGCGGAAAAAGTCAAATCGGGAGCGAAATTTGTATGGGAGCTATATATAAATCTGAACCGATCTGACCGATATTCACCATGGGTGTTTCTAGTGGAAATATAAGACGTTTTACCAAATCTGAAGACAATCTGATACATTATGTGGTCTCTAGAGCGGAAAAAGTCAAATCGGGTGAGAAATTTGTATGGGAGCTATATATAAATCTTAACCGATCTAATACTTTTTTACCACAGGTGTTTCTAGGTACAATATAAGATGTTTTGCCAATTTTAAAGAAAATCTGTTGTAATATGTGGTATCTAGAGTGAAAAGAGTCAAATCGGGAGTGAAATTCGTATGGGGGCTATATCTAAATCTGAACCGATTTTCTTCAAATTAAATAGCGTTCGTCCTTATCCCGAAAAACGTCGTTGTGCAAAGTTTCATTTGGTTCTGTCTACAATTGCGACCTGTATCGTGATTACAAGAATAGATGGACGGACGGACGGACGGACGGACGGACGGACGGACAGACAGACAGACGGACATTGCTAAATCGACTCAGAAAGTGATTCTAAGACGATCGGTATAATTAACAATGGGTCTATCTCGTTTCCTTTTGGGTGTTACAAACAAATGCACAAAGACATAATACTCTCGTGGAGTGTATAAAAAGTGGAAAGATCAAATATAAAGAAAAAAAAAATTAACAAAAATTTTTAACAAAATCGACTACGACGAAAATGTTCTAGTCACGTCGAATTTGTTACATGATACCGACGAAATGCAAATTCGACTACGACTACGACAGCTGTCGAAATTCGACTACGACTTACGTGATAAGGGTGATTATTTTATTTATATTATCCAATACAGTGCCCGTGCCCACTGGAATATTATTGTACAAGATGCGGCAACAATTCTAAGGAATCGAGCCTTCATATTTCTCACACATCTCGGATGTTGTCTAATTATATCTGATAAAATTTTTGTTTAAATCCGCCCACAGCCTCGCCTATCTCCAAAATAAAATCTTCAAATAAAGGTATGTTCTGACTACCACGTTGGTTTCAAACCACTCCACTGATGATGATTTTTGTATTAAAATTGATCCTTGACTTCAAAACTTATCTTCCTTAATCGAATTATTCTTAGATCGAGTAAATGAAGAGATTTGTTCAAAATTCTAGATCGAAATACATATAACTTATTCCGAATATCCTTGTATAATTTTAACCTAAAATACTGGGTCATTTGTGTGATAGGTACCAGATGACCCGCCCATCTCCGAATATACATTTCGCATACAAAGTTATTGAAGTTAAATAGGGCCAGGATATAATTAAGTTTTCGATGGGACATGTTTGTATTATTCAGCCATCTAAGTGTCAGTTTTCTTTTTGCAAGTTAACTTCAGAGGCTCCATCTATGTTCGAGATAAAACCGAGTCGACAATTTCATATATTAGCAATGCCACAAACCACCGAAATATTCGAAATAAAGAAAGCATATTTTAGGGCTGCACTGGCGAATGTGGTGGAATACACTAAATATATTAAATGAGCTTATAGGCCCCTTCACACTACACCAAAGTTAGATTTTTTTAAAAAACAGCAATAAAACTCCCGATATTTTCTTGAAGGCGGAATCATTAAAAATGCTTATTGTGAACGCCGCACAGTAAAATATTTCCATTCAAGCTGCTGCAAAATTTATAAGGAAATTTCGCACACATCCCTTTTACTGTCAAATTAGATAAAAAAGGTTTTGTTTAACCACGCCTACAACCACGTCTAGCCCCCATGTAACATAAAATAAAAAATCGTCATTTCCGGTGATATCATTTGAGCCCACAATTAAATGAAAATTGCCAGTGCCATGCCCAACGGCCGTATACAAATTTTTATTTTCTACGATTTCGAAATCTCGCAATATATTTGCTCCACGTTTGCAAAAAAATCAGGGGGAAAATGTCTTACCGTTTTTTGTTAATTAATAAATTTTTCCAAATATCCTACCAAATCATTTCTGAGTCATGATTATTTTGTAGTGCATACTTTTAGGGTTATAATAAATTTACTATGGAAATCTTTTGTTGTTGGTCGTAAGGTGCAAATAAATATAAAGAGTGATTTTTTTGAGGTTAGGATTTTCATGCATTAGTATTTGACAGATCACGTGGGATTTCAGACATGGTGTCAAAGAGAAGGATGCTCAGTATGCTTTGACATTTCATCATGAATAGACTTACTAACGAGCAACGCTTGCAAATCATTGAATTTTATTATCAAAATGCGTGCTCTGTTAAGAAAGTTCAGAAAGAAAGAAATTGTGTTCAGCGACGAAGCTCATTTTTGGCTCAATGGGTACGTAAATAGGCAGAATTGTCGATTTTGGAGTCAATATCAGCCAGATGCATTGCAAGAGCTACCAATGCATCCAGAAAAAGTCACAGTTTGGTGCGGTTTATGGGCTGGTGGCATCATTGGACCGTACTTCTTCAAAGATGATGCGAATCGTAACGTAACTGTGAATGGTGAGCGCTACCGTGAGATGATATCCAACTTTTTTTTGCCCAAAATGGAAGAACTGAACTTGGTTGACATGTGGTTTCAACAAGATGGCGCTACATGCCACACAGCTCGCGATTCTATGGCCATTTTGAGGGAAAACTTCGGAGAACAATTCATCTCAAGAAATGGACCGGTAAGTTGGCCACCAAGATCATGCGATTTGACGCCTTTAGACTATTTTTTGTGGGGCTGCGTCAAGTCTAAAGTCTACAGAAATAAGCTAGCAACTATTCCAGCTTTGGAAGACAACATTTCCGAAGAAATTCGGGCTATTCCGGCCGAAATGCTCGAAAAAGTTGCCCAAAATTGGACTTTCCGAATGGACCACCTAAGACGCAGCCGCGGTCAACATTTAAATGAAATTATCTTCAAAAAGTAAATGTCATGGACCAATCTAACGTTTCAAATAAAGAACCAATGAGATTTTGCAAATTTTATGCGTTTTAAAAAAAAAAAAAGTTATCAAGCTCTTAAAAATCACCCTTTATATGCAAATTAATATTTGAATGGCAGAACAAATATTGCCCCTAAAGTTATACTGTAGAACAAATTGTTGCTGTAGCAAACATGAACAATTTCGAGTTGGATTTAGCATTTTGTTTCACCTTTTTTGTAATTAATTAGGCATTTGTACTATAACCAGTATTTTCTTTTTTGCAATGATCGACTGGGACCCCAGTGTATCATTATTTATAAATGCCAAGACATCGATCGGCCATATGATTATAGTTTTATACTGGAGAAAATTAAAAAATTCGAGTAAGGACAACCTTTAAGTAAACCAATGTTTGAAAAGGAAAACAAAAAGCAAAAGAACATTTCCAGAAATATAAAATCAAATTTCAATAAAATAACCTCTAAAATAATGAGTATTTCTAAACTTTAAATGCACACAATCTAATATTTTTAAACTATATCACCTCTAGAATAGCTTGATTGGAACGTTTATTGCAGAGATTGGAGCGCAACAAATCCAAATGCAAATGTTGCAGAAGCATGATTGTCGATTATTACTGCAAATTTTTGGTGAATGGACCACAAAAATTGGAAAACAAAAAATAAATCCTATAGAAAAATATAGAAAATAGTTTCTCTTAGCACAAGGTCATACATTCGTTAAAGAGGAGGGGTTTCAGTCGCTACATTTAGTAAATATTTTTTAAAAATGTAAACAGTCTATTCTCCATGCTAGCTACAGATATTATATATAATCGATATGGGAATACGCCTATATATATTTTTTTGAATTTTTTAGGTTGGTGTTTTCATAGTGAAAAACACAAACGAAGATGAAAAACTAAATAATATAAATGTCCAAGTCTGCAACTACATTATTTTCAATATCCAAAACTTTATTTTTTTTTATAGTTTCTTATTATTATAATTTATTTTTTTTGCTAAAATTTCAATTTTCGGCAAAGGTACTTTAAAAATTTGTACTCTCATTTTGGAAATATGAGTCCGATAGATGATGGCTACAAATATTGTGACTTATACATTCACATAGAAATAATGATTTAGGAACAGTCTTAAAATATTTGATATATTAATATAATATAAATAAATAATAAAAAATAATATAAAATATTTTTTTCCAAAAAATATATTTTTCCAAAAAATATATTTTTCTGGTACGAAAAAAAAATCATAAAAAAATGACGGATTTTTTTTTTTGTAGCTAACATTCTAAAACACAATATGGCTGTTTGGATAACTAAGCTGCGATAACACAAATCTAAATAAAATATTGAAATTTTACTCAAAATAAAAAATATTTTATAAAATTGTCGCCAAAAGCAATATCAATGTGTGTATGAAAACAAATTTTGAAAAAATAATTTTGTGTTAAAAATGTTTGACTTAGCCTGGATAATTATCCAGTGTAAGTCAAAATGATGGATAACGAGGCTAAGTCCAATAAAGTCGACACAAAATATTTTTTTGAAAATTTCTTTTGATACATATATTTATATTGTAGTTGGCGACAATGTGGAAAAATATTTTTTTTATTTTGAGCAAAAAAATTAAATTTTTATTAACGTTTTTGTTATCGCAGCTTGTTAACCCGGCTTAAAGAAAAACAGCCCTAATGTTTACATGAAAAAAACTGTGGATTAAGAAGCACAATGAAGCACGTCTAGATTTTCATTTTCAAAATGTTTTGTTATTCTCGCCAGCTATTAAAAATTAAAATAATATATTCTTTAGTAATAATATTTACACAAAAAATAAAAATTTCTGATTTTTTTTAATTTTGCGTCTTTTAGGACTATCATAACTTCTAAAATTTATCCATAGATTTTTTTACATATAAATAATATTTTTTTTTGCATTAGAATGTAACCTATTTCAACAAAAATTAAAATATCATGATTTAAAAAAGTGGCGTCTACAAAGAGTATCAGAACTTCTACATTTATCCATAGATTTTTTTACATATAAATATTTTTTGCGTTAGAACGTTAGCTAATAAAAAATAAAACAAAATACTTTTTTCTATTTTTTAAGATTTGTGCCAGTCTGAAATAGTTGTTTTTTATCCCAAATTTTAATATGTTTGACTCGGAATTAATCAAGACTTTCTCTCATATTATGAGGAAGTTTCGAACTTGAAATGTTTTCTAACAATAATTTAATGGTATTTGGACAAGTCTTAAACAACCTAAGCCACAAATATGCAACAGGTGTGTGTTTGCGATTGGTAACATAGTCTTATAGTTGTCCTAATATAAAAAAGACCTAACTCATATTTTTTTGCGAATTGAGATTTTTGTTTATTTTCAGAAAACACGACAAGTTCGGCCATAATTAACAAAAAAAATCGATGTCTCAAAAAATATGTGTTAGGTCTTTTTATATTAGAGAACGATATCGAAAAGAATGATAGTATATATGCGTATATACACACTCACATCCATATATAATTCAAATCATTCACAAGTTATCGAGAAGATGCCATTTAAATTACATTTAATCGTAATTAATTCAACATAGTCTGATCTTTCTTATTCGAGTAAATGCAAAAAAAAAAACAACTAATGCTACTACAACGACTACGACAACAATTAACATTTATAATTTGAATTGTTGCAAAAAAAAAAACACACAAAAAACATTATTCATTTTGTCCATTTATTCAGTCGTCAATTGCGCATAGTGTCTGCTGTAATGTTGTTGAGCTCGTATGAGAGTCATAATCAGATGCCAGATGCCACCAATGGCAAGTTTGTCCAAACCCCAAACAAAGCTGGCAATTGCCGGCATTTGCCTACACTTTTGGCTTAAAGTAGTTGAACACATACATACAATGTACATGAAATACTTGTGGTCAGTGTCTTGGCCATTGGCAATGCAGGAAGTACAGCAATTCCATCGAGAGACAGATGCAGGCAGAATTTCATGAGAATGCTTAAGGCCAAGGCTGGAATTCCGCAATAATAAAATTAAATTAAAAGACATTCAAAACCTCGAGTAACCTTGGCCAATAAAGGTTTTTGTAGAAGAATCTTTATTACTTGTGAATTTTAGCACGTCAAATGTGGGTCTTTTTCCACTCTATGTGACATATGGGGTCGCACAGTGTTTTGCCAACAGCAAAAACTCCCAAATTTCAAGAGGCCAAATCTCCATTGGATTCAACAAAGAGTATTCCAATTAATCATATTCCAGATGATTTTGGCGATATCGTGGTAAACTATTTATTTTTCAATATTTTTTTCAAAAAATATCAAATATTTCCAAAATTTTCAAAATAAAACAACCCATTATTTTTATTAAATTTTTTATTAGTTTCTTTTTTTTAATATTTCACATTCGTAATACAGAGAATTTTTAAAGAGAAGTAGAGAGAAGAAATAAAACAAAAATACTATAAAGAAAATATAACATGACAGTGAGGAAGAACAATAAAATTTTTAATATTTTATAATATTACAAAAAAAAAAATAAAATTAAAAGAAAATTTTCAACAAATCAACAAAGTTAGTTGGTAATCAGTTAAATTAATATCCTTAGCAAAGTTGTACGTGTCTAGTATGTCTTAGCAAACCTCCTGGTAACTCCGTTCATCAACACCAACACAATTATCATCATCATCGTCGGAAAAGATCAATATTTATAACCGGGTCTACCACCGGGTCCCTGAGGAAATTGAGGTTCACCCTCATAGCTGACATCTGCATGATAGCCGGTCTTCCAGTCGGCAGTGTAGCGCACAACCTGTGTACGGCCATCGGGCAATTGAACGCGATATTCACCGGTCACCACATCACCATCACTGGTGGCCTTGTGGGCATAATCGTTGGCAGTGTCGACATCGTTGACGGCATATTCGAAATCGAATGGCATGCCGGGCATGTGAACGTGGTCCTGGAGAAAGAGAAATGGATAGAAATAAATTATTAAACATATTTTATTAAGGTTCATTAGCATAAAGATATGATAAAAGGGATTATTCTAGGGTCTGAACTTGGTTTTAACCATTGTGTGCTCAAGGATTGCATATTGATGTAGAGTTAATGAATTTCATACAATTTAATGACGCTTCGTTGTGAATACCGCCATACGTCAAGTGTAAACGATGCCTTGGTGTGCCCAATCGTATTGTTATCGATATATTTCACGTTGCCAAGCACATGGGTATGTGGAGTACAATAAAGATGTGTTAGGCAGTTGGCATTTTTGCAGAGAAAAAATTGAGGTTAAATAAAAAATAGAATTAATAAAATTAAATAATTATGTCTGGCGCTTAAAACAGTAATATGCGAGCTCTCTGCATTCAAACTACTGAGAATTTACATCAGTCTCCATCTTGAGGTAAAAGTTTGCATATAGTTGAGGCGTCTGGTCTGGTGATGCCATTTATGAGAAAAAAGTCTGGCAAAGCTAAGCAACTAGAATAAGCCATAAGAACAAGAGCGTAGGGAGTACTCGTCTAGGTTGGGGCAAGATATGTCCCAATCGAGAAAAAATCACTTTTGTTTGACACATACAAATTCACGTATTCTATAAATTCGTTGCGGGCTCTCTATAGATGGCGTTAGCAAATCGTCACACTCACATTTAGACGACTGAGTCCCCATCTTTTGGGAAAAGTTTGCATATTGTTGAGGAGTCTACTGCTGACGACATTTATGAGAAAAAATGGCAAATAGCATAAAGCAAATAGATCAGGCTAGACTACTCATCTTGTCCGATCAATTTTTACCAAATCAATTTTTTTAACATGACAGACAAATTCACGTACAGAATTTAATTCAGCTCCATCAACCCCGGGCTATATCCTTGCTTAAGTATCGGACTTAAGCAGAGGGTCCTTGTAATTGGTTTATAATATTATCTAAAATTACAGAGCGCCCAGATTATTGATCGAGACAAGGTTTTCTTGTTCATGGTACTAGCTAAATAGGATTCTTAGAATCTCAGGTAAATAAGGGTATCTCTTGCGTAGTGTTCATCTGGCTTTGCAACTTCTAGGAGGTAGCAGTCTCCCGCTTAATGTTGCTGCTCTTACTGCTACTACTGTTCGGATATACACCTTTAAGATTCTGCTGCTGATAGCCAGCACCAATGCCTTTAGACTGATAATCTCCGGTAGAGAAGTAGCTTCCATATAGGAATGGTCGTTCCAAATTTGGCTACCTCTTGAGCTCTATAGTTCCCTGGGAAAACTCTATGATCGACACCTAAGTAAGGTGAATATCGAATTGCTTGGTCATCTCCTAAAGAGATGCATGGAAGAGTTCTGAGATCACAACCACTCCACAACTTCTCCAAAAACCTCGGGTAGACTTCGAGCCAAATTAACTGGTGTTTGGCAGGGGAAAGTGAATTTTGAGTGTATATCCAAATCCAGTGTCTAGTGCTCTAGAAATAGACGGAGATTATGTTCGACGCAATGAAATTCCTCCTCATCTTCGTCCTCAGAACTTCTACAAAAGTCTTTTGACTCGATGTGACAAGGCCTCTGGACAAGGGCGCCTATAAGGAAGTGCCTCGTCAAGTGTAACTTGGCCTCTACATAACATACTTCGGTTAAACTATCTTTGAGATTCTGCCAGCTGATCGCCGGAGCCAATGCCTTTAGCCTGAGAATTCCCATGCTGCGGAGAAATGGTCGTTCCAAATTTGGCTAGCTCTTGTGCTCTATAGTTCCCTGGGAAAACTCTATGACCGACACCTAAATAAGGTGAATATCCAATTGCTTGGTCATCTCCTAAAGAGATGTGCGGAAGACTTGAGTTGTTTTTGAATCTAAGATCACAATCATTCGAAAACTTCTTCCAAAATCTCGGGTGGCCTACAAGCCAAGTTAACTTCCACATTCTTGCAGTGGATCAATGGATCTGGTGACAGCCTGACTATTCGAGTTGACGTTGGCGCCGATGTTAGTCACAACATTGCGGCGCAACCACCTCGAAATTAAGTTGTTCTTGAATCTAATATCACAACCACTCCGAAACTTCTCTAAAAACCTGGGGTAGACTTCGAACCAAGACAACTTCCACTTCCTTTTAGTGCAGCAGTGGATCTGATGACAGCTTGACTATTCGAGTATCGACATCAACTCGAATAGTCGAATGTGGGGCGACCACCCCGCTATTTCTCTAAAAACCTTAACTTCGGTATCCTACGAGCCAAGTTAACTTCAATTTCCTTGCAATGGATCGACTTCGAGCCAAGTCAATTTCCAGTTCCTTTCAGTGTATCAGTGGCGCTGCCAACAGCCTGACTATTCGAGTTGATGTTGACGTCGATGTTAGTCACTACATTGCGGCGCAACCATCCCGCAATTTCTTTAAAAGCCTTAACTTCGGATAGCGTCCGAGACAAGTTAACTTCCACATCCTTGCAGTGGATCCAGTGGCTGTCTGACAACAGCCTGACTATTCGAGTAGATGTCGATGCCAGCGTTCGTTACAACAGCTACATCTTCGGAACTTCTTTAAAAGCCTTAACTTCATAAGGTTAAGGCTTGACCGGGGAAAGTGGATTTTGATTGTATATTCGAACGCAGCATAATATATATCCTGCCGTGTCTCTATTTATAGCCTTTTCACACTGCATGCGAAATCTAGTCGATTTACATACAAATTTAACATTTGAAAATCGACCTTATGTAATTTCAAGCCGAAATCGACTGATTTCCCATGTAGTCTGAAAGGCTATTGGGATCCCTTGACAATTCTGATTCTTTATTTGGTTCACAAGATCTGATCTTCCATTCGACTTTGTAAAGCACAGCTGGTCGATAACAAACTGCCAACTTCATATATGAAAATGTGTTGCCAACTGTTTTCTACAAAAATCAGAGCGTGTGAATCAGACTTATAGCCTTTTCAGACTGCATCCGAAATCTAGTTGATATGACATAAGGTCGACTTACAAATGTCAGATGCCATACAAATTTGACAGTTGAATGTTGACCTTAGGTCATATCAAGCCGTAGTCGAATGATTTCGCTTGCAGTGTTAAATGGCTATTAGGATTCGTCGACAATTTTGTTTCTTTATTTGGTTCACAAGATCTGATCTTTCATTTAACTGCGTAAAGAACAGGTGGTCGATCATAAACTGCCAACTTCATTTATGCAAATGTGTTGCCAACTGTTTTCTACAAAAATCAGAGCGAGTGAATCAGCATTAGGCAATTCCTAGCTATGTGTGGTATATTTGTTAAAGCATATTTTAAGTCTATGTGTTGGCAACTGTTTTCTACAGCTGTGTGTGGGTATATTCATTTGATGTTAAGGCATATTTTGGTATAAGTCTTGCCAACTGTTTTCTACAAAAATCACAGCGTGTGAACCAGCCTTAGGCAATTCCTAGCTGTGAGTGGGACATAATTTTTTTGTGTTTGTGTATATAATACTTACTGGTCCAGGTTCACCTCTTGGTGGTGGGCGAGCTGGGCCACCACCTGGTGGACGTGCTGGAGGACCGGAAGGTGTCTGCAAAAGAAGAAAAAACTCTCATTAACATTTTCCAAATCAGATAAATAAACCGTTTTTGCGTTTTTTTTTAATTTTTTGTTCAAAGTAAAGGTGACCCATTATAATTTTCCATCCGTTTAAGGTGACGATATTTATGTTAATGCCAATTTAATGCTGTCAAGATGAGGTGCGGCCACAAGAATGCATCTGTGCGCTTCTGGCACAAGTGGGTAGAGAAACATGTTTGGCAAAAGAGGCAAATGTTGTGGCTTCGCTGCTTACAAACATCCAAACATCATCTTTGTGTGGATTCATGGTGTTTAGAGTTTGTTTTTGTTTTCGTTTCGTTTTAAAGTTCAAGTTGTTTGAAAAGTTTAGTCGTTTTTTTTGGGTTTATCGTGCAAAATCAATTGGTTTCTTCTTGAATTTTCTCAAATTTAAACAAAATGCTAAATTAAGCGAAAAATGAAAAATGTTTGCCAAATAAGACAATAGGAACAAAAAGTTAGGTCTTTTGGCTGAATTGTGATCGCTATTGAACGTCTGCTGTGGTGTTGCCTATATTGCAACTATTTATGTATATCTGAAGGTGATATCTTCTTGAGGTTTGAACTCTTTTTTTTTAATTAACAGGCTGTTCATTGATACAGTATTTGCCTGTCTCGTTGGGTGTCACGAGATATTTATCGCCTTCGTTTGTTGCTTCTTCTTTTTTTATTCGTGGTTTGAAATTCAGCACGATTTTGAAATGAAAATTATTACCCCAAATGTGGTTAAATCTGACTAATGACGAAATTAGTTAGTTTCATTTCGTTAATTTAATCTGTTTGTCATCAGAAAAAATAACAATGCTTACATATGTATGTTTGTACTTGAGTGACAGACGAACAGACAGACTATAATGTAAATCTGTGGTTGAGATAACATGAAAATACTCAATTAAAGTATCATTATTTAAAATAAGCACAAGTGTCACATCTTCGGATTGTAACACTCTAAAGGGTAAAACACTTGGGAATGATGGAAAACCACAAGAACGATTTGCCAACTTCCCTCCACACATATTTTATTGTGACGAATACAAGATTTCAAAAAAGTCTTCCTATTCTCCACAGATTTACTAAGGTGGAATATAAGCCTAAACTCCTAAATACATGGCGCTGTGGTGTATCTCTTTATTCAAAAATAGTCCAAAGATATGGATTTGCTGTTGAAGTTTTTCATAACCGTGCCTTGAGTTGAATTTTTGAAGATGAAGGGGCTCTAGAAGTGACCTGGGGCCTGGGGTGGCAAGGGTGGCAGAAAATAACCGTCCGACTAACTTAGAACAAAAGAGATCCGCAGGCTTTTACATTCCTCATCGGAACCAAACCATCGCGGGGTGTGGTTAGGTTGGTTTAGGCTTTTGCTTCCCTAATCGGAACCTCGTTATCTTGCCGACTTCTATACTGGCCAAGTTGTTTAAGCATCAACTCTTTTTAGAAGATACTCGATACTCAATGTTTGAGTTATTCCATTTTAGCCGAGTTTTCCAAAGAATCTCAAAAATGGTGGGTTCGATAACTCTGTTCAAACTAGGCCATCGAGATTTCGCGACTTTACTTCCATGATCGTCGCGGAATGATATGGTTTGGTTAGAGTAGGTTAGGTTCCGGAGGCAGTCAGTAAACATCCAACTATCTTAGAGCAGAAGAGGTCCACAAGCTGTTAAGTCCCTCATCGAACCCAAACCGTCGCGGTGTATATTTAGAATGGTTTAGGTTGTGGTGGCAATCACAAAGTAACTACCCAACTAACTTAGCATAGAAGAGATCCACAGGCTTTTAGGTACCTCATCGGAACCCAGTCGTCGCGGGGTGTGGTTAGGATGGGTTAGGCTTTTGCGTTCCTCATCGGAACCAAACTGTGCGACTCACGAAACTCTTTATCTTGCCGACTTCTATACTGGCCAAGTCGCTCAAGCCTCAACTCCTCTTAGAAGATACTCGATACTCAATATTTGAGTTATTTCATCTTGACCGAATATTCCAAAGAATCCGAAAATGGTGGGTTCGATAGCTCTGTTCAAAGAGAGAAGAGGTGCACAGGCTTTTAGGTCCCTCATCGGAATTAAACCTTCGCGGTGTAGTTAGGATGGGTTAGGTTGTAGTATTCGTCTGATAATCTGAAACCATCTGACTCACTTAAAGCAGAAGAGCTCAATTGCAAGCACAAGCAGGCTTTCACGTCCGTCATCGGAACCAAACTGTTCGACTCATGAAACTCTTTATTTTTCCAGTTAAACCTCAAAGAAAGCCGAATCCGAGTCTCTTAAATCCAGTGTCTTCTAGCCCTCGATGGACAGAGTCTGAAACTAGTCAAGTCGGTTAAACCTCAAAGAAAACCGATTCCGAGTCGCATAAATCCAGTGTCTTCTAGCCCTCGCTGGACAGAGTCAGAGAATATGTTCGACGTCATCAATCTCCTCCTCACAGCTTACAAGGCCTCTACAAAAGTCGTTGACTCGACGCCCATCCTCTGGACATATAACGCACCTATGCCTTCAAAGATAGCCGAACCTAAGTCGCATAAACTCTAAATGAAAGCCGAACCCAAAGTCTCCTAGCCATAATCGGTGGGAGACAAAGAATATGTTCGACGCTATCAATCTCATCCTCGTTCTCATAGCTCCTACAACAGTCGTTTGACTCGATACCCATGTGTGATTTTAAGGTAGTGTCCCGTCATTACTTAAATCAACGTAGACAATGAAAATCTAAGCCTTCGAAGAAAGCCGAATTCAAGTCGCATAAACCTTCCAAGGAAAGCCGAATCCAGTTTCTTCTAGCCATAGTCAGACAGAGGCCGAGAATATGTTTGACGTTATCAATCTCCTCCTCACTGCTTACAAAGCTTCTACAAAAGTCGTTGACTCGACGCCTTCAAAGATAGCCAAGTCGCATAAATTGTAAAAGAAAACCGAACCCAGAGTCTCCTAGCCATACCCTGTCGGAGTCAGAGAATATGTTCGACGCTATTACTCTACTCCCTCGTCTTCACAGCTTCTACAAAATTAGTTTGACTAGATTTTAAGGGAGTGTCTCGTCTTTACTAAAATCAACGTAGACAATGGAAATCTAAGCCTTCAAAGAAAGCCGAATCCAAGTCGAATAAACCTTCTAAGAAAACCGAATCCAGTTTCTTCTACTCAAAGTCAGACAGACGTCATAAATCTCCTACTCATCATTCGGAAAGACCACCTTTGAGTTTCCGCCTGCTGCTCGCCAGCACCAATGAAGAAAGCCTAACTATTCCGCAACTTCTTTAGATGCCTAAACATCGGGTAGCCAAGCAAACTTGAAGTTCTTTGCAGTGCTTTAATGGATCTAATGATAGCCTGACTAGTTCTGAGGTTTCTATTAAGCTAATATGAAGAGATATCTATACATACCTATTAACTATTTACTTCGCTCCGATTATGTATATCGGAAAGGGCTTCGATGTTTCGATTCTGGCCGAAGATTGGCCGAATATAAATCCTGAAATCACTAAAGTATCTGAGGACTTCATATGATTCTTCCTCGGATACTGTACTACAGACGGATTCATAAACCATATAGAAATCCCAAGTGAGGATTAATATAGAAGCTGTAAAGATGAGGAGATAAATAATCGGCGTCTCCTTGCTGGGATCTGTAAGACATAAACTCGTATGTATTGGGAGCAGTGAAGATATTCGATATTTGGCCCCCATCGAATTTTGTTGACAAAACCAAAGGTTTGAGCAAAACTCACTTTGTGAGAGTCCGGAAATAAATTGGCCAACGCTTCCTCTGCCTCTAGCTATCTAGTATCTCTCTTCCTAAATTGAAAATGATACATCAATTACCCAAAATTTGACTTGCGATTGTATTCTCCCAACTTTGATCTTAGAAAGCTAGGAAGTGATCAGAAGTTTCTGAAAAGGATCGGAGGAATCTTGTAAAGAAGTAGTTTGATCCAAAATTAAATGAGTATTCCTAGAAGCATAGCATAATTCATCAACTTCTCACTTTTCACGTTAAAAACTTTAGCAATCCATGGATTTTTTTCCATCAACCAAAGATTGATAGAATCGTTGTGATTCTTAAGGGTTCATTAAAACGTCTTCAATCTTAGCTTCTCTTATACTAAATCTCCTATCGAAAAATCTTCATCACTCTTGCTTAACCGAAACCCTTTGTTTTCATATTATTTGCCAAAATTACAATACATTTGTTGACATAATTTCCCTTGAGAAAATCTCGAAGAAAATTAAAACAAACATCCAAAACACACAAAAAAAAAACAAAAAGAATTCATACAACGCAGACAGACAAGCCAACCAACCGAAAATAAATGCACTTCATTAACAGACACACTTAGGGGGCAACACATCCATCCCAAACGCGGCGCTGCGCCGCGCTGCTGCAACCAACAGCATTAAACAAAAGGCAGATGCATCCGATTCCGTCCGTTGCTCATTGGGTTTTTTTCGAGTTTGTTTCGGTTAGAATATGCATTTACTGCATTTGATATTAATGTTGAATGTTTGAGAATTTTTGTTGTTGTTGGCAATAACTGTTGCCATACAACGTGCCGTGCCGTGCCGTTGTTGCATGTTTATGGTTGCCACAATGATATGCTAAGTAGTAAAGTAATGTCATGTGTGTTGGTAGGGGTAGCTAGATGGTGGTGATGGTGGCGGTGCTGCTAGTGTTGTTGCTGTAGTTGTATGTAAGTCAGCACTTGAACATTGTCATTTGCCACATGCAACCAAACAACCAACCAACCGCATGTCAACTTAATAAATTTTTCATGTTGTGCCGCAATAATTTTTTACTCCACATCATCGTCATCTAGCACCATCATCATGGTTGCCACCAGCACCATCATCAACATCATCAGTATCATCTGAACAGCGCCATCGTGTTCAGAGCCATCATCAGTCGTCATATGCAATGAAACTTGAATACTCATTCGTACACTTGACTCCTCTGCATGATCTTCTTTTTTGATTGGATTCTTTCTGTGTGTTGTTGTGAGAAATTTCATTTTTGAATTTAATTTCGGTATTTGTAATATTTGGATAGTTGTTGTTGTTGTTGTTGGTTGAATAAAAATTATATTTCAACACTATGGTCGTAAGCGAAAATCAGATTAAGTTCGATGGTGTTGGCCATATGACAGTAGGTCAGTGATGGAGAGGTAGAGGGTATGAAGTTATTTGGAAAATTGGCTTGAGAGGAAAGCATCTGCATGGAGATGATTTCATGGTAGGAACGGGGTCATATGACCCTGCTTTTGGGAGATGTGATATGATGAGATTTCGGATAGATCTGCGAGGAGATAATCCAATATATCTATATATATATGAACATAGTAGTATCATTGGGATGCGATTCACGAATTTATCTTTATCTTGTCGACATCTCTAATGGCTCAAGCTTTCCAAAAAAAAAAGTCCAGTGTCATTAAACGCCTATTGGCCATAACTGGGTAGAGACAGAGAAAGTGTTAGACGCTCGCGATCTCTTCCACGCCCCTATAGCTCCTACAAAAGTCGTTTGCTCGATGCCCAGCCTCTGCAGTGCCCCGTTAATACTGAAATCTTTCAAGCGAAAGAAGGTTGCTCGACCTCTGCATACCATACTTCGCCAGCACTAATGCTTTTAGCCTAATAATCTCAGGCTGAGAGGTGGCTTGCACTTAGACAGTACAACTCCTATGCTGCGGTGGAATGGTCATTCCCCATTTGGTTAGCTCTTCAGCTTCATAGTTCCCTGGGAAAATTCTATGCCCTGGCATCCTAATATGGTGAATAACGAATTGCTTGGTCATCTCGTAAAGAGAGGCTCGGCAGACTTGAGTTGTTCTTGATTCTAAGGTCTCCAAGTCCATGGATCTGCTCGTAACCCGACTATTCGAGTTGATGTTAACGATTTTGATTCCCCATTTGGTTAGCTCTTCAGCTTCATAGTTCCCTGGGAAAAATGCTATGCCCTGGCATCCTAATATGGTGAATAACGAATTGCTTGGTCATCTCGTAAAGAGAGGCTCGGCAGACTTGAGTTGTTCTTGATTCTAAGGTCTCCAAGTCCATGGATCTGCTCGTAACCCCACTATACGAGTTGATGTTGACGACAATGTTCGTCACAACATTGCGATGCAACCATTCCGCAATTTCTCTAATAGCTATAACTACGAGCTTGGATAAGTTTCAGTTCCTTGTAATCATCCGCCCATACGCCATCCTACCATCAAGTTTGAGGCCGTTGTGCGAACAACAGCCATACTTAGTTTGTCGAATAATGATGGTTAAAAGAGCAAATCATCGATGCAAAGGCCAAAAATCTTCAGATCTGCAACCAGTTTGGACTTATTAAACCATAATCCGAAGGATGTAGTCCATAGAGGTTGAATGGTTAGTGCATGGGATCAGATATATCCAGAAAAATGTAGCGAACCGCATCGCTCCCTTCCTGATTCGCTATGTAAGGGACCGAAGCAGGGAAGTAAGGCGTTGAATCAAAAACTACTGATCTGCTAATGCAAGGTTTACTTGGACGCTCCCAGGAACGTCAATTAGTGCCGTAAGGCCTTATGTCAATGATGCCGATAAGCAGCTCGTCTACGTTTCAGGAATTATTGACAAATAACAATGTAAGCCTTAGTTATCTGTCGAATAATGATGGTTAAAAGAGCAAATCGTCGAGGCAAAGGCCAACAATCTTCAGATCTGCAACCAGTTTGGACTTATTGAACCATAATCCAAAGGATGTAGTCCATAGAGGTTGAATGGTTAGTGGATAGGATCAGATATATCCAGAAAAATGTATCGAACCGCATCGCTCCCTTCCTGATTCGCTATGGAAGGGAGCGAAGCAGGGAAGTAAGGCGATGAATCAAAAACTACTGATCTGCTGATGTAAGGTTTACTTGGCCGCACCCAGGAACGTCAAGTAGTGCCTTAAGGCCTTGTGTCAATGATGCCGCATAAGCATCTCGTCTACGTTTCTTGGAGTAATCGACAGATACGCATGTAAATCGATCCTGATGGAGGGACTCGAATCTTCCTCAACCACGATGACGAAAGCTTGCATTAATAATCTGATCTGATGGAGGAGGTCTTTCTGAATCGGAGAAGGTAGTCGGAGAATAAGAACTAATTATCAATCAGTCGTGGGGAAAGAATGGCATCCTTGAGTCAACGAATCCAATATGCTCCACGTAACAGTTTTGGGAATACTCAACGGAGGAGGGTATAATCATCAATTATTAAGGTCTTCCTCAGGGATAGTGAATTAAAGAGGCGATATTTCTTTATATCTGTTTACGAAGGAATCCGTGAACCGTAGACCATCAATCATGGATTGGATCGTGGATTGTGAGCCCATAAAGCTCAGCGAATCTAACAGGTACCTATAATAAGTTTTAGGCATCATCGTGAGAGGATCCTGATTAATGTGGTGGGACGTAAAACTTCCCTACCTTGTGGTTATTAAGGAGAGTTCGTTCTCCTCGCTGATCAATCAGTTTCGAATCGACCATGAATGGGAGTAGTGGATTACAGGGACGCTATCGAAAGCATTATTGGCATTATGTTCCGATATTCTAGGTTCCCTGCGCCCATATACCTGAGGATGTTAACCAATAACGGTAGTGGTGAATGGACTTCAGAGTATTCAACACATCTTGTATAAGTTTTCCGAATCTTCGACAGAAGAGTTTACTAAGCAATCCATAGTAAGGTGGTGAGAATTATTATTTAAATAAACTCAGAAGCCTCTGATCGCCAAACTGCATGGATTGTAGATGGCAATGAGACTGCTAAAACTCCGAGCTCAGAGAAAATATGTGGTGGGACACTCAACAAAGGCGCCAAAGCCATTTGGTGCCTGTTGTTGCTATAAGTAGCAGAGGGTCGCTTTCCATTCTGTATTGTCTATTGCGAAGGATTTCATCTCTTTCCCCGATTTGTTAATTTTTGTTGTCGACAAATGTGACTTGGGCGAAAGGGATGTCCGGCAGTCTTGAGGATTCCAATTAATCGCGTTTCTAGTTATGTTGGATTGTGGTCTTCGCAAAGCTATCCAATCCATCTCCACTTTTTTCTTCTTCGGATCTCTGGGTCTGTTCAGTTTGAGTCCTTTACTGATTCTATTTGGCCAGATTCGACAAAGACATCGATCGGTTAATGAAAACTTGGATTATTCTGAGATCGTATTGAGCTGCATTCCATGACTCGCATCCGTACATGATATTTACCTTCACACAGCTTTTAAATATGTTTAACATCGTTGAAGATCGACCATATGATCGACATCACCTGATGTACGCATGACAATACTGTGACATCCACATGTAGATGGCGTTGTGGTTTATTTTACGACTGTCAAAGTAGTAGTTTTTGTAATACAGGGACGATATCGACAGCAACATCGCATTTCTGATAAATCATCATCATCTGATAAATCGGAGGATGTAAAACAATCACGGTCGTGGCGAACACATCTCATAAGATTTTTATGAATCTTCGATAGAAGAGGTTGTAAATCGATCCAGATTATGGTGGTGGGCTATATTCTTTAAATAAACTCCCAAGCCTCTGATCGACAAACCTATGGCCTCCTATAGATAGACGGAGGCCAACAGTGCCACCATCCAGGTTGAATCCAGTTCAAACTTCGATCGCCTTCAGATATGTTGGGAGTTCCACACTTGATTTTAGGTTTTAGGTATGGGTTTATATTAAATTCACTTCTACTCTTCTCGACACAGCTTGGAAATAGATAATAGATGTTGTCAGCAATAATTTTACTAGCATCACTTGCTTACTTATAGCACAGACTGTTGTTTTAGTTTCAGGTTTGAAATGTAAGGTTTATCTAACCCATAACGAGATCTAACTATAATTTTGGAATACAACAATCCACAGAGTCCTATCGACGAAATCGAAGTGATGTTTTCGTGCAACAATTTCTATGGGATTTTTTCTGATATGGTTGTCGTGATATGTTTGCCAGGTTAGTTTAATTTGTATTTGGCCAAGATACAATATACATTTGGCGGAAGCAACAAAGTGTTAAATCAAATCGTGCCACTTGTTAAACACTTACTAAACGATGCCATGTTAAACCGATATCATTTGCCATCACCATCGTCGACTTTTATCTGACGATGATGATCCTCCACTCTGTGTATCTGCTGCATACGATTGCAATTGTAAAAGGATCAAATTCATGTTTTACAGTTCATCCCATTCCAAACATCGCCATCGACGCCGTTCGATGCCATTCGATTGGAGAGCACGAAATTTGCCAACTTTTGAAAATTTCGATTTCAATTGTTCCACACTGAATTTGGTTGTACCTGTACGTATGTATGTAAATCGCTGTAGCTGTATTTAATGAAGTTGCATGCCACATAAAATACAAATGACTTTGCAACACCTCAAACGCCAGTCTCTGTCGTTGAGACTACCTTCCATTCGTTCACTGAGGTTTGGATGTTAAAGTGCAACAAACACTCAGACTTTCGTGTTGATGATGATGATGGCGAGGACGAGGAGGAGGTGGAGGTGGAGGTGGAGGAGGACGACGATGATGTTGCCGGTTTTTATTGCGGTGAATGTGTGCTATTTGCTTTTTATTATTGCTTCGTTCCTTTCGTCTGTTGTTTTTAGAATTGTTGGTAATTTAATATTTTTGCATTTGCCAGCCATCCCGTCTAGCTACCACTTAACACCCAGCCACCCACTGTGGCTGCTGCTTTTGCTACTTCTTCTCCTCTTCTCTTCGGACGGCTGTAACACGTTGGTTTTCTATGCGCTTGCCACAAAAAGCGTTACAAATTCACTTTTCGTTCCACTAACCTATACAGAGTGTGGACAAAGAAGTGGAGAAGTGATGGAAGAAAACCGAACAAAATGAAATGTTTGCTGTTTTGATGGTTGGTTGCAGTGTTTCCTCTCTCTCTCGCTCTGTGTGGATGTTTGAATGTTTCCATGGGCTATTGTAATTCACTCAACTTCAGCCGGAGTCAACCAAACAAAACATTGCATCCATCCATCCCACCTTCCTTCCCATCATCGTCATCACCATCGCCATCATCGTCATGTCATTAATATTTAGCTCGAGCTTGCAGCACATGAAAATAAGGCGAAGAGGAAGACGTACAAAAAAATGTGGTGAATACAATTCACGTGCTTTATAGGTTACACTTTTGAGAGTGTCTCTGTGGTTATATTAAGTTTATCATGGGGTTGGCAACACCATGATCATGGATTTTTTCCTCCAAAGTAGTGAAAATTCAGAGTTTTCTTTCAAATTTGCACATTTTTTCAATATATCCTCTCTTTTGTTTTGGCAGCTACGACATCATATCCTTTCACAATGGAGACTATTTTTCCGAGCTATCGCTTAAAGTTGGTAGTGAAAGCCATGAGTTGTCCATCGGGTTTGCAAACAACTATATATCCTCAGTGTTTTAGATGCACCATCTAGGTGTGAAGCCCTCAAGTTTGTGGTAAGTATGTTGTAGGATTTGAAACATCATGAAATATTCGCCATGTATTCCGCGCTAGTGCTCAAATTTAATAGTGAAAATCCAAAGTTTTCTTTCAAATCTCATTTGAGTTTGCAAATCTCAATATATGCTCTCTTGGTTGGTTCGGTAGTTACGCCATCTAGGTGTGAAGCTTTCAAGTTTGTGGCTATATTAAGTTTATTATAGGATACGCATTACTATTATTTTTCCGAGCTGCCGCTCAAATTTAGTAGTGAATCAAGAATTGCGTCTTGGGTTAGCAAATCCTAATAAATATATCCTCTGTGTTTAGCTACGCCATCTAGGAGCGAAGCCTTCAAGTTTGAGGTATGTTTATCATAGGATTTACATGACCACGAAATATTCACCACTTATTACGAGCTAGCTCTCAAATTAGCACAGAAAATTCAGAGTTTTCTTTCAAATCGCAATTGAGTTTGCAAATCGCTGTATATCATCGTTGTTGGTTTGGTAGCTACGCCATCTAGGTGTGAAGCTTTCAAGCTTGTGGTTATATTAAGTTTACTATAGGATACGAATTACTATTATTTTTCCGAGCTGCCGCTCAAATTTAGTAGTGAATCAAGAATTGCGCCTTGGGTTAGCAAATCGTAATATATCCTCTGTGTTTAGCTACGCCATCTAGGAGCGAAGCCTTCAAGTTTGAGGTATGTTTATCATAGGATTTGCAAGACCACGAAATATTCACCACTTATTACGAGCTAGCTCTCAAATTATTCAGAGAAAATTCAGTGTTTTCTTTCAAATCGCTATATATCATCGAAGCCATGAAATCTTCACAATGGATAATGATCACAATTTTCTTCGAGCTAGTTGGATTTGCAACTCGCAATATATCCTCACTAGTGGTTTTGTAGCTGCTCCATCTAGGTGCGAATCTTTCAAGTTTGTGGTTATATTCAGTTTAACATAGGGTATGCATTCACTATGGATACAGAATACTATTTTCCCAAGCTATCGCTTAAATTCAGTAGTGAAAATCAAGAAATGGGTTTACAAATCGCTGCGCCATCTAGGTGTGAAGCCTTCAAGTGTTTGGTAAGTTTATCATAGGATTTGCCACACCATGATTTCATTCATCATCTATTCATCGCAATATATCCTCACTAGCGGTTTTGTAGCTGCGCCATCTAGGTGCGAATCTTTCAAGTTTGTGGTTATATTCAGTTTAACATAGGGTATGCATTCACTATGGATACAGAATACTATTTTCCCAAGCTATTGCTCAAATTTAATAGTGAAAATACAGAGTTGTCTTTCAAATCGGAGCTGGGTTTGCAACTCGCAATATATCCTCTCTATCGGTTTGATAGCTACGCCATCTGGGTGCGAAACCTTTAATCGTGGTGTCTTTTCTCTTACTATGGTGAATTTTGAAGGTTTGTGTCCTTGATATGTATTGTCTTAAATCTTATAGGGAAGCTCTCTCTCTCAATTTATCCTCAGTATTTGGCAACGTCATCTAGGTGTGAAATCTTCAAGTTTGTGCTAAGTTTATCATAGGATTTGCAACACCATCAAATATTCATCATGTATTCCGAGTTAGCGCTCAAATTTAATGGTGAAAATCCAAAGTAGCCTTTCAAAGTTGGGAGTTGGGCTTGCAAAACGCAATACATCCACTTTTTCGGTTTGGTAGCTACGCCATCTAGGTGCGAAACCTTCAATCGTAGTGTCCTTCTCTTACTATGGTGAATTTTTAAGGTTTGTGTCCTTGATATTGGGTTGTCTTAAATCTTATAGCGATACTCTCGCACTTGTATCAATTCTCTATCTTATCTGTGGAGTTCCTCGGAGTATAGGTTGCAGAGATGGAGAAGTTTCGTTAGCAAGCTCTGATCAAATGGCATGGTACTCATTTTGGGCAGATCAGTACCCTCTGCCTATAATAAAACTTTTTTGATAAGAAATGAATCTTGTTACTCCTCAGATCCGAGAGCTAGTTATCGTCATTATTCATTCCAAGGTACTGCGGAGATAGGAATAGTGTTTAGTTCTTGATAAATGCTGTGAAGTTATTGATGTTTTCTCCTGAATAGAAATAAATTGTCAATCTATCCTGGGGCATAGTTTGGGGTTTGAAATCGCTTAGATTGGTTCCGAGGGAAATTTTGCCACACCAAGGCTAAGACCAGCATTCCCATGCTGGTCCATTATCCATCAAAGATACAAGATTCGAAAACAAGTTCAGCATAATTTAAAGTGACCTCTTAACCTTTTTGTCAAGTTTATCTTGACCAATTTCGAATGCTCATACCACGAGGGTACATCTGATTCGGTGCAGTCGATCTGCATCATCTATGCTTGTTACTATTATTATTATTTCCATCCAATTCGTGTTGCTGTTTGGCGTACAACAACAAATAATAAATAGGTTAACAGTAGTACATGGAAGTCAGCCAGTCAACCAGTCACTCAGTCAGCAATACAGTAACAACAAAAACAGCAACAACAACAACATCAGCTGAATTTTCGTTTCGTTTGTTCATTTAGTGGTTATGTTGTTCGGTCATGTTGTAGGTTGATGTTGTTCAACATTGTGTTCATCTTCAGAGAGTGAGTGAGTTTGTTTTGTTTTTTTCTTCTGGCGAAAATAGTGTTTTATGGTTATTTAAGTAATTGTTAGTTTCATTTCAATAATAAAATGTATATAAAAATCAGCACCACAATTGTTGCAACATTTGCTGTGTGTATGTTTCGCTTGTTTCGATATTGATTTATGATTGTTATGTGTGAAAGTTTAAAGTTTTGGCAACTTTATTGGCACGATCTTAACGGAATCTATTGAAATTTCGTTTAATAGGAGAGGCAGATAGACTTCAACAAAGGATGTTTTTTAGTGGAATTCGTGAGGGTGGCAAATTCCATTATTTTAATAGGAGAATATAAGGAAATTAACATCCAGACAATAAAAATGGCGCCCAACTTGGCGACGATGAAAGCGTGAAAGCCATGTGAGATCATTCTTCAATCATTTATTTTGTGAACGTGGGAAACACAAAGGATGTTTTTTGTGGGTTTGGTGATGCAAATTTCATTATTTTTGTAAAAACAAGTAAAAACGGAGTTAAGTTCGGCCGGGCCGAACTTTATATACCCTCCACCATGGATTGCATTCCACAGAGGTTGTCGGTTTTCGTAGAAGTGCAGTAATATTACAGGAAAATATAAATTTTGTAATATAGCCAAACCAAAACAAAAAACTTTTTATTTTGCGTGTCTATGCAGTCAGAGGAATGTATACACCGAATTCCATGATTCCAGCTGAGCCCATTTGGTTGGCACCATTTTTACCCCCTTGACATTTCTACGCAATTAGAATTTCATCACTCTAGCTATAGTCGTTTAGTTGGTACTATTTTTATCCCCCTGTACCATTGTATCCCTTGAAAGTACGAATTTCGAAAAATCCGTTTATTTTCCGTGTCTACGCAGTCAGAGGAATGTATACTCCGCATTTCCTGACTCTACCTGCGGTCATTTGATTGGTACTATTTTTATCCCCTTTTTTCTTTTTAACCCCAAAAAGTACGAATTTCGAAAAATCTGTTTATTTAAAGTGTCTACACAATCCGAGGAATGTATACACCGAATTTCATTACTCCAGGTGTAGCCGTTTGGTTGGTACCATTTAATCCCTCCGTACCCATTGTATCCCTTGAAAGTACGAATTTGGAAAAAAAACTTTTGTTTTCATGTCTGCGTAGTCAAACGAATGTATACTCCGAATTTCACGACTCTAGCTGCGGTTATTTGGTTGGTACTATTTTTATCCCCTTTTTCTATTTTGACCCCAAAAAGTACGAATTGCGAAAAATCAGTTTATTTTCCGTGTCTACACAGCCAGAGGAATGTATACTCCGAATTTCATGATTGTAGCTACAGTCATTTGATTGGTACTATTTTTATCCCCTTTTTCAGTTTAACCCCAAAAAGTACGAATTTTTAAAAATCCGTATATTTTACTTGTCTATGCAATCAGAGGGATGTATACACCGAATTTCATTATTCTAGGTACAGCCATTTGGTTGGTACCATTTTTATCCCTCTATTCCCATTTTACCCCTAAAAAGTACGAATTTGGAAAAAATGCTTTTATATTATGTCTCTACTCAGTTAGAGGAATGTGCACACCGAATTTCGTGTTTCTAGCTGTTGTCGTTTAATATGTACCATTTTTACCCCTTTTTGCCCCATTTCACCCCCTACAAATAAGAATCTCTTTATGGTGCACGTTTTTGCTGTAGGGGGAATGTGCATAACAAATATCAAGTAAGTACAAGCAGACATATTGAAAAAACATGCTTAAATACGCTAAAATATTAGGGATTATTACGGGTATTTTTAGTCCTTGTGAGGGAAAAATTTTTCCCTTTGGGCCGATTTCGCCCCATTTTAATCCCAACCGATCTACGACTATAAGACGCATTTATGGAAAATTTGAACGTTCTAGCTCCTTTCGTTTAGATGCTAGCGTGCGCCCAACTTGGGAGATGAAATTGTGAACGATAGCCCTTTGGTCGAGCTCAAAATATTTTCTCCCATGCAAAGTCGGCTATACCGAGGCTACATAGATGAATATTTCCTGTGTTATCGATTTTCGGCAGAGTCACCAAGATCATTGTTCAGCCATCTCCTTGGTACAGCAGGGGTACATATGACACCCAACTCGAAAGAAATCCAGACACTTTAATGTCTTAAGTGCATTTAAAGTGATGGCGCCCGACGGTAGAGTCACGTGAAACGTACCCAATATCACTCTATTACCATCTGTTCTCGTATAAATGGGAGAGGTTACCAATGATCACATGAAATCTAGTTAAGATCACTATTCAGCCATCTCCTTGGTACCGTATGCACACATATGGCGCCCAATTCGAAAGAAATCTAGACGTTTCAATATCTTAAGTGCATATAACGAAAAACCGCCCGACTAGAGGGTCACAGAAGAAAACGTGAAAGCTAGCCTATATCATTCAATTACCATTCGTTAAGAGAATATATATAATATATATGGTTACCAATGGTCACATGAAATCTAGACATCTCCTCGGTACCGTAGGAGTGCATATAATGAAATGGCGCCCGATTGGGGGGGGGGGTCTCTGAAGAAAACGTGAAAGCTAGACTCGACAATCATCTCTTAAGAGAATTTATGGAGCCAAATACCAATTAATTGGCGCCCAATTTAATCCATTCAAGTTTTGGGTCCCAAGTTGAAGTTGGCGTTATCAATGAAGACGTGATATCACATGCCTGACCAGCCATCTCCATAGCACCGCAATGCATATAAAGAAATGGCGGCCAACTTGGGGATCAATGATGAAGATATGATAGCCAACAAAGATCACTCTTCAATTATTATTTTTGAGCGGTAAGAGCACATACTTGTCATCGCCCATGCTGGAGATTTTGGATTAAATATTTACTTTTTCATTAATGGAGCCCATTCATTCATTAATGGAGCCCGGACTCTGCCGCGTCGTAAGCCAATATAAAGATATGGCTCTCAACTTGAGAATTAACGATGAAAATGTGATAGGTAGCCAAGATCGATCTTTGCGTCATTTTAATGCTTTTTATCCCTCTCCAGGGAACAAATAATTCTCTTCATGGACCTATCATGCGGGCATTAAGGGAATTCAATAATATCTCCAAAGGCAACTTTGATATTAGTGATTCGTTAGCTAATTTAATATATTTCTAGTTTTTAAGTCGTGCTCTGTAAGGAAAATTGTTATTTCCATAGACTGACTGGAATAAACAAATTAAAGATTACTCTTCAATTATTCGTTTAGCGTCAGAAGGGTTCATAAGGAATATGACGCCCAACGTGAAGCATATGGATGAACAATTCAATTTTTGTTATTATTTACTTCTGCCAGTCTATTTCCAAGATGCAAAGACGAGTAAGGTGTCGCAAGTGTATATAAAGAAATGGCGCCCAACTTGGGTATTGGCTCAATTAAAAGCGATAGCTATCCTAGATCACTCTGCAATTATTACTTTAGTGCCATAGGGACATATATTAATATAATATATAGTAAGGTGGAGTTTTTCGATGATCAGTTTAGTTTCTGGTTTTTGGTGCCCAATTGCAATGAAATTCGGAAACATCAGTGTTGTAGATGCAAATAATGAAGTGGCGCTCTTGGGCTTTACAGATGAAAATATGATAGGTAGTCGAGATCATTGTTCAATTATTACTTTAGTACCGCAAGCACACATAATAGATATGGCGTCCAACGTGGATAGTAGACTGATGAAAAAAATGTCATTATTTTCTTTCATTTCTATCTTCACTTCTTATTTTATAGCCGTAAGGGCACATACTGGAAATGGCGCCCAACGGATGAAAATTTAATTTTTCGTTATTCTTTACTTCTGCCCATATATTTCATTTTGTAAATGATTATTGATGTATGGCGCCCAACGGATGGAAATTTTAAATTCTTGTTAATCTTTGCGTCTGCCCATATATTTCATTTTGTAAATGATTATTGATGTATGGCGCCCAATTGCAATGAATTCCGGACACGTAATGTAAATGGCGCCCAACGGATGGAAATTTTAAATTCTTGTTATTCTTTGCGTCTGCCTATATATTTCAGTTTGTAAATGATTTTGATGTATGGCGCCCAATTGCAATGAATTCCGGACACATAATGTAAATGGCGCCCAACGGATGGAAAATTTTAATTCTTGTTATTCTTTGCTTCTGCCTATATATTACATTTTGTAAATGATTATTGATGTATGGCGCCCAATGGGAATGAATCGGACACTTAATTTAAATGGCGCCCAACGGATGAAAATTGAAATTTTTGTTATTCTTTGCTTCTGCCCACGTATTTCATTTTGTAAATGATTATTGATGTATGGCGCCCAATTGCAAAGAATTCCCGGCACATAATGTAAATAGCGGCCAACGGATGGAAAATTTAAATTCTTGTTATTCTTTGCTTCTGCCTATATATTTCATTTTGTAAATGATTATTGATGTATGGCGCCCAATTGCAATGAATTCCGGACACATAATGTAAATGGCGCCCAACGAATGAAAATTGAATTTATTGTTATTCTTTACTTCTGCCTATATATTTCAAATGATTGTAAATGATTATTGATGTATGGCGCCCAATTGCAATTAATTCCGGACACATAGTGTAAATGGCGCCCAACGGATGGAAAATTTAAATTCTTGTTATTCTTTACTTCTGCCCACGTATTTCATTTTGTAAATGATTATTGATGTATGGCGGCCAATTGCAATGCATTTCGGATACATAATGTAAATGGCGCCCAACGGATGGAAAATTTAACTTCTTGTTATTCTTTGCTTCTGCCCACGTATTTCATTTTGTAAATGATTATAATGTATGGCGCCCAATTGCAATGAATGCCGGACACATAATGTAAATGGCGCCCAACGGATGAAAATTTAAATTCTCGTTGTTCTTTACTTCTGTTGTCCATGTATTTTCATTTTCTAGATGGTTTTGTGCTACTTACGAATGGTTTTTGTGGTCCGGGATAATCATAACCATTTTGCTTAGGCGGTAAATATTGATTTGAACCAGGTGCTATTTGGGCACAGACGCAAGCCAAGCCAATAACCGATATGCTCTGAAAGTGGAGAGAGAGAGAGAAATAAACAACTATTAGAATATGTTTATTAAATATAGATATTATATAGTTATAAGTCAAAGCAGGCATTGAGTTAAATTTATTTATTACCTCTGGCTGGATTTGCATTAAATCAGCATAATCTCTATATTTAAATAAGTTGTAATAAAGCAACATTGTTTATCTACCTAAGAAATATGTAACCTTCAATAAATGATTTCCGTTTCGTATATAATTAATCAATAAAACGCAATCTAATCGATAAGTGATTAAGGATGACAAGATCAATTTGTAGTTTGTTGTTGCCGTTTAGAATTTATGGCAATAATCTTGAGTGTTAGAAAAACTATTTTTTTTTCTCTATAAAGTTGACAATGACTAACTCATTTGCTCAGGTGTGTAGGGTATCCATGCTCATATCTACCTATCCTATGCTCACTATGTCCAATATGCCAGAACAATAAAGGCAAATCACAAGTCATCACTCGATCATTGATGGATGAGCTCAACTTGAAGAGTTTTTATTCGTTTCTAAGTTTTTTTTTGCAGGGAAAAATGTTGTCAATTAAAATACAAACGTGCCTGACTGACTCTGATCTCTGATGGAGTACCATTTGTTATCGGCCAAACAATCATTGATTGCCTTGTTTTAAATGTTTTCCTGGCTTTATGTGGCTTCGTGTGTCATTATTAAATTTCTAATAATTTATTTCATTTCAGTTTAATTTTTCCTCTTTAATTTCATTCCATGGCATCTCTTTGTTTTGTTTGCCTTTTCAATCTAAATAATTGCCATTTTAAATGCCCTTTAAAAATAAAGTTTTTTTTTATTTCGTGGCTGTTTCGGTTTTCAGTTTGGGCTAACAAAAGCACCAGAGCACATGGCTGAAAACAAACTGTGCAAATCAGACAAAAATTCTAATAAAAGCTTGCACCTGCAAGCGTTTTCAGTCCGTCCGTCCCGTCCGCCGTTTGTCTAGCATGTTTGTCGCTTTGGTTTTGGTTTCGGTTTTTTTTGTGTGTTTCGCTTATTGTGTTCGATATTGTTTAGCATTGTAAATGATTCTGTTATTGTTGTAGTTGTTGTTGGTTTTTTTCTTTGTTTGGCTCTGGAAAAAAATCAGAAACATTTAGTTTTTAATGTCAATTGTGATTTTAATCATTTTCTGCCGAGCATTTCGCGTTGTTTGGTATTTGTTATTATTTGGCCAATTTTAATTCGTTGTTGTTGTGAATTTTATTTCTGGAGGACTTTTGTTTCGGTTTTCAATTGACTCGATTGTTGATGGCTACAATTGGGTGAGGTGCCAATTGAGAAAATGTTAGTTTTTATTTTATTTGTTTGGCTGTTTTCGGTTAATGCCAAGGAAGTGAAAACAATGTCTAGACAGTTTTATGATTGCTCCAAGAACAGTGTTTTTTTTTGCACATTTGACGAATACAAGTGTTACCATTTTTTTATGCTGCAGGTCAGGTCGTTAAAAAATAATGAGATAGCGACTTTAACAGTCATGTTGCCATTTAAATTTGATTGAATCTTTATTGCGCTGTAAAACAAAATTAAACTTTTTCGAAAATGGAATGGAAAAAAGTCTACCCTATAGGAGCTACAACAAAAAATGAAGAAGCAGTCGATATACTTTTAAAAATTATTTTTTATTTAAAACGGCACCTTAAGGCACAACTTAACGCTCCCTTGACATTTTATTTAATAAAAAGGCAAATTTATTTGATTTATTTATTTGATACTGTGAGCTTTGAATATTGAATTTTCAGTTTTGTCGAAAATGCCTAATTGTTTTGAAAAAAAAATGATTGAGGTAGAATATTTTTCCATTAACTCCAGAGACTTATAGCAGAATTTTATGAACGATATTTTAGTAGAACATTTTGAGCCGTTATAGCCTTTTTTATGAGTGTTTTTTAGTCTTTTGCACATAAAGGACCAAAAAGACCCCCCTACTGAGGAGATAGAGGGTTAAACTATTCCACAAAAATGTTCTTCGTATAGTTTTCGGTAATATTGCTAAACACATGCTATACTTAAAATCTAGGGATCAAAAGGTTTTGTTTGGGACAGTTTAGCACCAATTCCCGAAAAATTCCTAATTTAACCCTAAAATTAATTTTAGGGTTTTTACTTATTTCTGACATTTAACTTGAGTTTTAGTGCATTCAGAGACCTGTAGTGAAATGTTGTGACAAATATTTTTGTATAATATTTTGACCCGTTAAACTCCTGTTTTAGGGGAGTTTTAAGCCTTTTGCACATTCCTGTTTTAGTGGTGTTTTTTCCCTTTTTCGCAAAAGTGATCATAAAGACCCCTATATTGAGGAGCTAGAGGGTTAAAATGTTCCACATAAATGCCGCACGTAGTGTTTTAAGTAATATTAATAAGCACTTTCTATTCTTAATTCTGAAAGGAACACAAAGTTTCATATGTTTCCTATGTTCATCATAAGAATTGGAAAAAATACGAAATTAAAACGAATAAATTAATTTTAGGTTTTGGCTTAGTTCTCTGGTATTTACGCTGAGTTCTGAGTTTTGGTGTATTCAGGGACTTATAGCAGAATCTCATGGCAAATATTTTTGTCGAACATTGTCATCCGTTAAATCCCTATTTAAGTGGTGTTTTTTAACATTGTCATCCGTTAAATCCCTATTTAAGTGGTGTTTTTTAGCCTTTTGCACATCTCCGTTTTAGTGGTGTTTTTTACATTTTTGCGCAAAAAGGACCAACAAACCCCTTATATTGAGGAGCTAGAGGGTTAAAATGTTCTACATAAATGTCGCACGTAGTGTTTTCGATAATATTGCTGAACACACCCTGTACTTAAAATCTAAGGATAACAAGGTTTTGTGGGACAGTTTCGACACAAATTCGGAAAAAGTATCAAATTAACCCTAAAACGAATTTTTATGTTTTGGCTTATTTCTGGCAGTTACGCTAAATTTTAAGTTCTGGTGTCTTTAGAGACTCTGAGTAGTATTTTATGGCATACACATACATGTAGAACATTTTGACCCGTTAAACCTCGTTTCTGGTGGTGTTTTTTACCCTTTTGCAAAAAAGGGTAAACCTCGTTTCTGGTGATGTTTTTTACCCTTTTGCAAATAATGAACCAAAAAGACCCCTATATTGAGGAGCTAGAGGGTTAAAGTGTTTCACAAAAATATTCCTCATTGTGTTTTAAGTAATATTGCCCAACATTAGAGACTCTGAGTAGAATTTTATGGCATACACATACATGTAGAACATTTTGACCCGTTAATCCTCGTTTCTAGTGGTGTTTTTTACCCTTTTGCACAAAAGGATCCAAAAAGACCCCTATATTGAGGAGCTAGAGCGTTAAAGTGTTTCACAAAAATGTTGCTCATTGTGTTTTAAGTAATATTGCCCAAAACATGCAATACTTAAAATGTAAGGAGCATAAGGTTTATGGGACAGTTTAACACGGATGCGGAAAAAATACGAAATTAACCTCTGAACCTTCAAAGGATACAATTTTCACAAATTATTTTAAATACTTATTCGCACCCTATGATACCAGTAAAAATGTCAAATTAAAGAGGAAAATATGAGTTAAAAATACTTTAATTATCATGCTACTATCTATAATAGTTTAGCATTAACAACCATTGAAAATTGTCTCTCTTAAAAAGTAAAATAGGAATAAACTAAATAAAATAAGGGGGAAATTTGAAATGGTTATCAATGCATAAATAAATACAGACAGAAGCATGAAATTTGAAGTATTTTTAACAGATATTCTCATCTTTTATTTGACACCGGTATCGGTATCATAGGGTACGAGTAAGTATTTAAAATAATTTTTTTTTTGAAAAATTGAAACATCGGCCAAAATTTAATACCTTTTGTTCTATTAAAAAATTCGGCAAAAAAACAAAATTATTTCGAAATAGTATTTAGAACAAGTTTTTGCAATATTGTATCCTTTTGAGGTTCAGAAACAAAAACTGTATTTATATATCTATAATATTTAAAATAATTTTTTGAAAAATTGTGTCCTTTGAAATTAACATCCTGATCTCTCCTGGAGTTTTTGGATGAACTTTTTAATTTTGATTTATGGCGCCCAATTGCAATGAAATTCGCCCAATTTGCTATAGCTAGCCAAGATCACTCTTCACTTCTTATTTTAGAGCCGTAAGGGCACATAATGGAAATGGCGCCCAACGGATGAAAATTGAAAGTTTTGTTATTCTTTGCTTCTGTCCATATATTTCCTTTTGTAAATGATTCATTGATTGATTGATGTATGGAGTCCAATTGGAATGAATCGGTCACTTAATTTAAATGGCGCCCAACGGATGGAAAATTACATGTTTTGTTATTCTTTACTTCTGCCCATATATTTCATTTTGTAAATGGCTTTTGAAGTTTGGCGCCCAATTGCAATGAATTTCGGACACACAATGAAAATGGCGCCCAACGGATGGAAATTTAATCTCAAGTTCAGATGATCCATGATGATGATGATTCTTTTCTAAGTTTAAACTTATTATTTAAGTTGAAAAAAGGTCAAATAAAACATATCAAAAATATGAAACCGATCATTGACTCTAATACCATTTGCCAGTCTCCAATATTGGCCAGTTTTTATAACATTTTCACAGCATTTCTTAGTTGTGGATGGATTTTTTCTAGTTTTTGATTATAAGGGGATTGAATAAATAAATGTTTAAAGACTTAAATCTCGGTTATTCCATTGTTATTTGTAATTTATTTTCTTTCCCAGTGGCATCTAGATCTAGCACCTTCTAGATAAAATAAATTCTGCAGTAGTCCCGTAGTCTAGTTACCTAAACTTATTTCCCAAATCCTTAATTATTTACTATTCTCCTAGAATATTATTTTATTAATTTATTTATTACAATTTAAAATTTTAATAAACTAGAAACAGCAATTAAAGCTATCGGCTACCTAGAATATTATTTTTGTGTTTTATTCGACCTTTTTTCAATTAAATAATTTTTTAGTCATTATTTATTTTTTAGCCTTTATTTGTTTAAATATAATTTTCCGATATTTAAATAAATAAAATAATTTAAATAATAATAATCGTTTTATGCCTTTGTCACTTGCAAATTATTATTTTTCTTTCCGAATGACAAAAGATCTTTCATCATTTTTTTTCTGAGGGCCTACAAAAGATGACAGATAATTCTTGGGAACTAGAGAAAAACAATCTTGCTCTCATACAAGACATAGACAAACTGCACAAAAATTCCCATAACACCCACACATGTTGGACAATTAAAACAATTACGAATAAAATTATAGAAAAAATCAGATGCATTAGCAATTAGTTTGGAAAACATGTTATGGCACCATAAAATTCCAAATACATCTTAAATCACACCTTAAAAAAAGCCCAACAAACAACGTCTGCCTAGACTGACTCGTAAAAATGCAAACTCACATAGAAAACAATAAACTTATTAAACTTCGAAAAAGACAAAAACAAATAACAAACGAAAAGAGTTAAAAATATTAACCAACTAATAGTGTGAGTTATGGCAATTTTTCATAAGCCACAGATTGTTAAAAGAGAAGTAGCTCTGAAAACCATCAACAAGCTTAGCGCAGACACTGCAGCTTAACAACATCTGACAATAAACGCCAGATAAGCTGCACCACAAGAAGAGATGTTACACACAGTAGTTTATGTGTTAAATGGTGACTTTGGCCAGAACCAAGACGACGACGAGCGGCCTGAACAAGGAGTGATGAAGACAACAGCCGAAGACATAATAAAGATGTTTATCGCTTTGGAAAATGTTAAAATAATAAATATGTTTTTTGGTATTGTGTTCAATGGTGGTGGTGGAAAGAGATTTAAGGCATTTTAAATGCCTATTTAAATGGGAAAAGGCAGGTTGTAAAAATCAAAATTTGTGTAGAAGTTTTTTTTTGGGGGGTTGGCTACAATGACTTACAGATTTTTAAACTTAATTTAATGTCGAATTTTTTTGGTAGTAGTAAAGGCCAATGAAATATTCGTTAATATAAAAAAAATAAAGGAAGACCATAACCCTGAGAGCTAAAAGGAGGAAATTTTTGATCATCCAAAAATCCAGAAATTTTTAAAATCATTAAATCGGTTACAACTTCTTAAATATGGCCCTGAAATTTGTGATCATCCAAAAATTCAGAATTTTTTAAAATCATTAAATCGGTCATAACTTCTTAAATATAGCCCTGAAAGCTAAAGTGAGGATAATTTGAGATCAACCAAAAAATCCAGAATTTTTTAAAAACATTAAATCGGTCATCACTTCTTAAATATAGCCCTGAGAGCTAAAAGGAGGATAATTTGAGATCAACCAAAAATCCAGAATTTTTTAAAATCATTAAATCGGTCATAACTTCTTAAATATAGCCTGAGAGGAGGATAATTTGTGATCCAAAAATCCAGATTTTTTAAAAATCATTAAATCGGTCATAACTTCTTAAATATAACCCTGAAAGCTAAAGTGAGGATAATTTCTGATCATCCAAAAATCCAGATTTTTTTTAAATTATTAAATCGGTCATAACTTCTTAAATATAGACCTGAGAGCTGAGAAAGGAGGACAATTTGAAATCAACCAAAAATCCAGAATTTTTTAAAATCGTTAAATCGGTCATAACTTCTTAAATATAGCCTTGAGAGCTAAAAGGAGGATAATTTGTGATCAACCAAAAGTCCAGAATTTTTTAAAATCAATAAATCGGTCATAACTTCTTAAATATAGCCCTGAGAGCTAAAAGGAGGATAATTTGAGATCACACAAAAATTCAAAATTTTTAAAAATCATTATATGGGTCATAACTTCTTAAATATAGCACTGAGAGCTAAAAGGAGGATAATTTTTGACCAACCAAAAATTCAGAATTTTTTAAAATCATTAAATTGGTCATAACTTCGTAATTATAGCCCTGAGAGCTAACAGGAGGATAATTTGTGATCATCCAAAAGTCCAGAATTTTTTAAAATCCTTAAATCGGTCGTAACTTCTTAAATATAGACCTGAGAGCTGAGAAAGGAGGACAATTTGAAATCAACCAAAAATCCAGAATTTTTTAAAATCGTTAAATCGGTCATAACTTCTTAAATATAGCCTTGAGAGTTAAAAGGAGGATAATTTGTGATCAACCAAAAGTCCAGAATTTTTTAAAATCAATAAATCGGTCATAGCTTCTTAAATATAGCCCTGAGAGCTAAAAGGAGGATAATTTGAGATCACACAAAAATTCAAAATTTTTAAAAATCATTATATGGGTCATAACTTCTTAAATATAGCCCACAGAGCTAAAAGGAGGATAATTTGTGATCATACAAAAATCCAGAATTTTTTAAAAACATTAAATCGGTCATAACTTCTTAAATATAGTCCTGAAAGCTAAAATGAGGATAATTTGTGATCGTCAAAAAATTCAGAATTTTTTAAAATCGTTAAATCGGTCATAACTTCTTAAATATAGCTCTGAGAGCTAAAAGGAGGATAATTTGTGATCATCAAAAAATTCATAAATTTTAAAAATCATTAAATCGTCTTAACTTCTTAAATATAGATCTGAGAGCTAAAATGAGGATAATTTGAGATGAGCCAAAAATCCAGAATTTTTTAAAATTGTTAAATCGGTCATAACTTCTTAAATATAGCCCTGAGAGCTAAAAGGAGGATAATTTGTGATCCCGCAAAAGTCCAGAATTTTTTAAAATCATTAATCGGTCACAACTTCTTAAATATAGCCCTAAGAGCTAAAAGGAGGATAATTTGTGATCATATAAAAATCCAGAATTTTTTAAAATCGTTAAATCGGTCATAACTTCTTAAATATAGCCCTGAGAGCTAAAAGGAGGATAATTTGTGATCATCCAAAAGTCCAGAATTTTTTAAAATCATTAAATCGGTCGTAACTTCTTAAATATAGCCTTGAGAGCTAAAAGGAGGATAATTTGTGATCACCCAAAAAAAAAAGAATTTTTAAATTCATTAAATCGGTTATAACTTCTTAAATATAGCTCTGAGAGCTAAAAGGAGGATAATTTGTGATCATCAAAAAATTCATAAATTTTAAAAATCATTAAATGGTCTTAACTTCTTAAATATAGATCTGAGAGCTAAAATGAGGATAATTTGAGATGAGCCAAAAATCCAGAATTTTTTAAAATTGTTAAATCGGTCATAACTTCTTAAAGATAGCCCTGAGAGCTAAAAGGAGGATAATTTGTGATCATCCAAAAATCCAGAATTTTTAAAAAAACATTAAATCGGTCATAACTTCTTAAATATAGCCCTGAGAGCTAAAAGGAGGATAATTTGTGATCACCCAAAAATCCAGAATTTTTTAAAATCATTAAATCGGTCATAACTTCCTAAATATAGCCCTGAGAGCTAAAAGGAGGATAATTTGTGATCATCCAAAAAATCCAGAATTTTTAAAAAAACATTAAATCGGTCATAACTTCTTAAATATAGCCCTGAGAGCTAAAAGGATGATAATTTGAGATCATCCAAAAGTCCAGAATTTGTCCACCCAAAAATCCAGAATTTTTTAAAAACATTAAATCCGGTAGGAGATATAGACCGATTTTTTGAAGACCTTGAAAAACTTTAGGTTTTAAAAACTTAAGGTGTTTGCCTTTTGAAGCGATCACCAAGTAGCTTTGATTAGCTCATGCAAAACAAAAGACTTAAGCAACGAACTTTATTGTTACCCCGAGAATGATCGTCTGATGGATCAATCAATCAATAAATAGACCTGTCATTGCTCTCTTTGAAGCTAATCTTTACATTTTGAAACCTTTTTCGAACCTTAGACGCCCTAGATGACAAAAAATAATGTTATAATCCCCGTGCGTTCACATATGTTTTGTGGATTAGATTTCTCGCATCAAATTTTTGTACTAAAAATATAAGAAACCAAATGCATTGTAGCTAATATAATTTAACCTAAGTTCTGAACAGGCTACAAAAGAAATCAAAAATTTATTTTTGTTAAAAATATTTGCTATATGTCAATCCTTAATTCAATTTATTTATAAAGTGTTTTAAAGTCGGTTTATATTTTCCACATTTTAATATCTTTAATGTTTTATTATTAGATCATTTGCCTTTGTTGTTCTTCTATCTTAACACCATTTTATAATTAAACATTTTGTTGTTTAATATGTATCCATTTTTAGTTTCCATTTAAATGTTATGTTTATGGAAATGATTGGCGATCTATCTCCTCTCCTGACCATTGGCTATTTAAGGTATTCATTTGTGAATTATTTATTTTAATTAAATAACATGGGGTCGACTACTTATTCATGGTAGATTAAATTTAGTTATGGCTTTACGGTAGCCAATTAAAATGATAGATGTTGGCTAACGCTGCGAATGATATCATAAATTATTTGTTTGCTAACAAGCGTGCAAAATTTGATGGAACGATATTGGTAAATGAGACAAAAAAAACAAATACTAGAATGCTCAAAGATACCCACTGTGCGGTAGATTTAAAATATTTATTGCATTAAGTATATATTTATGGCATGACGAAATAATATAGTCTTTATTAAATTAAGGATTTATAAAACCATACATTTTTAGATCGCAAATAGTAAAAGAAGGGGTTTAAAAATGGATTTTTCGCAAATGTGACCGTATGGAAAGATATTGGTAAATGAAATAAAAATGTTTACCCCTCAAATAACTGACATTTTTTAATGTTTTCCCAAATTTTAAATTCAGTTGTCTGTCATTTTTTCCATAGATAATTTTGAAGAGAGATCATTTTGCAGTAGTTTTTCATTTTTCCCAAATTGGGAAAGGTTTACAAATAAATTGGCAAAATAATTATTTCAAATTAATAACCATGTTGACAAATTTTTAAACATCGAATTTCTAGCATAAAACTAACAGATTGAATTTTGGGAAAAAATAATGTAATTTTTTACAATCGGCACCAAAATAAAAAAATAATTAAACGTTTATTCACTTAACCGGAATGGTCATAAATTATTTAAGAGAATGAAAGTAGTTCTGAAGACATTTCAAACAAGGTAAAGGGTGTCCCAAGAAGAGCGCAATTTTTAAATCTGGCAACATTCGAAGTGTCATTGTTTGACATTTGAACAATTGTTATTGTTTGTTAGTAGAAGGTACGAGGTTAGTAAAAATGGAGCGCTACACGAATGAACAACGCATTCTCATTGTGAAATTGTTTTACCAAAATGGTGAAGGTTTTGCGGCTACAGTTCGCAAATTGCGATCAATTTGGGGTCACAATAATGCTCCAAAAGAGTCAACTGTAAAGAGATTAATGGATAAATTTGCCGAAACTGGGTCTGTTAGTGATGTAAAGACAACAACGCGCCATCGACCAGGTCGATCGACCGAAAATGTCGCAGCTGTACGTGATGATGTCGCTCAAACTCCATCCACCTCAATTCGACACCGAGCTCAGCAAATTGGCGTCTCCAAATCCACTTTGCAGCGAATTTTGACGAAAGATTTGCATCTTCATGCAGTTTTTCTTTGCCTAGAATTGAAGAAATGAATGTGGAGGGCATGTGGTTCTAACAAGACGGCGCCACATGTCATACAGCCAGAGAAACAATTCAATTGCTGCATCAGTCATTTCCCGGTCGTGTTATTTCGCGTTTTGGAGATCAGAATTGGCAGCCTAGATCGTGCGATTTAACACCATTAGATTTTTTTCTTTGGGGTTTTTTGAAGTCGATGGTTTACGGGAATAAGCCGACGACGACTCAAGCCTTAAAAGACGAAATTGGACGCTGCATTAAGATCGCGTGCATGCCAGCAAAGCCGCTGCGGCCATCTGCACGATATATTGTTCCATACATAACCTCATTCTGTCTACTTTACGATATAATAAAGTTTCACGATTTTTTCTTAAATATCTGTGTTTTATTTAAAATTAAAAAATTGCGCTCTTCTTGGGACACCCTTTATAAACCAATTTCGAAATACAAGGATTTATAATTTTTTGTGGAAATTACAATGTTTATAATTGTGCACATAAAATTCTAAGATTTTTATTCCTAAAACACATATAAAATACTTTTTAAGGAATAATCTTTCTCAAGATTTTTTTTTAGTTTTTTCGTTTGCATTTTTTTCGGCAAGTGAGTTGTGCTTCTCGTTCGTTTGTGAGAATCATCTCCTTATAGAGGCCGGGTTTGATGTTGAAAAGTCGCTGCGAAGCCACTTGAAAAGACTTTTGACATGGTCGAAATCATGATCGTGGTAGTCTGCAGCCAAGTAATAAATGTCACCATGCCATTTGTAAATAAATTTGCATTCTATGAAATATAGAAGCAAAATGGTCTTGAGCCAGGACAATATCCCAGTTTTCTCAAGATTTTTAGAAAAATCGAAGTCCTGCGAAATGTTTGCCGTTCGGAGTGACTGATTACACTGTGCGACAGTACTTTTTGCACCTGAGACCAGATCATATACACATAAAACTAGAGATAATGTGTAGAAACATTATAACTGTGTACTCACTCATTTGATAATCTTTTATCATTTTTACAGGACTTTTAATTTCCAAAAGATATATTTGTTTTAATAATTTATTTTCATACTTTCGAGAATCATACACTTGTGATGTGGTTATCAAATGAAAGAGAATTATGTCTGTTAAAAATACTAAAACTTGCATGCCTCTTCCTGTATTAGTTTAGTATTAACAACTAAATAAATAAATGGGAAAATTTGAAATTGTTGTTAATACTAAACTAATACATATATATAAGCATTATATTTAAAGTATTTTTAACAGATATTCTGCTCTTTTATTTGAAATCCATATTGCCTTTGTACGCCTAGTCAAAGTATGAAAATAAATTATTTAAACATCTATATCCTTTGGAAAATAAAAGTCCTGAAAAAAGGAGAAAGTATCACCAAATGAAAAATGGAGTACACAGTTTTTCTATATACGATCTCTAGTTTCACGTGCATGTTGTCTTGCGACATACATGTCGTATCATCGACAATATGGACATTGAGAGTCCACACACAGTCTGTGCTTTAGGTCCATGACTGAATTTTTGACTTTATCAAGCTGGGTAGATAGTTTACGCATTGGAGGGTCAATCGATCTACCTGCCATAAGGGCATCGAGAACTGACCACAGTGCAACAGAAATTAAAAATGTTGTGTTTAAATCGTAATGGATTATTTTGTGTATGCAAACAGTATGCCTGATTTATAAAATCAACACAAAAATTTTTATGGATAATTTTTCAATTTTTTACTAAAATTCCAATTTTCATTGAAGGTACATTTAATAGTTTTACTATCATTTTGGAAATATCGGTCCAAACGTAACCGCTTATATGTTCCACTAAAGGTAATTATTATGGCTACAAATGCTGCGAATTTCACTCTCACATAGAAACAGTGGTTTTAGAAAAAAGTCTCAAAAATATATATTTTGTTGGTTCAAAAAAAAAAAATCATTTTTGCTGGCCTGAAAACAAAAAAACCAAAAAATAAAAAAATAGAACAAATAGTTAGAAAAATATTTTATTTGATTTCTTCAATATTCAACATTCCAACAAAGAAAATTTAACAGATCTATGGATAAATGTAGAAGTTATAGTCCTATTTGTAGAAGGAAACTATTTTTTAATCTTGGTTTTTAAATTTTTTGGTTAAATGTCCCTTCTTAAATTAGATAAGAGAGTATTTTTACTTTATAATAGCTGGCATAATGACGAAGAAAACCAGGTCTCTTTGAAGTAAATTTATTGATAAATATACACTTATTTTTGAAGTAAGGGAATATACAAAATTTGTTACATTTTATCAAGTTTTTGTTTAAACTTCTTGTACAAAAAGGGTCATAACTTCCACATTTATCCATAGATTTATCCTCAAACTAGAACCTTGCTTTCTTCGCTAAGATACCAGCAATTATAAAATAGAACATAAAGCATTATGTTATCTTATTTATAAAGGGGTGTTTCTCGCTATTTGAACACAAATTTAAAAAAATCATTATTTTCTAATAAAATCCTGTGCGTCTAAAAAGTGAGTTGCAACTTCTACATTTATGCATAGATCTTTTACATAAATCCTGTGCGTCTAAAAAGTGAGTTGCAACTTCTACATTTATGCATAGATCTTTTACATAAAGGCATTGTTTTCTTGTTAAAATTTTAGCTATTAAAATATAAAACAATGTATTTTGTCCTCTATTTACTATTTGGTATTATAAAATAAAGAGTGATTTTTTTGAGGTTAGGATTTTCATGCATTAGTATTTGACAGATCACGTGGGATTTCAGACATGGTGTCAAAGAGAAAGATGCTCAGTATGCTTTGACATTTCATCATGAATCGTCTTAAAAACGAACAACGCTTGCAAATTATTGAATTTTATTATCAAAATGCGTGCTCTGTTAAGAAAGTTCATTGCGCGCTTCCATTTTATGGTCAGTTTAATCGACCCACTGAAGCGGCTATTCGGGCTATTGTGACTAAATTTCGCACCAAATTTACATTGTTGGACATTAAACCACCAACACGCTTACGTAGAGTGCGAACTGAAGAAAATATCGCAGCTGTATCGGCCAGTGTTAATGATGACCACCAATTTTCGATTCGTCGCCGTTCGCACCAATTGGGTCTCTGTTACTCAAAAACGTGGAAATGCCAAAATTGGACTAAGCGGATGGACCACCTAAGACGCAGCCGCGGTCAACATTTAAATGAAATTATCTTCAAAAAGTAAATGTCATGGACCAATCTAACGTTTAAAATAAAGAACCGATGAGATTTTGCAAATTTTATGCGTTTTTTTAAAAAAAAAGTTATCAAGCTCTTAAAAAATCACCCTGTATATATATATATTTTTTTTAAATCATTTTTTTCTGTTTCTAAACCACTGTTTCTATGAGAAAGTTTTTTGAAAGTTTTGCACGATTTGTAGCCATCATAATTACCTTTAATTGAATATACAAACGGGAAGCATCGGACTTATATTGAGAATCCAAATAAAAGGTAAAGGTACCTTGGACTAAAATTTGGAATTTTAGTATTTTTTTTAAATAAAAAAATTTTTGCTTACGAGTTTAGACAGACAAAATACATCAGAAAATGTTATACATAGCCCTTCGGCAAAATATTTTTTATATAGTGAATTTTGAGGTAATTTTTGAGGTGTATTTTGATTTGATCCCTGAAATATTACAATATGCAGAACCTCAGTATGATCTGCAGTTAGACCAAAGCCGATTGTATTGTTCTCATTCCGACTTGACTTCTCACTCTAAAACAGATTTTGATGAAATCAACATTTTGTTATTTAACACAATTTCAATTTCTCATATATTCTCTTTTTTTTCAACAAATGTAAAAAGCTTGTTTAAGAAAAATCCACGACTTCCTATAGCTGTAATAGTAATTCCAATTATCTTATCTTGTACTTTTGTTTTGTCCAAAGATCATCTCATAGTAATTAATTCCGCTTGAATCACGATACATTCTTTCTTTTTTCCATAGAACTGCGGTAGGGGCAATCGATCGTTCGATTCAAGGTAGATGTTTGTTTTTTTTTTTTTTTTGTTTTTGATTCAATGTTGAACATAGTCGTTGAGTATTGTTGAAGATAACCCCATGTCATGTAATGGAACCCACCGCTCCACCCTCCACCATTTGCCTATTAATTGTGGCTATTGACGAGAACTTAGCCATTTGCTAACAGCATAATTAGTACACCAGACGAACGAACGATTTTGTGGCCCTCGGAGGCAAAAACAGAAGACTTAAGCAACGAACTTTGTACTGTATGACGATCCTCACCAGGCCACCCACTGTTCGAGGGCCATTGAGCGCGTATACAGTTAAGATTAACAAACATAACGGGGTAAAAGGGTGATGATGATTATGCCGATTTAAAATAAATGAATTAGCACTTTAGGTGGTAAGCACATCATACATTGTATAGATACAAACATATTTTTGCTAACAATGGTAACTATTTCCAATTACATTGAATCGGAATGATTTGAATAAATCAACACATTTTTGTTGGTCATGTTTTATTTTAACAAACATTAATCATAATTGTGTCTATACTCGTTGAGAGTGTAATAAATATTTTGTGTAAAAAAAAAAACAAATTGTTGTTTTGCTGTCTTTGCTAAACTCTCAACATATTTATTAACAATTGTGTGTTTTTTGTATTTTTCAAAATTCATGTTTATATGTAAATATGTATTTTCAGTTCTGTTCGTTTACAAATCATTGGATTATCTTCTGCCAATTGTTGTTGTTTTTTTTTTTCATGCGAACGATTGATTATCAACAATTGTTTGCAATGTCGTTACTTTGCTTTTCCTCACTCACAACCCCACGAGTTGGGGTTCATGAGCTTTGTTTTTTTTCTCGCAAATTCATAATGTATGCTTTGTTTAATTGACATCTCTTGCCATGAGGAACCTTTTTGCTGTGCTCTCGCTGTATAAATAATTATTTCCGTTTTCGATTAGGGGTTTGAGTGCCCGAGCAACTACCAACAGGTAGTCGGTAGTTGCTTAGGTTCGCCATGTTCGTTGATTGTTATATTAAGGATGATATGCTAATTAAATGTTTTGCTTAGATTTTGTTTTGTTTTTCGATAACACAGTTTCGTTGTACAATTAATTTTAATTACAGTGTTTGAATAAATGTGTTTTTCTGTTGTTGCTTTCATCTCTGTAATTATTATTGAGATAGGTCTATCTGAGTGTGAGAGAAGGGCGTAAATTTCATTTAGCAATGAGGTGTTGAATGCCTAGATATCTAGATAGTACAACAAATATGCAAGTATTTGGCATTAAAGATTTCGATCTTAATTGTTGGAGAGGGGGAAATAAGCAAGGCAAGATATATGAATTAGTAAGGCAATTCACTTCAAAGGTTGCTACTGTAGGAAAATTATAAAATGGATAAATATACACCGAACACCGGCAACTATTATGTCGAAAAATATTTAGGATTTTTGTAGTTTTGCGATATTATTTTTAGAGTGGAATGTTCTGAAGTGAAGTACCAAAATCAATTAAAATATTTAGGACTATTGTAGTTTTGCGCTATTTTTTATAGAGGGGAATATTCTATGATATCAGTCTTTACTGTTCTTCATCAGTGAAGACTGATATCATAGAATATTCCGCTCTAAAAAAGTAGCGCAAAACTACCAAACTATCAAGAAAGATTTATATTTTTCCGAAATCTATAGATTTTTTGTTCCAACTATGATAGATTCATAAAATCAGCACAAAAAATTAAGGATATTTTTTAATATTTGCATTCTCATTTTAGAATTATTGATGCCATCATACCCGCTTATTTGTTTAATAAAATGTAAATTATGATAGCTACAAATGTTGCGAATTTCACATTCACATAGGAACATTGTTTTCGGACTCGTCTCCAAAAATTTGAGAAAAAATTGCGTTTGAATGTTGGCTATTTTCTTTTGATTTTTTCGTGCCAGCAAAATAGTTCTTTTTCGAAAATAATGACTTTGCCATCTCGTTGAGATAAAAAGTAAATGGAAAAAGTGCCTCCAGAGAATCAAAAAAAAAAAATATAAAAAAAATATTGACAGTATTATTCTATTACCTAGAAAAACGTTATTTTAAAATTTCTGACACTATTCTATTAATTAATTAATTAATAACCATTGCCATGAGAAATTTTAAGACCAGTTTATTCTTATTTTTCTGAAAAATTGATTTTTCAACATATGGTAGACCATTTTCTTAAACATGAAATGGTTTCGTAACTAAATTTGTTTTATATTTTTATTGAAAATACATTAAAATAGCTTTTCATGTCTAATGTTTTAGAGATTTTATTTGAGAAAAATCAAGTTTTCCCTTTCTATTTATATTCAACATTTTCTTGTTTATTTGACTCCAAAAGCTTTATGTGACGCAATATTTTCTTCAATACTTTTCTCATGGACAATAACATTTCATAACTTAAAATTAAATTTAAATTTTCTATACATCTACTAGCATTCGTATTACTTCAATGAAATTGTTATTTTTTGTATCGAGAAGTTTTCTTAGGTGGAAATGAAGAAGTTGTGAGGAAGTCAACAAAATTTGATATTTTGCAAGACTTGAAGAAGATCTGTTAACATATGTGGATTCTAGAGCGGAAAAATTCAGATTGGTAGCGAAATTTGTATGGAAGCTATATATAAATCTGAACCGATCTAACACATTTTTACCACAGATGTTTCCAGTTGAAATATAAGGTGTTTTGTGAATTTTGAAGAAAATCTGTTAAAATATGTGGATTTTAGAACTGAAAATTCAAATTGGGAGCGAAATTTGTATGGGAGCTATATATAAATCTGAACCGATCTAACACATTTTTACCACAGATGTTTCCAGTTGAAATATAAGGTGTTTTGCGAATTTTGAAGAAAATCTTTTGAAATATGTGATATGGGGGCTATATCTAAATCTGAACCGATTTTCTTCAAATTAAATAGCGTTCGTCCTTGTCCCGAAAAACTTCGTTGTGCAAAGATTCGTTTAGTTCTGGCTACAATTGCGACCTGTATCGTGATTACAACAATAGATGGACAGACGGACGGACGGACATTGCTAAATCGACTCAGAAAGTGATTCTAAGCCTATCGGTATAACTAACAATGGGTCTATCTCCCTTCCTTTTGGGTGTTACAAACAAATGACATAATTCTCTCGAGGAGTGTATACAAATATTTAAGTACAGAGTGGCTGAGGAATGTTGCTACATCAAGAAACTCAAATAACTTTTATTTTAATTCATATAAATTAGTAAATATTTATAATGTAAAAATGGGGTTTTCGTGGTTTGGCCGTTCTATAGAGACAGAAAAAAATATAAAAAAATATTATTATTAAGTTCTGGACAAAAAAATGAAAAATGCTGATATTTTAGAATATTTGTTCTGGCACAAAATATAATTATAAAATGCATTTCTTTTTGGAGTTGACGAAGACCATATACACGAGAAATTAAACTTCGTATTCAGGAGAACTGTGTACTCATTTTTCCATTTGGTGATAATAGGGTTATAATATTTATTTTCGTTCGTTTTCTGAGTCAAATGATAGAAAAGAATATTTGTTAAAAATATTTCAAATTTCATGTTTATATCCGTTTAGTTTCAGCATTCATAATCGTTTGAATTTTCACCCTTAAAAATAAAAATAAATAAAGTTTAACTTTTTAAGGGGAGGATTTTAAACAGTTGTTAATTCTAAACTAATACAAATAGACACATGGAATTTTTAGTATTTTTAACAGATATTCTTCTCATTCATTTGATAACAGTATCGACATTGTATGATTCTCACAAGTTTCATAAATTATTAAAACTTCTAATTTTTAAAACTTCTAAAACTTCCTGTAAAAAGATCACCAAATGCAAAACTAAGTATAATGTATATAGCCTTGTTCAGCTGCAATGAAAAAAAATGTAAAATTGTCGCACAGTGTTATATGTATTTTGAAAAATCTCAAAGCTCCTTTGTGATTTTATCGTGGAATTGCATCAATTCCAAAGAGAAAGGGCAACATTTTAAAAAGACTTCCATGAGGCATAACATCATTTATTCTCATATAAAAACGCCATTTTCCTCTTTCACCTACTCCTAGGCATTTTTAAGATTATTTATTCGTGCGTTTTTACTTCAGGGAGTGATTGTATTTAGGATTTATTTTTAAATTCTCACATTTGCAGTCGCTTTACACAGTTTTATTGTCAGCACGACTTAAAGTTGTTAACACTATACTTTAACCAAAAAAAATATTTATTTATTCTGAGCTTCTTCAAAATAATTATTTATTTGAAAAAAAAAAAACTCTTGACGAACCCTAGATTTTTTTCCTATCCTTTCTTCTTCTTCTCTACTGGTGCTGCTTCTTTTGATCGTGATGTTATCCATTCTAATTTTGTAGCTCGTTAAAAGTGTTTACATTACCACCATACATACATACATACTTACGCCTCCATAATAAATTAGGCTTGGTTAAAGGGTGACACTCGGAGAAAAATTAAATACAATAAAAAATTTTACTAACTTCCACAAAAAGGGCCATAACTTTGACATATATTCTTAGATTTTCTTCAAATAGGCTTTGATTTTTTTTAATTTTTATATTTATTCGACTTTTCTGATTTTAACTATTAAATAATAATTGTTTAAACTCGAGGTCTCGTAATATTCGCTTCAATATAATAAGACCTAATATTTTGTTATTTATTTAACCACAAATTTAACAAAACATTATTAAAAAATCGTTTGTGTCTATAAATTTATTCAGAGAACTTTTCTGTGGAGACATTGCTTTCTTCTTTATAATGTTAGCTATATAATGTTAGATATTTCATCATTTATTTTATGTTTTTAATTTTCATCGCCTTTAAATATTTTTTATTTATTCCCAACATCACTTTTCTCTGAGTGTACTTTAGAGATAGAATCGAATCGAATGGAGTGAATCTAAAATCCTTCAATTCATGTAGAATTGGATTTATTTAATGTTTATTTTCATCATTTATTTTATGTTTTTAATTTATAACGACTTTAATCATTTTTTATTTATTTTTGAAAACACATTTCTCAGAGTGTACTTTAGAGATAGAATCGATTCGAATGGAGTGAATCAAAAAATTCTTCAATTCGTGTAGAATTGGATTTATTTAAAGTTCATTTTCATCATTTATTTTATGTTTTCAACTTTCATCGGCTTAATTATTTTTTTACTTATTTTTGACAAACACTTTACTCTGAGTGTACTTTAGAGATAGAATCGAATCGAATGGGGTGAATCAGAAAATTCAGATAGAATTGGATTTATTTAAAGTTAATTTTCATCATTTATTTTATGTTTTTAATTTTCATCGCCTTTAAATATTTTTTATTTATTCCCAACATCACTTTTCTCTGAGTGTACTTTAGAGATAGAATCGAATCGAATGGAGTGAATCAAAAATTCTTCAATTCATGTGGAATTGGATTTATTTGAGTTTAATTTCATCATTTATTTTATGTTTTCAAATTTCATTCCCTTTAATTATTGTTTATTTATTTCCAACACCACTTTCTCTGAGTGTACTTTAGAGATAGAATCGAATCGCATCGGGTGAATCAAAAAATTCTTTAATTCAGGTTGAATTGGATTTATTTAAAGATCATTTTGGATTTGGATTTATTTAAAGTTCATTTTCATCAATATTTTATGTTTTTAATTTTCATCGCCTTTAATTATTTGTCATTTATTCCCAAGATAGAATAGAATCTAATGGAGTGAATCAAAATATTCTTCTATTCAGGTTTATTTAAAGTTCATTTTCATCTTTTTTTTAAGTTTTCAATTTCTATTGAAATTAATTTTTTTTTTATTTATATCCCAACACCACTTTTCTCTGAGTGTACTTTAGAGATAGAATCGAATCGTATGGAGTGAATCAAGTAAGTGTGTGTCTGCAGGGTTGTCATCTATTAAAGGCATTAAATCACATTTATGTTAAGCAATTATTTCATAAAATCAAATTACCATAAATGATGTTCTGTTTGTTTGCGTTTTTTTGCGCTCTATCGCAATGATGTGCTTAACTGACTGTCAGCCTGGTTAACTGCCTCCGCACCCGTTCCTCAATCTACACTCTCTTTGTTGACTCTTTGTTGTACTCTGCCATTACCGTTAATATATTAAACAAGTTAATAAGCAGTTATTACAAGAGTTAAGAGTTGTTTAATAAATAAGTTGGAAAAACATATTATGCGCGCACAAAGTGTCTTTTATAATATGTATGAAAATTGACAGGCTGGCAGCCTCAGCGGCAGCAACGATTAGAGGGAGAGTTACCAGCACCACCATCACCATTCATTCCGCTCACATTCATTCACGATTATGTAGCATGTGGCATGTGTGGCATAAATCTGTGATGGAGGTGAGTGAAACGTAGCATTTTTTCGTTTTTCGTTTTTTTAATTAAATTAAACATTATTAAATTATGTTTAAGTTAATAACGTTTAATGGCCATCACGCAGAGCAATAAATGCAATTTGTTTATTATAAAAATTCCATATTTCAAAAAAAACTTTCAATTTATTCATTTTGAATTATTTGCCCGTTACTTTTTTGGAGGCAAGGAAATTGTGGTAGATGTTTTCATTTTGGTTTTTTATTTTTTATATTTTTTTGGTTTTGATTTTGAATTTTGCGGCATCGTCTTCTTTGACTTTTGAGGGCATGTTGTTATTTTGTTTATTTATTTCTTTTTTTGTGTAGTACGCCCACTTGTAGCTACTGCTTGTTGCTACATATTTTTTATAGCATTTTTCCCACATCCATCCATTCATTCAGCCATCCATGTATGTACATTGTACATCAAACAATTGTTGGATAGATTTTCAAAACTTGATAGGTGATGATGATGGCAAAATTGTGGTATTTGTTTGTTACATGATTCACTCTAAGTGTTACACCATCGACCTAACATGGGTAACACCTTCTCGGCAATGTTTTCAGCCTCTTCAAAATGTTCATTCATAATCTTGAAAAAAAAAAAAACAGTGGTTTGTTGCTGAACAGTGAAGTATTGCAAGTAGAATATATCTTCCATTCTTACCGCCCCCTAAAAATACGAAATTAACCCTAAAACGAATTTTAAGTTTTGGCTTATTTCTGGCATTTAAATTGAGTTTTGAATTTTGGTGTGTTCAGAGACTGGTAGTAGAATTTTATGGCAAATATTTTGGTAGAACATTTTGACCCCTTAAATCCCTGTTCTAGGGGTGCTTTTACCCGTTTACGCAAAAGGGACAAAAAGGCACATAAATTGAGAAATTAGAGAGGACCAAAAAGACCCCTATATCGAGCAGTTAGAGGGTTAAAATGTTACACAAAAATGTCGCTCGCAGTGTTTAAATTAATATTGCTGAACACATCTTATTCGTAAAATATAAAGATCGTAAGTTTTTGTTGGAGAGTTTAGCACCAAATCGAAAAAATACGAAATTAACCTTAAAATGAATATTAAACTTTGACTTATTTCTGGTACTTAAATGGACTTTTGAGTCTTAGTGTATATTGAGACTCATAGTGGAATTGTATGGCAAATATTTTTGTGGATCATTTTGACCCTTGAAAGCATTATATTAGGGGTATTTTCAGCCATTTAAACAAAAGAAACCAAAAATACCCCTACATTGAGGAGTTGGAGGGTTAAAATGTTCCACAAAAATGTTCCTCATAGTGTTTTCGATAATATTGCTGAACACATCCTATACTCAAAATGTACAGTTTTGGTACAGTTTAACACCAATTCGGAAAAAAATACGAAATTAACCCTAAAATGAATTTTAAGTTTTGACTTATTTCTGGCATTTAGGATGAGTTTTGTGTTTTGGTGTATTCAGACACTTATAGTTTAATTTTATGGCAAATATTTGTGTAGAACATTCTAACCCGTTAAAACGCATTTCTAGGGGTGCTTTTTACCCTTTTTTACAAAAGGGACCAAAAAGACCCTTAAATTGAGGAGTTAGAGGGTTAATATGTTCCACAAAAATGATCCTCGTGTGTATTCAGAGACCTATATTAGAATTCAAAGGCAAATATTTTTGTGCAACATTTTGACCCGTTAAGGAGTTATTTAAGGGGCACTTTTTACCCTTTTGCATAAAAGGGACCAAAAATACTTCTTTATTGAGGAGTTAGAGGGTTAAAATGTTCCACAAAAATGTTTCTTTTAGTGTTCCAAGTAATATTCCTGAACACGTTCCATACTTAAAATGTAAGGATCGCAGTTTAACACTAATTTGGAAAAGGTAGGAAATTAACCCTAAAATTAATTTTAAGTTTGAACTTTTTTCTGGCATTTAAATTGAGTTTTGAATTTTGGTGTATTCAGAGACTCGTGGTAGAATTGTCTGGCAAATCTTTCTGTAGAACATTTTGACCCGTTAAACCTCTATTTTAGTGCTGTTTTCAACATTTTGCACAAAAGGGACCAAAAAGACCCCTATATTGAGGCGCTAGGGGGTTAAAATGTTCCATAAAAATTTTCCACGCAGTGTTTTCGGTATTATTGCTGAACACATCCTATACTTAAAACGTAAGGATCACAAGGTTTTGTAGGTCAGTTTAACACCAAAACGGGAAAACACGAAATTAACCCTAAAATGAATTTTAAGTTTTGATTTATTTCTGACACTTATGTTAAGTTTTAATATTTGGTGTATTCAGAGACTCATAGTAAAATTGTATGGCAAAGAACATTTTGACTCCTTAAAACGCATTTCTAGGGGTGCTTTTTGCCCTTTTGTACAAAAAGGACCAACAGAACCCCTATATTGAGAAGCTAGAGGGTTAGAATGTTCCACAAAAATGTTCCTCCATGTGTTTTCGTTAATATTGCTAAGCACATCCTGTACTTACAATATAAGGGTCACAAGGTTTTGTTGGACAGTTTAGCACAAATTTGATGAAATTAACCCTAAAATGATTTTTTGATGTTTTGACTTATTTCTGGTATATAAATTGATTTTTGAATTTTGGTGTATTCAGAGACTCATAGTGGAATTTTATATCAAATATTTTTGTAGAACATTTTGACCCATTAACACCCCTAGAACTATGTTTTTACCCCTTTAAACAAAAGGGACCAAAAAGACCCCTCTCTGGGAGAGCTAGAGGGTTAAAATGTTCCACAAAAATGTCGTTCGTTGTGTTTTCGGTAATATTTCTGAGACACTTATTTTTGGATAGAACATTTTGATCCATTAAACCTCTGTTTTAGTGGTGTTTTTTACCCTTTTGCAGAAAAGGGCCCAAAAAGACCTTTTTAATGAGGAGTTAGAGGGTTAAAAAGTTCCACAAAAAAGTTCCTCGTAGTGTTTTCCCTGATATTGCTGAACACATCCTATACTTAAAATGTAAGGATCACAACGTTTCCTATGCCGCTTCATCACAAGAATGTGCAAACGTGGGAAATATTCACCCCCACCCCCTTTAAAATGACCACTTGTATACACTTTCTAACAGAATCCGAGCTTCCAGAACCTTATTATTTCCGAAAATGTTTAATTTTTTCCAAAATTATTATTATTATTTTTTTACAAATATATAACAACATGGAAATGCAAGCACTCTAAATAGAAGCGACACTGATGAGTTATCCCCACACCGGCTACGAAATACGTATGTGGACAAAGTGTGTAGTTCTCTCCCTTTTCAATTACTAAACACAAAATTGCTTTCGTAAAGAGAAGGGCTTGATATCAGGCATTCTAATGTATTACATTCAAAAATCAACTAAAAATTATTTTAGCCATATCTCCTGTGAAAATTAAAATATTGCAAAAATTGCGAAATTATATTTTTGGTTTACTGTAATCTACCAAAATGTCTTCTTTTGGTCACAAAAAAAAAGTTCGATCTTTCAAATTTAAATTCATTTCAAACCATAACTGGAAATCATATGGCGTGATTTATATTTAAATCATTCTCAATATTTTCAAAATTTATTTCATGCTACATTTACATACCCCTGCCCCCTCATGAGTACAATTTGTGGGTTATTAATGATAGTTCATTCAATGAAAAATGCTTTGGGACAAGGTGTTAAATCCACTGCCATTAGCGTTTAATAATATGACTTAGTGCACTACTACTTCACATATACATGAATACCTATCTACCTTCCTACCTACTTGGAGATGATGGATAACAGAGGGTAATTACACTGCAAAGTGCAAATTATATGAAAATAAAAATCTATTTCCGTTCCAATCTATCAATTACCACTGTTTACCGCTATGTGCGATAGACGGCGGTGGCGGCGGTCGTCGCCGCTATCTTCGATTTTTGTTTTTCATTTCCGTTTCCCGATGTTGCAACGCGTCTGACTGACCGAAAATTCTCATATACGCATTATTGCATGCAATTAAAGTGAGATAATTACATACACTTTTGGATAGGAAAGATGTATTCATTCATTCGCGATTGTACATAAACATTTGAATGGTAAATTTAACATTTACTTTGCCGCACATACATTAGTCGATAATTGGGGAGGTTAGACAGACAGACATTCGGCTTAAACTGTGTAATTATATGCCGACGTAGAGGTAATTGGAAGAATAAATGGTTAAGATGGACAATTTAGGAGTATAAAAAATGCGATTTTTTAAGTATAGGGTGGACCATTTAAAACTTTAAATTTGAACTACCGATTACTTTGACTTTGAAAGGTAGAATAACATTAATTTTTATTTCCATTTTTAGGTTTATGTTTGAAATTTCTAAAATGAGACGCTATACACCCGAGCAAAATTGGGAAATATTAAAAACTTACTTCGAAAGTAGTGAGTCTTTAATGCGAACTGTTGCGTCGTGTTTTCAGATGAAGCTCATCTTGGTGGCTATGTCAGTAAGCAAAATTGCCGCATATGGGTTTCAGAGAACCCACACGTGACTATTCAGAAGCCAATGCATCCACAACGAGTTAATGGTTGGTGTCGATTTTTGGATGTACTGAAGTAATTCTTCATTCGGATCGGATGAGGTACTGCTAGGGTTTGGGGTTTCCCGGACTTTTTTCATTTCCCGGGAAAACGGGAATGAAAAATTTCATTCCCGGGAATCCCGGGAATTCCCGGGAAAAAGTAATTTATTTATAGGTATGTTCAATATGGTTTAAAATATCAACATTTAATAACTGGTGTGTTTTTTTAATACTGTCATATTACAAATTAAAAACGAATGTTATAGTCAAAATATTTTACAAATTATTTTTCATTTTACAAATATTTTACTCTACACCTTTTCAAGATTATATTCGGAACATACAAATTTATATTGAGAAATGTAAATTCATATTAGGGACATATAAATTCATAATGGGTAATGTAAATTTATAATAGGAACATGTTAATTCATAATGAGATATATAAATCATAATTCATGGAGAACAATTAATGCATAATAGGAACATACCAATTCATAATGAAGTATACAAGTTTGTAATCAGAAAATCCATATTCATAATCAGAAAATACGTTTTCATATTCAGAAAATATGAATTCATAATGAGAAAATATAAAATCATATTGAGAAAATGTAAATTTATAATGAGAACATTGATAAAATATGTGTTTCTACGAAAATATCCATAGAAAAACGTACATACATAGCTTCGATTATAAATTTTAGAGTTCCTGATTATGAATTTATATGTTATGAATATATATTCCTGAATAAGAATTTATATTTTCTCATTATCAATTTGGATTTTCTCATTTTGTATTTATATATATCATTTTCAATTTGTATGTTCTTATTATCAATTTATATTTCTCAATATGAATTTACATTTCACATTACGAATTTACAGTGCTGATTATGAATTATCATGCTCCTATAATGAATTTACATTTCCTGTTATGAATTTACATCACATCGTGAACTTACATATTCCGATTATAAATTACATTTTCTCATTATAAACTTGAAAAGTTGTAGACTAATTGTCAGAATTGGACATTTATATCGCAGGTAGAAGTGACTGACTAGGTGTCACTAGATTCAAAATTATTATAATGTTATGACGCATTTAATTTAGAATATTCATTCGTCTGGAGACAAAAATATTTTATAGAAACAGGGGGGAATATTCTAAACTGTAAAAACAATAGAAACATAAAAAATTAATATTAATTTAATAAATTCATAAAAAATAAAAATATTGAAATAGTCCAGTCATTAATACTTACAAAGAACCATTTAAATACATCGTAGCATATATTTATATTCCTATTAGATTTCTCTTGAAAGTTTCCAGGCGAACAATTTTTATTGTATTCCTATTTTTAGACCATTTCTTTCTGGCTACATATGTAAAGTAAATTGTTCTTGAAGAAGATATTCACCTCGATTCTTCTAGGAAAACAAGAAAATTTACATTATGTAAGCCATAGTATTGTCGGCATGATATTTTTATTTCACAATAAAGATCCTGCAAATAGCCTCACAGAAAGTTTTTATTCCCCTAGCTGGGTTTCGCATAAAATGGCTATTTAGCGAATTTAAAAAGTTTTGTTTGTAGTAATATAATACAAATACTCAACAAATACTTATTATGGTCAGTAATGTAAATACATATATGAATTTGAAATACATCTAAAAATTCCAATTTATATAGTAACATTAAATTATTGATCAACATAATAAATAAATTATTTTTTTAATATTTCCCGTATTCCCGGGTAATTGAAAATTTTTTCCCGGGAATTCCCGGACCCCAAACCCTAGGTACTGCGGAGCCAGTCGTGGCAGTGTTCCATTATTAAATAACAAAGTTCACTCTTTCGAATAAAACCAGAAATTTGAAATATAATCAGTATTTTCTTACATTACATTTTAAATTTTAAATGTTCCACCCTATACTTATTTAGGAGGACTGAGGTATAAGATTTAAATAAAAAATATTAAACGAAGATTTTTTGAAAATATCAGCTATTTTTATTTATTTTAAATAAGAACATGGTTTGAATTAGACTTTCAATTGGACATAAATCTGAGTCCTCAAGAGTCCCAACCAAATGCTTAAGACGAAAATTTCAGAGTAGTGAAGTAATTTTTTGAGCAATTCTTTAGGAGGATACATATAAAAGATTTATACAAGAATAGTTGCTTAAGTGGGTGGATTTTTGAAAAAGCAGCTTTTGTAAATATTTTATTTGAAATAGGGATTTGATCTTGAATCTAGTTCAAATAGACTTCCAATTGGGCTTAAATCTGAGACTTAACAAATCTCTATGAGAAAACTCTTAAATCTGAGGATCTTGTCACCCAATGCTAACCATGAAACCGAAATATTAGAACATCATGAACATCAAGATGTATTTTCTAAGTGACTTAAGCGATGGAGGGATATATGATGCTTAATGGGGGGTATTTTTTTGAAGAAACATTGGGGAATGAGATGTAATAGAAAAAAAGTTCAACAAAAAGAATTTTCACCAATTATTGTTGTTGTGGGTTCGTGGAGAGAAAACTATATCGTGGTGAAAATCCATTAACCCATAGGTAATGTTTAATTCGCAAATTTTGCGAAATGAACATGTTCCTAAACAGTGGTTTAGGAACATTCTCCAAAAATTCGGATAAGAATTATTTTTTTGAAAAAAAATCTATTCTTTTAGCACGAAAAAATCATAAAAATAGAAAAAATCGTATTAAAATATTTTGTTTTATTTTCTTTTTTTATTTTCTAATAGATAACATTCTAACGAAAAAAACAATGTTTATATGGAAAAAATCTATGAATAAATGTATAAGTTATGATACTCTTTTAGACGCGAAATAATTAAAAAAATAATATTTTTTATTTTTGATATTGATATGATATTTTTGGGGAAAATTTTTCGAAAAAAAAATATTTTTTTGCTGGCACGAAAAAATCATAAAAATTGAAAAAAAGTCGGATAAAAATATTTTGTTCTATTTTTAATAGCTAACATTCTAACACAAAAAAAAAAACAATGTTATAAGGAAAAAATCTATGGATAAATGTAGAAGCTATGATAATCTTTGTAGGCGCAAAATAATTTAAAAAATTCGTAATTTTTTTTATTTCCTCTCCGACTTTTTTTACTATAATAATTTTTTTTAAATAAATAATTATGTTTTTCACAAATTTCTTTTCTGACTTTTTTATACTATTTTTTATGATTTTTTCCAGCACTAACAGATTTTATCACAAAAAATAATTATTTTTCCCCAAATTTCTTTTCCGACATTTTTTTATGTTTTTTTTTTCGTGCCAGCAAAAATTTATTTTTTCGAAAAAATTTAATTAATTTTTTTCCCAAAATTTTGAAAAATGTTTCGCAATATTGAGTATCTTCATATACAACCTGGTGTTATGAGACTTATATTTCATTTATATACAATATATCGCCGAAAATTGGAATTTTAGTAAAAAAATAATAAAAATACCATAAATTTTTTTAATATCGTTTTCGAGTTTAGAAAACCAAAATACGTCGGAAAGTGGTATACATGACCCTTTTCCGACTCTTTTCTAATTTTGATGATTTTTTCGTAACACCAAAAATTGAATTTTTCGAAAAAAATGTTTCCCCAACTTTTTGAAGATTGATCCTAAACCCCTGTTTCTATGTGAAAGTGTGATACGCAATATTTGTAGCTATCATGAGTATCTTTATATGTAAACTTATATATATAGGGTCCGCCAAATAACTTTTTTTGAAAATGCTATAAAAAAAACTACTGAATATTTTCTCAAATTTCTTTTTTTATTTGAAAGTACAATCCTTCCGGTTAATAATGGAATATAATTTCATTTAAACGGCAGCTGAGGGCACCCCCCAAATAATAGTCCAACGGTTGAATAGTTGAAAACAAAAAACGTTAGATGGCGGACCCTATACAATATATTTATATATACAAATATTTATATATACAAATATTTAATTCACCTTCGCCGAAAATTAGAATTTTAGAAAAAATAAAAAAAATATTGTAAAAAATTTTGTATTATCTTTATCGAGTTTAGAGCGCCAGAATACATCAGAAAGTGTTATACATGACCCTTCGACAAAAAAAAACACTCAATACAGAAGCGTAACTGATGAGTTATACCCATACTGTATACGAAAAATCAATATGTCTGAAGTGGCTATAGTTAATTGTGGTTGTCCTCTTTTCACTTCCAAAAAAACAATCATTGCTTTCGTAAGAAAAAAATTGATTTATTAAAAGCGGGTATTTTGGAGCACTGTGAATATATATGGCAATCCCATTTCTAACGAGATAATTCCGAAATTGTCTCTCCCTTTTCCCTTTTAAATTAACCAAATTAAAAATTTCTTTGTCTTCGAATCACTGTACTTTGGTATAAATTTGTAGGCCCCAAAAATCAACACATCCAAAAATTAAATTTAAATTAAAAATTTCATTTTAAATTTACTAGCCAAAGATGGTATGTCGATTGGGTTTCTATTTTGGAATTATTAAAAACAGACCCCAAAAATTCGCGCTATGAATATATGTGTTGTAACGAGATAATTCTTCAAATCTCATGTCCTCATTTTTATCGCACAAACATTATTGAACCACAGAATGAACAATTTATATTAAAAAATTCGTTTAAAATTTACTGGTGAGTTGATGGGCTTTATGTTTTAGAATTATTATTACAAAGAGACCCCAAAATATACGCATGTTTTCTTAATGACCATAGAAGATAAGTCGTTTGGGTTTCTCTTTTAGAATTAATAAAGCCAGACCCAAAAATATACGTGCAATAAATATACGTGGCAATTCCATTTCTCACGAGGTAATTCTTCAAATTTCCTGTCCTGAATCAACTAATTTAAATAATAATTTTTCAAATCTCCAGTCCTCACTTTTATAGCACAAAAATGATTGAACCACGGAAGGAACTAATTTAAATTATAAATGCATTTCAAAATTATTGACCAATGATGGTGAGTCGATTGGGTTTCTATTTTGGAATTATTACTAAAAAACGACCCCAAAATATACGCAGAATAAATATATTTGGCAACTCCATTTCTCACGAGATAATTTTTCAAATTCCTTGTCCTCACTTTTATGGCACAAAAATAAGCAAATGAATGAACTAATTTAAATGAAAATTTTCATTTCAAATTCATTGAGATGATGTGTCGATTGTGTTACTATTTTAGAATTGTTATAATCAGACCCCAAAATATACGAACAATAAATATTTTTGGCAACTTACAAATTTTTACATGACTTCATATCTTTATTGACCAAAGATGGTGAGTCGATTGGGTTTATATTTTGGAATTATTAAAAACGCCAAATACATTTCTCACGAGATAATTCTTCAAATTTGCTGTCTTCTTTTTTATCTCACACACTGTATAAACCAATTAAAATTAAAAACTTCATTTCAAATTTATTACTGAGTCGATTGGCTTTCTATTTTGGAACTTTTATTAAAAAAGACCCCAAAATATGCGTAATATGTAGCAGATCCATTTCTCACACGATAATTCTTAAAATTTTCTGTCATCAGAAATATTATTGATGCAATGCTTGGACCAATTTAAATTTGTTTCTCCTCGTCCGTCCTCCGTTAAACTCTCGCAAATTTGCCCATTTAATTAATTGCTTCGTAACAACTATAAATTGTATGCAATGAAATGCATTACATTTTGCAACTTCTTCTTCTTTTCTTTTTTGGTTATACAAACACTTTCAGGAATTTCTAGGGAATTTGCCAACAGCAGCGGCAGCTTGGGTGGAAGGGTGGCATTAAATAAATATTTAAATATAAACAATTTGCCCCGCGCTGTCTGCTCCCCGTATAAGCGTTGTTTAAACTTGTACGCTGAAGTAGTAGCGAAATTTATTAAGCGTAACGTCATAAATTTCGAAATAAAGTGAAAGAGAAAAGTGTATGCCACCACATGCAAAAGAGATTAATGTTGGGTGTAAGAAATGACCAGGAGCCGAAAAACAAAAGTTTTTCAAAATTCCACTAACCATCCATTATAAATGTATTAAGAAAGAAATATATAATTGCATTCGTCAGAAAATTTCCTTTCAAACTTTCCTGGAGTAAATAAGATTTCGACAAGTTTTGAAGGTGTTTGGAAGGCGATAAAATACATATTTCAAAAGAATACTCCTCAAAGCAATAGGAAAAGAGATTTTTTTCAAAATTTCAATAAAAAACGGCATTTAATTCCATCATCCCTCCATTATTAGAGCTGTTTTTCTTTAAGACTGGATAACTAAGCTACGATACCAAAAATCTAAATAAAATGTTAAAATTTCACTTAAAATAAGAAATAAGTAAATAAAATATTTTTTTAAATTCCCGCCAACAGCAATATCAATGTGTGCATTAAAACAAATTTTGAAAAAATAATTTTATATTAAAAATTTTGGTCATAGCCTGAATAATTATCCAGTAAGTCAAATTTATGGTTATCGAAGGTAAGCCCAAAAAAGTCAAAATAAAATATTTTTTTTTTTTTGAAAATTTGTTTTGATACAAATTTTGGTCTTAGCCTGGATAATTATCCAGTGTAAGTAAGTCCAAAAAAGTCAACAAAAAATATTTATTTTGAAAATTTCTTTTGATACAAATATTTATATTGTAGTTGGCCACAATGTGAAAAAGTAATTTTTTATTTTAACCAAAAAATTAGCTTGTTATCCCGACTTAAAGAAAAACAGGCCTATTGATTGAACGATAATATCTATTATTTGCATTTGTGTTTCACTGCTTTTAAAAAGAACTTTTATAATAGGATTCGTCTGGAAATTTCCTTTCAAACTCAGAGAAATTTTAGCAAGTTTTGAATATATTTGGAAGGCCATAAAATAATTAATTTAATAGAAAACATCCAGGAACTTTAAATGAAGCCAAGATATTTATACCAGCTCTACTTTCTTGATCCCCGAAAGTAGACATCTATTTTATAAGATTATAGTTTTATTACGAACTACACCTTTAGTGATATTACTTTCTTGGAAATAAAACCTTGTATCCTTCTATTGCTTTTTGCTTGCTCTTGGCCATAAATTAATTCCTACGCCTCATTAATTCTCATACATAAATTCTCCTCAAATAATCATATAATTAAAGCTATTAACAGTTTTCTCCACTGGAAAGAAAGAATATTTGAATATTTTTTCTACGAATTTCTGCAGAAAAATAATACACGTTTTTAAATTAATTCAACATTTGTTAACAAATTACAAGATACATAACAAGTTGGCCAAATGAACAATAGACTTGACCTGTCTGGCCCCGATACACAGCCCCATTTGAAGTGCGGCAAACCACGCAGACAAGCAGAAAGAAATACAAACAAATTCACATGAAGTTTGGGGAGGGGGAGAAAAACGCGTAAATTTCGCGGGAAAGCAGTGAAAGAAAGCGGAAAAACTTTTTTCACTTCTTGGGCAAACAACTTGTTTTTCTAGAGATAATGTGAGCAAAAAGGTGACCAGATGGTAGCGATTTTGTTTGAAACTAACTAAAGGTACTGTAAATAGGTCCACGCATTTGTAAGAACTCATAAATCGTGCCACCAGACCCGGCACTGAGAAGATTTGCGGTGATAGATAAAAGAATAGATTCCATCGAAATGAATACCATTTATTTCAAATCATTGACAATTTTAAAATTTTTTATTAATTGACAGAGTTATCGAAGTTTTTATGAAAACTACATTTTCCCAAAAATACAAGTTCACATATCTCATAATTTTAGAAAGTGAGGTCCAATAAAAATACTTAAAATTCGTTAAAATGACAAAAACTATGAAAAATACTAGATTTTCTTTTTTTCCCCTAAGAATACCAGAATTCCCAATGTGGGGAAAATATGTTCCAAAATTGGGGATTTCTTAAATAATGGTCAATATGATTTTTTTACAATTTTCATCTATTTTGATGAATTTTATGTATTTTTATTGGACTTCAATTCGTAAAATAATGAGAAAAAGTTCACGGAAAGACCTAAACTTGTATTTTTGCAAAAAATTAGCATTAATAAAAACTTCAATAACTCAGTCAATTACTAATGGCTTTTTAAAGGCTAAGCGGTGTTTAACTCCTTATTAAATATGTTATTTAAATAAATTCACAAGTGGTACGGTTACCATACAAAATATTGTGCAAAAATATTGTCAAAGTTGAAAAATGACTAAACAATTGTTTAAAAAATTATGTTTGCTGGACAAAAGCACACAGATTTCTTAAAGCTCGATCGAAAGCTCAGGCTTTCGTCGTTTCAAATCCGATGAGAAAGTGAAACCAACTAAGTTACATGTCTATAAGTGTGCAAAGGTATGACAACCCTGTTTTTTACCCGTAACTCAAGATTTTGCAGATGTTTGGGAAATATCAAATACAGATTCTTATTCTACTCGAAAATACCTACAAGAAAAATAATATTACTTCCCAGAGTTCATTCTTTTGTAGCACTGTGTTATTCAAAGATCAATTTGGGGTTTAGTTATCACAACTATAGCGGTTTTCACAACATCGCCTGTAATTAGTTGAGCTCTCAAGATTTTCCAAGATTAAAAGAATATCTCCCAAACTTTTTAAAGAAGTAAAATTTTTCACAAGAAAATTTAAACTTCTACAATCATAAACCTAATAACGTTAGAGAAGTTCGAAATAATCTTTGGTGTCACATCTGGATGGCGCCGTTAAAAGCTAAACAAAGACTTCAAGACTATATTCAATAACGACTGAATATATGGACTGGTTTGAAAAGATGTTGTCTGTGGCGATATAGAAAATCATCACCATATTCTGATGATTTTCGAACTAAAGATATCGGCTGTAATTAGTTGTGATCATCGAGCACGCACGGTATATAGATACTATTCCAAATATCTTATTCTTCCAAGATTTTCAAAGATTATAAGAATATCTCTCAAACTTTTCGTAGAAGTAAAAATTGTTATAAGAAAATTTAACAATTTAGAATCATAAACATAATAACGTTAAAGAAATGCGAAACGATCTGTGCTGTCACATCTAGATGGCGTCCTTCAATGCTAAGACCTAAAGCCATAATGACTGTGTATGTGCGAAAATGAACTCGTATGAATAGATGTAGACTGTGGAGAAATAGAAAAGCACCATCATAGTATGATGATTTTCCTGCGGTCTGTATTGTAGCTATACCAAATAGTCATTTAAATAGTTAAAATACTTCCAAAACTAGGAAAATACTTATTCAAGATACAGATCTGAGGATCTTAGGTCATAATACATTAGAAAAAAGGGTCTCACTATTCAGGTCTCACTCTAGATGGTGTGTTTGGTCTTCAGACCATTTTATTTAGTGCAGCTCCATCTTGCGGTCTGCATTGTAGTTACACTAAATAGTCATGCAAATAGTTAAAAAATTCCCAAAATCAGAAAAATACTTATTCAAAATACAGATCTGAGGTTCTTAGGTCATAATACATTAGAAAAAAAGTATATCACATCTAGATGTCGTGTTTAGTCTTTAGAAAATTAATACTTTATTTAGTACAGCTCCATCTTGCGTTTTGTATTGTAGCTACATCAAATGGTCATGCAAATAGTTACAAAATTCCCAGAATCAGGAACATACTTATTCAAGATACAGATCTAGGGTTCTCAGATCATAATACATTAGAATAGAGGGTCTCGATTTTCGGGTATCACATTTAGATGGCGTGTTGGGTCTTTAAAAAAGTAATCCTTTATTTAGTACAGTTCCATCTTGTGGGCCATAATACATTAGAAAAAAGGGTCTCACATCTAGATGGCGTGTTTGGTTTTCAGAACATTAATGCTTTATTTTGTACAGCTCCGTCTTGCGGTCTGTTTTGTAGCTATACCAAATAGTCATGAAAATAGTTCAAAAATTCCCATAATCAGAAAAATACTTATTCAAAATACATATCTGAGGTTCGTAAAAAAAAGGTCCTCACTCTTCAGGTCTCACATCTAGATGGCGTGTTTGGTCGTTAGAACGAAAGTCAGTGCTAAGTGTGATCACAGTTAACAAAACTGCCACATTCTCAACACACTCCATTAGAGTTACGACATTTGGTGTCACATCTAGATGGCAAACTTGAATGAATCCACCAATCCATCACATAGTAAATCGGTTAGAGAATTATCTCTCAATTTTCCTCCCTAATGAAAAGTGTCCAGATTTTTGGTGTGGCTGGTATAATGAATGGTAATACTATGTGGTAATATTAGAGAAATTCCTAACAAGTCTCCCGCCCCTACACTACCTCAGAGAAAAGCATCCAGATCTTTGGTGTCACATCTAGATGGCGTGGCTGGTAGAACGAAAGCATATACTATGTGGCCTTAGAGGCTAGCAGTTTAGGGAAATCAAAGAAAATACTTGATATTGACGCAAACCCAGCGCATTCACCACACTACTTTAGTGAAAAGCATACAATTCTTTAGTGTCACATCTAGATGGCGTGGTTGGTAGAAGGATTGTTGGTGGAAAGCAAAAAAACTTTTAAAATTCAGCAATATATTTAGGAAATATTTTTTTTAAATATAACCCGTTATTTCTTCGCGCTAACATTTTAAGAATTTGTTTAGAATCGATGTGGGAGTACACCTATATTATTTCTGAATTTTTATATCCTCACTCTACAGAGTAGGAGAGTCGTTTTAATCGATTTTCTATTGATTTTGTGAATCTGTATGCCTTAATGAACATAAATAGGTCTCTGACACGAATTTCTTGTTGCATATTGTTACCTGTAATTTGACGTATAACGTGTGATTCAAAGAAAATTGAATTGTACTATAAAAAATTAATCATAAATAGATTTTGGTACAATGTATATAAATACATATTTACGCCCTAGTCACGAATGCATCATTAATCCATGTCATGTGAGAGACTTACCTGAAAATAGAAAGAAAAGAAAAACATTTATTAGTTTCAAATTAGACGTAACATTAACATCTTAAGATAAAAAGGGTGGTTAAATTGTAAGGACCGATGTTGAATGTGAACCACACCTAAACGTCATATCTCAATTTCAGAAAAAACTCAATTTGAACCACGGAAAGATAAACAATCAAGCAACGCGTTAAAGTTATTCAGGCTTATTATGAAAATGGGCGTTCAAATCACAGCGCATATCGTGCACTTCGTGATTTTTTCCTCTTCAGTGATGAGGCATATTTTCACCTCAGTGGATTTGTCAGTAAGCAGACTCGCCGCTTTTGGGCAAATGATAATCCAAGAGTGAAACCAATGCACAATCCACAAAGAGTGACTGTTTGGTGCTGTTTATGGGCTGGCGGCATCATCGGGCCGTATTTTTTCCAAAATGAGGCCGGTCAGGCAGTTACTGTGAATGGTCTTCGCTATCGTGAGATGATCGAACGAACTTTTTATGGCCCGAATTGGAAGATATGGATGTGGACGATATGTCACTTGCCACACAGCTAACGAAACAATGGCTCTTTTGCGCGACAAATTCAATGGCCGTGTTATCTCACGTGGTGGCGATATCAATTGCCGCCAAGATCATGTGATTTGACACCGTTATTTGAAAGAAAAGGTGTACGTCGATACGCCAGCACCAATTCAAGTGCTAAAGGATGAGATAACTCAATTATGCCTCAGCGTCATCGAAAATTTGGACCATGGGATGGAGGTGTGCCGCTGAGGTTGTGGCGGCCATTTGGTCGATATTTTGTTCCACACATAATTGAACTATACCAATATTTTCATAATAAATAGAAATGACAATAATTTCCTAAATAATTTGTGTTTAATTCAAAATCAACATCGGCCCTTAAAATTTAACCACCCTTTATAAATTCTGAAACTGCTGTATACACCATAGCGTATGAGTGATATTAATTTTTAATGATGAAGACAATTTTAAAACAAAAGCCCTATAACTTCTACGTTTATCAATCGATTTTCTCCAGCTAGGCCTTGTTTTCTTCGCGAGGATGTCAGTTATAATAAACTAAAATAAAGTATTTTTTATATTATTTCTAAAGAGTCCTTTAGCGATATTTATTATAAAATAAAAATATATATTTTTTATTTTTTTTTGTCTACAAAGTTTGTCATAACTTCTACATTTATCCATAGATCTTTCACGTGTGGACATTGTTTTATGAGTTAGAATGCTGACTATCAAAAATATAGATTTTTCCTATATCTTTCTAATTATTATGATTTTTTTCGTGCCAGAAAAAAATCTATATTGATATACTGTTTCATAAAATAAACACAATAAATTTTTTATCGATACTTTTTTCTGTAAATTTTTACTGGAATACCTACTTTCGTTGAAGGTACTCCCAATTCTCTGGCTTGTATGCTCAATTAAAGGAAATTGTGATAGCTATTTTTCACTTTCACATAATAAATAATTTGTGTTTTACTCAAAATCAACATCGGCCCTTAAAATTTAACCACCCTTTATAAATTCTGAAACTGCTGTGTACACCATAGCGTATGAGTGATATTAATTTTTAATGATGAAGACAATTTTAAAAGAAAAGGCCTATAACTTCTACGTTTATTCATCGATTTTCTCCAACTAGGCCTTGTTTTCTTCGCGAGGATATCAGTTTCAATAAACTAATATAAAGTATTTTTATATTATTTCTAAAGGGCCTTATCGCACTATTTATTAAAAATAAAAACTGAATTTTTATTTTTTAGTGTCTACAAAGATTGTCATATCTTCTACATTTATCCACAGATTTTTCCCGCGTAGACATTGTTTTCTGCATTAGAATGTCGGCTATCAAAAGATAGATTTTTCCTATATCTTTCTAATTATTATGATTTTTTCGTGCCAGAAAAAAATCTATATTTATATACTGTTTCATAAAATCAACACAATAAATTTTTTATCGATACTTTTTTCTGTAAATTTTTACTGGAATACCTACTTTCGTTGAAGGTACTCCCAATTCTCTGGCTTGTATGCTCAATTAAAGGAAATTGTGATAGCTATTTTTCACTTTCACATAATAAATAATTTGTGTTTAACTCAAAATCAACATCGGCCCTTAAAATTTAACCACCCTTTATAAATTCTGAAACTGCTGTGTACACCTTAGCGTATGATTGATATTAATTTTTAATGATGAAGACAATTTTAAAACAAAAGGCCTATAACTTCTACGTTTATCAATCGATTTTCTCCAGCTAGGCCTTGTTTTCTTCGCGAGGATGTCAGTTATAAGAAACTAAAATAAAGTATTTTTATATTATTTCTAAAGAGTCTTATAGCGCTATTTATTATAAAATAAATATATAAATTTTTTAAATTTTTTTTGGGTCTACAAATTTTGTCATAACTTCTACATTTATCCATAGATCTTTCACGTGTGGACATTGTTTTATGAGTTAGAATGCTGACTATCAAAAATATAGATTTTTCCTATATCTTTCTACTTATTATGATTTTTTTCGTGCCAGAAAAAAATCTATATTGATATACTGTTTCATAAAATAAACACAATAAATTTTTTAACGATACTTTTTTCTGTAAATTTTTACTGGAATACCTACTTTCGTTGAAGGTACTCCCAATTCTCTGGCTTGTATGCTCAATTAAAGGAAATTGTGATAGCTATTTTTCACTTTCACATAATATATAATTTGTGTTTTACTCAAAATCAACATCGGCCCTTAAAATTTAACCACCCTTTATAAATTCTGAAACTGCTGTGTACACCATAGGGTATGATTGATATTAATTTTTAATGATGAAGACAATAATATAAAGTATTTTTTATATTATATCTAAAGAGTCTTTTAGCGATATTTATTATAAAATAAAAATATATATTTTTAATTTTTTTTGGGTCTACGAAGATTGTCATACCTTCTACTTTTATCCATAGATCTTTCACGTGTGGACATTGTTTTATGAGCTAGAATGCTGACTATCAAAAATATAGATTTTTCCTATATCTTTCTAATTATTATGATTTTTTTCGTGCCAGAAAAAAATCTATATTGATATACTGTTTCATAAAATAAACACAATAAATTTTTTATCGATACTTTTTTCTGTAAATTTTTACTGGAATACCTACTTTCGTTGAAGGTACTCCCAATTCTCTGGCTTGTATGCTCAATTAAAGGAAATTGTGATAGCTATTTTTCACTTTCACATAATAAATAATTTGTGTTTAACTCAAAATCAACATCGGCCCTTAAAATTTAACCACCCTTTATAAATTCTGAAACTGCTGTGTACACCATAGCGTATGATTGATATTAATTTTTAATGATGAAGACAATTTTAAAACAAAAGGCCTATAACTTCTACGTTTATCAATCGATTTTCTCCAGCTAGGCCTTGTTTTCTTCGCGAGGATGTCAGTTATAATAAACTAAAATAAAGTATTTTTTATATTATTTCTAAAGAGTCCTTTAGCGATATTTATTATAAAATAAAAATATATATTTTTTATAAAATAAAAATATATATTTTTTATTTTTTTTTGTCTACAAAGTTTGTCATAACTTCTACATTTATTCATAGATCTTTCACGTGTAGACATTGTTTTCTGCGTTTCTCCCGTTTTTCTGCGGTACTCCCAATTCTCTGGCATGTACGCTAAATTAAAGGCAATTGTGATGGCTATTTTACACGTTCACATATATACGATGGTTTAGGGATGGTCTCCTACAAATTGAGAAAAAATGTTTTTTATTTTAAGGTTTTTCAAACCAATTTTTCATTATGTCAAAATAACTTGGCCACCTTTCATTTCGCCCCAAAAAAGCCCTTTTAGTTCGTGTTTGTTAGTGGGGCGTCTCCAACATTAAAATGTACAATTAAACCAGTCAAAAAAAGATAGGAAGACAGACATAGGAAAAAGTCAATCCAGTTGTACGAATTCAAATGCGAAATGTCCATAGTTTTGATGATGGTTGTGGTTGTGGGGCTTCATGGCAAACAACACGTTTTGTTGCATTTGCTTTTCGACTCGACAATTATTTTTTCTAAATTTTTTTTGTTCACCAAAGGAACGACGATGTAACAGACAGCAGCATTCACCAAACGACGACTGCTCGCAGTAGTCGTGTATAAATATGACTCGGAAGGCTGTGATGCACCACAGAATACCGCACAAAAGATCAAAATCTAACGAGAATGGATGTGGATGTGGAATAGGAAATGCGGCACGCGTAAAAATAACAACTCGAAACGATAGACAGCCAGCAGACAGACTAACATTGGAAGTGGATGGGAGGAGAGTTTAAAATGGAGGCAAAGGAGTTGCGTTTTGAGAATCACAAAAATGGTGCTTATTTGAAAATAATACCGGGACGGACAGACAGGTTGTTCTTGTTATTTGGGGGTGAGTTTGAAAAAAAAAATTGGCCAAAGTTTTAGGCAGATAGTGAAAATGAGAAAAGGTAGAGAAAATGGTGGGTAGTTGTCAAGAATCAACATGACTTAAACGCTAAACATACATTGAGTGAGAGCTATGGTTAATGTTACAGTCAACGGCTTCTGGTTTCAATTCCTGTCAACTACCATTTTGCTTTAGCCATTGTCACCATGTATGCATACATGTGTCTCCCTTTTTCTTTTTTTTCTTGAATTTGTGCCACAAAAATTCACCCTTTTGTTGTCTGTCAGACCACCCTGACCAAAGTTGAAGTTGGAGAAAGAAATGTTTAGCCCCCTCCTTCCACTAAAAAGGCATAGCAGGAACTTTTGTGAGTCTGGTGGTTTTGTTTTTTTTGAGTTTTCCGGGGGGTTTTATTTTTTCTTTTCTTCCCAAAAACCACCAAAAATTTTAGTATTCGTTTGGCAAAAAACTCGTTCAGTTTTTGTTTGATTTTCTAGCCGACATTTGGTTGCTTGCTGGTGTTGTTGTAAGTCTAACGTTTAGTTTCCGGAAGTTGGCAATTCATTGCTATTTTAAAAGTGTAAACGTCTAGGAATATTTTGCTGAAGGCATGTGCGTGTGTTTGATAATGCTGGAATGCGAGGGGATTTGTGGGGAGTTTTAGTAGATTTTTTTTAGGATCGATTTTCTCTTGTTGAGTCACAAGGGTGGGATAATAACCAAAAGCACACAGATTTTAAATGAAATCTTGAAGTTTCCAGAAATATTAGGGGTCTTGAACTTCAAAATGGATCGCCAGGATTATGCGTTTCTTTTTCATCAAAATATTTTAAGTTGAGCCATTCCAAATATCCACCACATCTGGGTTGGTCACTACAGAAATACTCGAAAGCATGGTAGTGACTCATCCCTGGTTTCCCCTGTTTCTGTAATATGTCCTTAGAAAGTCCCTCAACTATGCTATCGTTCCCAATATATATTATCTAAATATTTTAGGTCGAACCATTCATAAATAGTCGAAAATATGGCCTTGACTCTATTCTTATCCCCTGTTTCTATAAAGTTGTCCCTAAACAATGCTATTGTTCCCCATATTTATCATCAAAATATATCAAGTCGAACGATTCGGTTTAACATAATTATTATTTTTAGAACAATGGATCGTATAAGTAATATTAATTTTGAAGGTCTTTCAGGCGTATGATTAATATAGTACTTATATGTTCTATTGAAGGTAACTATGATGACAGTAACAATCTTGAATTCGTGGATTTTACTTTCATATGGAAACATTGGTTTAGAAATATATATATATATATATATATATATTCTCATCGTTCTATTGTGGAACATAAGGCCATACGATTTAGAAATAGTCTCCTAAAAATTGAGAAAAATTTATATTTTCCTTAGGAAGTCCCTAAACTATGCTATTGTTCGCCATTTATATCACCAAAATATTTCAATTAGAGCCATTCGTATTAACTTTAAGCCGAGAAAAACTCGAAAATGTAGCCTTGACTCTGCTCTGGTCCCCTGATTTGTAATATGTCCTTAAGAAGTCCTTAAAGTATGCTATTGTTCCCACAAATATATCATTAAAATATTGAAAAATATAGAAGCTTAATGGTCTTGAGCCAGGAGAATATCCCAGTTTAAATCAAATATTTAAGAACAGAAGGCATATAACTTCCACATTTATTCATCGATTTTCTCCAACTAGGCATTGTTTTCTTCGTTAAGGTGCCAGTTCTGACAAAATAAAATATTTGTATCTAATTTGTAAGGGGAGTTTACGCGGTACTTATAAAGAATAAAAAACTTATTTAAAAAATATTTTGCGTCTACAAATACTGTCATAACTTCTACATTTATCTATCTTTTATTACGAAACGTTAATGAGTGTGACCGTTTTTACCGTGAAGGCGTATGATGAATATAAATTCTGAAGCTACGATTTACACTATAGCGTATGAGTGATATTAATTTTTATTGATTAATTCATTTTAAAACAGATGACCTATAGCTTCTACATTTATTCATCGATTTTGTCCAACTAGGCATCATTTTCTTCGTTTAGATGTCAGTAGTTGCAAAATAATAATAATAATGGTACTATTGCACCATCTTCAAAGTTTATTTTATAATTTTTCCCAAATCCCAAAATTAAAAACTTCCTTTAATACCTATCGCATGCCTATGCTTTCATGTGTTTGTTTGTTCGCTTGTAGTTGGTCTTTCCGTCTTTATCGTCCTTTTAGCCCGGGACCTGATGGCGTTTCCTTCGGTTCTCATACCATGTTCATGTGTCACGAGAATGTGAGTTGCATATCTTGTCTTTCGCACTTTTAAGCGAGTCGAGACGAAACGCCACAGATAAACGGAAACGAACGAAGATGGAGGAGGCGCGAAAAGAAAACAATGAAATGCCACCATAGCTGTCTGTGGCAAAAAGATAAAATTAAATGACACTCGGGCTTTATGCTGGGTGTAACTATGAATGAGTACATTTACATTTTAAATGAAATTTTATGGTATTTTCGAGGAGATTATATTTTTGAAGAAAATTCTTACATTATGTGTAAAAGGAAGTGCAACTTTTTTATGGGAATTGACGAATGCAGTGTATTAGTGAGGTCGAATATAGACAATGGAACTGGGGAGAGTTGGATCAGTTAATGCAGCGGTTAAACCAATGAATGAACTTATGCAGCATATGTGTTAATGAAATTTCTCAATTATATTATGGATTAAAATGAAACCTAAATCAAATAATCTTGAGATTACGGCCACTGTGACCAATAATTAATATTAATTTTTAATGTACATGGAGCGTATGATTGATAACAATGCAGGGAACTATGTACACCATAGCGTATGAGTGATATTAAGTTTTAAAAGAGTTAAATTAGGCCTGACTTGATTAATAACATGATTAATATATATATTTAAATCTGTTGGCGGAGCGGAGGCATATGATTCAGACATTTTTAAATTTATTTGTTTGAATGACATTGATTTTGTGATGATTAACTGGCAAAAGTCAACCTTTGCACGAAAGCTTTTGCATTATTTTGTTTAAAGCATTTAATACAGGCCCGGAAGACTTTGTTGTTGAGTGTGATAATTTTCACCGTGAAGGCGTATGATGAATATAAATTTTTTAACTGCTGTTTACACCATTGCGTATGAGTGATATTAATTTTTATTGATGAATACAATTTTAAAACAAAAGGCCGATAACATTTACATTTTTCCACAGATTTTCTTCAACTAGGCCATGTTTTATTCGTTAAGATGCCAGCTATTACATAATCAAACAAATTATTTTTATCTATTTTGTTATGGAGGCTTTCGCTATATTTATAAAAATATTGTAAATCATATTTTTTGTCTACCAAGAGTGTCATAACTTCTTCCTTTATTCATAGGTCTTTCAGATGTTCTTAGGTCTTTTCCGATTTTTTCTATTTTTATAAGTTTTATAGTTTCTTGTGCCAGCAAAAAATCTACCCAACGATACTAAATCTTTTGAATTATTTTGTTTGAAGTCTTTAATGCTGGTCTCGAAGATCACTCTTATTACTAAACTTTGTTGAGTTTGAACATTTTATGAATATAAATTCTGATTTACACCATAGCGTATGAGTGATATTAATATTTTTATTCTTGAGAACAATTTTGAAACAAATGCTCCACAATTTCTACATTTATCCATAGATTTTCTCCAACAATGCCTAGTTTTCTTCGTTAATATGTCAGTTACTATAAAATAAAGTACACTGTATCTATTTTGTGAATGGGGGGTTATTTATAAAAAATAAAAATTATAATTATTTTCAAAAAATCGGCAAAAAATATACAAAATGTGTCATAACTTCTACATTTATACATAGATTTTTTACATGTAGACATTGTTTTCTGCTTATGAATGGTAAGTGTTACAAAACAAAATAACCGATTTTTTACTATTTTTTATGATTTATGATATCATATCAACAACAAATATTTTTTTTCGAAAAAAATAATTTTTTGGCAATTTTTCGAGACTGCTCCTAAACCACTGTTTCTATGTGAAAATGAAATTTGTATTTAATTGAAAACATAAGCTGGTTTGATCGGCTATATTTCCAAATTGAGAGTACAAAAGTTAAAGGTACCTTCGGCGAAAATTGGAATTTTAGTAAAATAATTTTAAAAATTAGGTCGAAAATTGTTTAATATCTTATTCGGCATTATTTTCTGCTTGAGAGTGTTTGCAAATTTCTAACAAATAGAAATAATATTTTTTCCTATTTTTGCTTTTTCTATTTTTAATGATTTTTATTTCGTGCCAGCAAAAAATATTTAAAAAAAATTTCGCATTTTTTCAGAAAGTGTTCCACAACCACTGTTTGTATGTGAAATTCACAACATTTGGAGCCATAATAACTTTCTTTAATTGAAAATATGAACGTCTGTGATAGGACTTATAGTGCAAAATGAGAGTACAAATCTTAAAGGTACTTTCAGCCTAAATGGGAAAAGAATTTTAAAAAATATGTCAATAATTTTTTAATATCTTTTTCGGCATAGTTTTCTGCTTTAGAATGTTAGCTATTACAAAATTGAACAAAAATATTTTTTTTCAATTCTTTCTTCTATTTTTAATTATTTTTTTTTCGTGCCGACATAAAATATTTTTTCGAAAAAATCAATTTTCGCAATTTTTTGGAGACATTTTTGTCTTAAATTATTTGCCTTTAAAAAATAGGAGAAAATAATTTTTCCGATTTTTTTCTATTTTTTATGATATTTTCGTGCCAACAAAAAATATTTTTTTCTTGAAAAAATGTCAATTTGTTCGCAAATTCTTAGGATACTGTTCCTAAACCACTGTTGCTATGTGAAAACGAGGTTCATATCATATGCTGCTATCATAATTACCTTCAATTGAACATATAAGGGTGTATGATTGTCCTTATATAGGGTGATTTTTTAAGAGCTTGATAACTTGTTTTTTAAAAAAAACGCATAAAATTTGCAAAATCTCATCGGTTCTTTATTTGAAACGTTAGATTGGTCCATGACATTTACTTTTTGAAGATAATTTCATTTAAATGTTGACCGCGGCTGCGTCTTAGGTGGTCCATCCGCTTAGTCCAATTTTGGCATTTCCACGTTTTTGAGTAACAGAGACCCAATTGGTGCGAACGGCGACGAATCGAAAATTGGTGGTCATCATTAACACTGGCCGATACAGCTGCGATATTTTCTTCAGTTCGCACTCTACGTAAGCGTGTTGGTGGTTTAATGTCCAACAATGTACATTTGGTGCGAAATTTAGTCACAATAGCCCGAATAGCCGCTTCAGTGGGTCGATTAAACTGACCATAAAATGGAAGCGCGCAATGAACTTTCTTAACAGAGCACGCATTTTGATAATAAAATTCAATAATTTGCAAGCGTTGTTCGTTTGTAAGACGATTCATGATGAAATGTCAAAGCATACTGAGCATCTTTCTCTTTGACACCATGTCTGAAATCCCACGTGATCTGTCAAATACTAATGCATGAAAATCCTAACCTCAAAAAAATCACTCTTTATATCCAAAATGAGAGTGTAAATTTTAAAGGTATTTTTGGCCAAAATTTTAGTAATCGAATTTAAAATATACGTCAATATATTTTTTTAATATCTTTATGGCATATTTTTCTGCTTTATAATGTTAGCTATTAAAAAATAGATTATAATAATTTTTTCCAATTTTTTTCTTCTATTTTTACATACTTTTTTTCCTGCCGACATAAAATATTTTTACGAAAAAATCAATTTTCGCAATTTTTGGAGACATTTTTTTGACTTTAAATGTTAACTTTTAAAAAATAGAAGAAAATAATTTTTCCGATTTTTTTCTATTTTTTATGATCTTTTCGTCCCAACAAAAAATATTTTTTTTCTTGAAAAAATGTCAATTTGTTCGCAAATTATTAGGTTACTGTTCCTAAACCACTGTTGCTATGTGAAAATGAGATTTTATTTGCTTTTTAAAAAATAGAAGAAAATAATTTTTCCGATTTTTTTTCTATTTTTTATGATCTTTTCGTCCCACAACAAAAAATAATTTTTCATAATAATTTTTTCTTGAAAAAAATGTCAATTTGTTCGCAAATTCTTAGTAGACTGTTCCTAAACCACTGTTTCTATGTGAAAATGAGATTTAGAGCATTTGCAGCTATCATAATTACCTTCAATTAAACGTATAAGGGGGTGTATGATTGTCCTTATTTTATATCCAAAATGAGAGTGTAAATCTTAAAGGTATCTTTGGCGAAAATTTTAGTAATCGAATTAAAAAAATATGTCAATATATTTTTTTTAATATCTTTTTCGTCATAGTTTTCTGCTTTATAATGTTAGCTACTAAAAAATAGAACAAAATAATTTTTTCCAATTTTTTTCTTCTATTTTTAATTAATTTTTTTTTTAATTTTTTCCTGCCGACTTAAAATATTTTTTCGAAAAAATTAATTTTCGCAATTTTTTGGAGACATTTTTTTGTCTCAAAATATTAGCTTTCGAAAAATAGAAGAAAATATTTTCCAATTTTTTTCCTATCTTTTATGATTTTTTTCGTGCCAACAAAAATTATTTTGTCAAATACCCATTTTTTCGTAAACCACTGATTCTATGAAAAAAAATCAAATTTACAGCATTACTTTTTATCATAATTACCTTTAGTTGAACATATACGATGTTGTGATAGGACCTATATTTTCAAAATGAGTCTATAAATCATAAAGGTACCTTGGGCGAAAATTTTAATTTTAGTAAAAGAATTCAAACATATATGTCGATAATTTGTTTAGTATCTTTTCGACGTAGTTTTTTTCGTTAGAATGTTGACTATTAAAAAATAGAAATTATAATTTTTTCCTATTTTTTTCTTTTGAATTTTAGTTAAAAATTAAAAAAATCAATATTTTTTAATATCCTTTTCGAATTAAGAAATACGTCAGAAAGTTATATACAAAGACTTTCAGCAATTTTCTTGTACAGTGCCTAATCTTAAAACGTTTCACACAATTTGTAACTATGTACTTTTATATTAATATAGAGATCTATCTTTGTTTTTATTTGGGACAAATAAATAACATAATTAATCTAAATATTCAGATTAATTATTTTAATTTATTATTTAAATATTTATAATTTAAGTATTCAGATTAATTATTGTAAATTTACTTTATTTACGAATCAATTTATGGAAATGTTCTTCTTTTTACTTAATGATAGTATTCGCATTATCTCCAAATTTATTACAGTTGAATAGAGTCTTTAAAAAGTTCCTAAAATATTCTTTTGTTTTCATCCCTCCTGTACATTAAATAAAACTATTTTCAAAAAATATATAAAATCCATTCGCTAGTCATCTGTCTGTATAGTGTTGCCAGTATCCACAGAAAAAATATTTCTCTGTTATTTCGCCCCAAAATATGCTTTAAAATTCCATCATAACGAACACCTTAAAGTTTATTTCTAATTTAAATGCTAATCCATTATTATTGTTGTTTTCTAATGCTGCTCCTCTTTTCAACCACTCACCCAGCCGTCCGTCCATCCCCTCTTTGTGTCGCATAGTTTCACATATTGTTTATCAAAAAAGCAGACTATACAATATTTTCCTTTGTAGTGGTTGTGAAAAATATTTGCTTTTGGTTATTTTGTATTTTTTTTTGGGGGGAACCCATTCCCGAAATAGTTTTGAATTTAAATTATACACTTATCAACACTTTCTCAAATGAATAAATGAATGAATTTATTAAGAAATACACAAAACACCAGATGCATGTATGTACGTACCTAGCCTAAACTATGCCACATGTATTTGTAGAAAAATTTAGACAAATATTTTTCAAACAAATGTGTTCGTTCAAAGCATGAAAATGAAACTGAATGCGATGCGATTCGATGTGTTGTGATGTTTTGTTTGCTTTTGCTTTGTTTTGTTTTTATTTGGAGAATAGTTTTAGGTGATATAGCATACACATGGGGAGCATACACATATAAATTAAAGCATACATTATGGCTGAATGAAAAGAAATACAACAAATTGTGTAGTGAGTTGTTTGGCGAAAGGCAGTATATTTTTTGACCCACAATTAGTTATCATTTGATTGAGTTAAGTGTCAACTTTGACCCTTTTGAAAAAACAAAATAATTTCCCTTTGCTTAATAAATTTATCATTTGTTTTAATAACTCTTATCATTCAAGTGAGTGTGAAATTGAATTTCTATTCTTTTTTGTAGCAGAAAAGCCTAAAAGTATGCTCCATGTAACCCTTCAAAATTATGACAATAAAAAGGATGGCCTATAATTTAACAGGGCCGGAGAGAGAGAGCAAAGAAGCAGAACACAAAGAAAAACGATGTGACAAAAACATTTGCGATGTGCCTATTGTATGTGAGTGTGTATAACAAACCATAATGAAATACTTGACATTTGGACCCCTTTCCCCTCCACCTCCCCCCCAAAAAAGCAAGCAAAAGGGGAAAATCATAAAAGCCGGAAAAGCGATTTAATATTATTAATGCCAAGGAGAGAGAGAGAGAGAGGAAGAAAAAAGGAAATGTTTGCTAAAATCTTGAAGTGTTAACAAAGCAGAAAAACTCTATGAAATCTAATATTTTTTCGTTTATTTCGATAGCCGCCACTCTCACTCATCAAGTACTTGATGACATTTGCAGGGTTACACCACGTAGTGCCACTAGAGAAAGAGGGGGAATGAATGCTGACGAAGGCCGTAGCGAAGGATAATGGAGTTTCGTGTAATGATATGGCAGACTAAGCAATAACAATGGCAGCTGGTGTGGATCGCCAAGGAAAACTAATCAAGTTAGAATTGATAAAAGTGGTCAGTGGCTCAGGTCTAGCAATATATTTGTTTCTTTGTGCAATCAAATCGAGAAGGGAAGGCTACAATACCCTTTATCATGGTATATATTTTTAAAGGGATGTGAAATAGAGAAGAGTTTCCAATTTCAGGAAAAAGTGGTCGATTTTGGGTGAGACTAGCCAAAAAGTCTATACCTTTGGAAGTGGTGGGATTATTTTAAGGTCATTAGAGACATCATAGATTTTAATTGGTTTAAAAAAAGATAGGTAGATTTTTAACTAGGAATATTAAATGGCATGCTTTTATTAACAAGAAGGAGACAAAAAATTAACAATTACACTAGGCATCAAAAAATTCGTAGATAAAAAATGGTAGATTTCTAACTAGGAGTATTAAATGACATGCTTTTTTTAGTACAAGAAGGATGGAAAAAATTAACAATTACATTATAAAATAAAAAAATAAAATACATTGTTAGAAAAAATATTTTTTTTTAAATTGAAAAAAAAATCGGAAAAATTATTTGGTTTATATTTTAATGGCTAACTTTGTATATATACAACAAAAAATGTTGAAGGGTTATGTATAAAATTATCTGGTTTTCTAAACTCAAAAAGTGTATTAAAAGCTATGGATATTTTTATTGCAATTTTTTACTAAAAATTCAATTTTCGCCGAAGGTGCATTTATTATTTGTGTTTTCAATTTGGAAATATAAGTCCGATAACATACGCTTAGGGAAAAAATCGGAAAAAAATATTTTGTTTTATATTTTAATTGCTAAAATTTTCACCTCTAGGATGTGGGTATAATAACTTTGTCATTCCGTTTGTAACACCTTGGAATATCGACCTGAGACCCTATAAAGTATATAAATTCTTGATCGTCATAAAATTCTAAGATGATCTAGCCATGTCCGTCTGTCCGTCTGTTGAAAGCACGCTAACATCTAAACAAAAGGAGCTAGATCGTTCAAATTTTCCATAAATAGTCGTAGATCGGTTGGGATTGAAACGGGGCGAAATCGGCCCAAAGGGAAAATTTTTTCCCTCACAAGAACTAAAAATACCCATAATAATCCCTAATATTTTAGCGTATTTAAGCATGTTTTTTGAATATGTATGTTTATATTTGCTTGATATTTGGTACGCGCATTCCCCTTATAGCAAAAACGTGCACCATAAAGTGATTCTTATTTGTAGGTGGTGAAATGGGTCAAAAAAGGGATAAAAATGGTACATATCAAACGACAACAGCTAGAAACACGAAACACAAATTGAGTAGATACATAATATAAAATTATTTTTTCCAAATTCGTACTTTTAAGGGGTAAATGGGGATAGAGGGATAAAAATGGTACCAACAAAACGGCTGAACCTAGAATAATGAAATTCGGTGTATACATTCCTCTGATTGCAAAGACAAGTAAAATACAAAGATTTTTCAAAATTCGTCCTTTTTCGGGTTAAAATAAAAAATGGGATAAAAATAGTACCAATCAAATGACCGCGGCTAGAGTCATGAAATTCGGAGTATACATTCCTATGACTGTGTAGACACGGAAAATAAACTGATTTTGCGAAATACGTACTTTTTGGGGTCAAAATAGAAAAAGGGGATAAAAATAGTACCAACCAACTGACCGCAGCTAGAGTCACGAAATTCGGAGTATACATTCCTTTGACTACGTAGACATGAAAAATAAAAGGTTTTTTCCAAATTCGTACTTTCAAGGATACATTGGGTACGTAGGGATAAAAATGGTACCAACCAAACGGCTACACCTAGAATAATGAAATTCGGTGTATACATTCCTCTGATTGCGTAGACACTTAAAATAAACAGATTTTTCGAAATTCGTACTTTTTGGGGTTAAAATGGAAAAAGGGGATAAAAATAGTACCAATCAAATGACCGCAGCTAGAGTCATGAAATTCGGTGTATAATTCCTATGACTGCGTATACACGGAAAATAGACGAATTTTTCGAAATTCGCACTTTTTGGAGTTTAAATGGAAAAAGGGGATACAAATAGTACCAACCAAATGACCGCAGCTAGAGTCATGCAATTCGGAGTATACATTCCTCTGGCTGCGTAGACACGGAAAATAAACGGATTTCAAAGGATACAATGGTACAGAGGGATAAAAATAGTACCAACTAAACAACTACAGCTAGAATGATGAAATTCTAATTTCGTAGCAACGTCAAGGGGGTAAAAATGGTACCAACCAAATGAGCGCAGCTGGAATCATGGAATTCGGTGTATACATTCCTCTGACTGCATAATAAAAAGTTTTTCCAAATTCGTACATTTTCTTTTACGGCAAAAATTGGTTGAACCATGAAGTTAGGTTATTTTGCGCTATGTACGTCTAATAATGGATTTTCAAAATTTGTACTTTTGGAATTAAAATAGAATGAAAATACAACCAACTGTAGCACCCACTATCTACCAATATTTATGGTATTTAAGCTTTTTGAAAATATAAATATAAGAACATTAATTTTTTGAATTGACGTATTGGTAGCCTTGCCTTATAAGCGTGATTTGAAATACTTAAAATAGTATATTTATTTATACAATTATTTTTTCACTATTTGTATTTGTATTGGTTTGGCTATATTTAAAAAATATATTTTCCTATAATATTACTGCACTTCTACGAAAATCGAAACCCTTTGTTTAATGCAATCCATGGTGGAGGGTATATAAAGTTCGGCCCGGCCGAACTTAACGCCGTTTTTACTTGTTTATTTTTTTTTTTTACTAAAATGTCAATTTTCAGCGAAGGTACTTTTGATTTATATTCTCGTTTTGGAAATATAAGTCCAATAACATCCTCTTATATGTACAATTAAAGGTAATAGTGATGGCTATCGCTTTTACGTAGAAACAGTGGTTTAGGAACAGTCTACTATAAATTGAGAAAAAATAGATTAAAAAAATGTTTTTTTTGATGACACAAAAACTTCTTAAAAAATAAGGAAAAAATCGGAAAAAATATTTTGTTTTATATTTTAATGCTAACATTATAACCAAGTAAATAATGTCTAAATGTAAAAAATCACACGTAAAAAATATAAAATATAGAAAAAAATCGGAAAAAATTATCTGCTTTTATTCTTCCATACGTAACATTCTAATGAAGAAAAATGTTTATATAAAAGATCTATGGATACATTTATAATTTATGACACTCTTTGTAAACACAAAAGATTTTTGTTAAAAAATCTTGATTTTTAAATAGTTTGTTTAAATAGGGAGAAAACCCCTTTAAAAATTAGATAACCGAATATTTTGTTTTTTAATAGCTTATAAGCATTTGCTTTAAAAATCTATTGATAAATTTAGAAGTTGTGGCCCTTCTTGTAGAAGTACATGTCGTCTTCGCAATTCAATGTAAACAAAACTTCTTTAAAAACATCTTCTAAAATAAGGGTCATAACTTCTACATTTATTTATAGATTTAATGCAAATAGGCCTTGCTTTCTTCGTTAGTATCCCAGCTATTGTAAAATAAAACAAAATATTTTGTTATGTAACTTGTAAGGGGGTTTTCGGGATATTTAAACAAAAATTAAAAAATCATGATTTTTTAATATTTTGCGTCTACAAAAAGGGCCAAAACTTCTACATTTATCCAAAGATCGTTTAAATATAAACATTGTTTTCATTAGAATATTGTGTATTAACTAGAACAGAATAATTTTTTCACATCTTTTTATTTATATTTTTATGGGGTTTTTTGTGACAGAAAAAATATTAAAAAAAATCGCAATGTAGTAATCAAACTTACCTTTAATTGAACCTTTAATTAGACCTATATTTCCAAAATGAGAGTACAAATACTAAAAGTATTTTTTTCGAAAATAGGACTTTTAAAATAAAAAAATCATCTACATTTTTTTCTGCCAATTTTATGAATCAGTATGCCTCAATGCACACAAAAAAATAAATTTTAGGTCTCTGTCACAAAAATTTTATTGTTTGTTGCATAATGTTATTAATTGAAAAAAGAAAATGAACTAAAAATGTTTTTGAATCTAGCTCAAACCCCGATAGGCGGCACAATATAACACAGGAAATAAAAATCACCTATATCATATTTTTCTCACCAATGTTCAGGTCTTCTCCACTATGCAACGATGATGAAATATAAATAAGTTCTATTTGTTAGTTTGAAAACTCTGAAGTCGATTTTGTCTTTATTTGTTTTTTCTTTTTACTCCTTTTATGGCATAAATGGTTCAAGTCGTGATTAAGCCATTGAGGCGTATGATCGATATTTATTATTCAACTTACAAATACACTATGACGTATGAGTGATATTAATTTTGAAAATGAAAGCGATGACGATTTTTCTTATTGAGCCATTGAGGCGTATGATCGATATTTATTCTACAACACGCAATTACTCTATAACGTGAGAGTGATATTGATTTTGAAATGCATATTTGCATAGAGCAGTTTCCAGATTTAATGGCCTTCTATTTTATCGGAGTGATGGATTAATTTTTGCCTTTGTTATATTGCATATTTCAATATTTTGAGTAGAATGATGCGTAATTTTTTATTATTAAGCGACGATAATCCGAAATTCAACCTACAATTACACTAGAACGATTACGATTTTTTTGACTAAGCCATTAAGGCGTATGATTGATATGGTTCCTTCAACCCACAAATACAGTGTAACGTATAAGTGATATTTTATTGTGAAAGATGGCCTGGCAGACATCTTAATGTAGCTTATAGATGGAAGGAAAGTAGGTGACATTTTATTTTTATAGCCTATTTCAAACCTATATGAAGAATGATGACTATTTCACTAGGGATGATAACCTGAAATTTAACCTACAATTAGAATATAACGCACCTTATCTATTTAAGACTATTTAATAATATTGATTCTTCAATCACAATTATACCATAACGTATGAGTGATTTTAATTATTTGCCCATTGTGACGTATTATTGATATTAATTGTTAATTTTTTTTAAATCAGATTTTCCCATTTTTTTGGAGACTGTTCCAAAACCAATGTTTCTATTGTAAAATGATATTGGCAACATTTGTAGCTAAAATTGCTACCTTTAATAGAATATACAAATATTGAACGACGAGAATTAGAATTTGTAAAAATTTAACAAAAGTTATATATATTTTTTTGGTTTTTTGAAACACAAAAAATTTTAGGTCATAGACATTTTTTGCTTTGCACAGTGTTTTTATTACAATAAATTGTTGTACAACTTTATTTCTGGTCTTGTGGCTTGCAAATGATATCTAATTTTAATTCTTATTTAACATCTGGGAACTATATAGTTCCATTTGTTTTTCTTCTTTTTCTTGGATGTTTAAAAAATGTCAACTTTCGTTCTCTCAACACCCTTTCTAATGATTTCCCACACACTCATTGTGTCAGCATCAGCCTCAGTTGCAGCATTCTCATCCTCATCATCATCGTCATCACAGCCATAACTAATAAAACAAATGAAGGTTGTAAAACGGAAAAAGATCATTAGGATCTAATGCCGAGTGTATGCATGTGTGTGCGTGTACATAAAACGAACGGTAACACATGTCACGCTGGATGAAAACGTTTTAGTTGCCCAATCTTTCTTCCAGTTTTCCAGGGAAAACTTTCACTTTCGCAAACAAAAAGTATGGCGCACATATCTTAAAAATCACGTTTTTTCTTCGTGGCTCCTCCAACTTCTAAGACACCGATTGTTTTCTACAGCTACTCCATCGATTTTTCCGTTTTAAGGAAAGGGAACTTTTCGCCATCTCCGGGGAATAAGTGGTGCATGTTCTGGCGTTGATATGCCGTAACACATTTGTTTATGTTGTGCAACATTTTTATTGTACGTTTTTTTGTTCACATCGCTTCGTTTCGTTTCGCAATTCTCGTTGCTGATTTTTTTGTGATGTTGTCGTCATTATTGCTTTTAGACAATTGTCGTGAAGTTAGGAACTACACTCGCACATACATATTGTGTTGTTTTTTTTTTGGGGAAACATAACAAATGTTTTCCCAAGGAAACATTGTAAACACATAAGCACACGCACACACACTCAGGCATATGTTGTCAATGAAATGTTTATGGCTTATATTTTATGTCCTTTCCTGCTACGGGATGATAGTTTAGAATCATAAAACGCCCGAACAACAACAGCTAGCAGCACGAGGACAACGACAATGGCATCAACGAGAACAGCAACAAACCATTGCTGACAACAATGTGTGAACTGTTTAAAAATGTTACAGCATACTTTTAGGTTATGGAGAGAATGTGTGTGAGAGAGAGCGAGAGTGAGGGAGTTTTTATAGGCTAAATGAAATTTCATAAATTGTAGCATACTTTGGGGGGTCATTAAATCGTTTCAGCGGCCTAGTTTTCATCCACAAATTGTTCAAAGTTTGTTTTTGGACTGGGATGTGAGCTTTAAAGGAAATGTTTAAAGCATACTTTACGGATTTTTGACACGATGACATAAAATGAAGTCTAAATGAGGTCTTATGTGGAAATAGATTTAAATAATTACAATAATCAACAAAAAAAATAAAAAAAATGTTTCCGAATTTATTTTTTGTGTACATTAAGGCATACTGATTTATAAAATGAACACAAATAATTTTAATGGATATATATTTTTTTAATTTTTACTAAAATCCCAAATTTCGCCAAAGGTACCTTTAATATCTGTACTCTCATTTTGGAAATATAAGTCCTATAACATCCGTTTTAATGTTCAATTAAAGTTAATTAAGATAGCTACAAATGGCGCCTTCACATAGAAACAGTGGCTTAGGAAAATTCTTCAAAGAATTGAGAAAAAATAAATTTTTCTTCGAAAAGATTGCTGCCATTAAAAATCCTATAAAATATAAAAAAATCGGAAAAAAATATTTCGTTCTATTTTTTAATATCTCAAATTCTTACGATGAAAACAATGTCCATATGAAAATATCTATGGATAAATGTAGATATTATGATACTCTTTGCCGATGTAAAAGAGATTTTTTAAAAACTCAAAATTTTATTTGAATCGACATAGGAATCCTTGTGATCCTTACATTTTATGAATAGGATGAGTTTAGTAATATTACCGAAAACACAACGAGTAACATTTTTTGTGAAATATTTTAACCCTCTACCTCTTGTATATAGGCAATTGTTGGTCCCTTTTGTGCAAAAGAGTAGAAAACTTCACTAAACCAGGGGGTTTAGCGAGTCAAAATGTTCTGCAAAAATATTTGCCCTAAAATTCTACTATAAGTCTGTGAATACATCAGAACTCACAGCTCAACTTAAATGGCAGAAATAAGTCAAAACTTAAAATTCTTTTTAGCGGAAATTTCATACTTTTTCCGAATTAGTGCAAAAATGTACCACAAAACTAAATTTTTGGCCGATGGTGTGAATGGAAAAAATATTCTGCGTCTAATTTCATTATAGGTCACAGAACAAAAGAAAGCTGTAGATATAATATATATATAAGTGAAATAACAGCAGCTATTTTGGATATTTGAATAAGAAATTATTATTTATTAAATTTCATTCGTTTCCAAATAGTCTCTAGCATCTGTCATCTATAAGAGAATGAATACCTTCGCCTTTTTAGCTTTCTTTAATCATAAAATGTTGTATGAAAAGATTCATTAACATTTACCACTGAATAACTACCAAAAAATAGGTGATATCGATCTGTTTTAACTTGACGAAAACCAGTGCTTATCTACTATAATGTGATCTGAGCAGATAGAGATAGTTTATTAGAAGATGATCTGAAGAAAACATCAATTAGAAGATGATCTGATCAATTAGAATATAATCTGCAGACATATTCTATTGAAGGACGATCTGAAAAGGAAATTAATTAGAAGATGATCTAAAGAGATCATCAATTGGAGGATGATCTCTGAGGACATCGAGTAAAATATGATCTGAAGTGGTCATAAGTTAGAAGATATTCTAAAGAGGTCATCAATGGGAGAATGATCTATCTGCAGAGGTCATCAATTAGAAGTTGATCAGAAGTGGTGAACAATTACCACATGATCTGAAATGGTCATCAATTGGAGGATGATTTGCAGATATCATCAATTAGAAGATGATCTGAAAAGGTTATCAATTGGAGGATAATCTGCAGATGTCATCAATTTGAAGATGATCTAAAGAGATCATCAATTGGAGGATGATCTGCAGATGTCATCAATTTGAAGATGATCTAAAGAGGTATGATGAGGATGATCTGAAGAGTTCATCAATTAGAAGATGATCTGAAAAGGACATCAATGAGAAGATGATTTGGAGAGGTTATCAATTACAAGATGATCTGAAAAGGTCATCAATTACAAGATGATCTGAGTATGTCATCAATTGGAAGATGATCTGAGTAGGTCATCAATTGGAAGATGATCTGTAGAGGTCATTAATAATCGATTGAAAAATGCTCTGAAGAGTTCATCGATTAGAAGATGTTCTGAAGAGATCATAAATTGAAGGAGGATCTGCAGAGGTTATCGACTAGAAGACGATCTGAAGAGGTCATCGACTAGAAGATGATCTGAAGAGAATATCAATTAGAAGATAATCTTAGGGGATCCTCCAGAAGATAATCTGAAGAGATAGTCTCTTAGAAGACGATCGGATAAGGACTTAACATAGAAGATTATATGCAGAGGACATCAATTGGAAGATGATCTAAGGACATCATCAATTTAAAGATGATCTGCAGAGGACATCATCAATTAGAAGACGATCCGATAATGACCTCAATTATATGTTAATATGAAACGGTGGTCAGTTAGACGACGATCTGACGAGGTCATAAATTAGAAGATAATATAAAGAGATAGTCTTTTAGAAGGCGATAGGACATCAATGAAAAGATGATCTGCAGATGTCATCAATTATAGGCCCATATGATTAGAAAATAATTTTAATAGATTATCAATTAGAAGATAAGCAGAAGAGTTCATCAATTAGAAGATGATCTGAAGATAACATGAATTAAAATGTGTCTAAATGTGTCATGAATTAATGTGTGTCGTCTATTTCAAGGAGACCTACATAGATCGTCTATTGTAAGAAGACCTACATAAGTTGTTTGTTGGAAGACGACCTACGAGGTCTTCTATTAGAAGACGACCTACGAGGTCTTCTATTAGAAGACGACCTACGAGGTCTTCTATTAGAAGACGACCTACGAGGTCTTCTATTAGAAGACGACCTACGAGGTCTTCTATTAGAAGACAACCTACGAGGTCTTCTATTAGAAGATGACCTACGAGGTCTTCTATTAGAAGACGGGCTACGATGTCTTCTATTAGAAGACGACATACGGAGGTCTTCTATTAGAAGACGACCTGCGGAGGTCTTCTATTAGAAGACGACCTACGGAGGTCTTCTATTAGAAGACGACCTACGGAGGTCTTCAATTAGAAGACGACCTACGGAGGTCTTCAATTAGAAGACGACCTACGGAGGTCTTCAATTAGAAGACGACCTACGGAGGTCTTCAATTAGAAGACGACCTAAGAGGTCTTCTATTAACAGACGACCTACGGAGGTCTTATACTAGAAGACGAACTACGGATATCTTCTATTAGAAGACGACATACGGAGGTCTTCTATTAGAAGACGACCTACGGAGGTCTTCTATTAGAAGACGACCTGCGGAGGTCTTCTATTAGAAGACGACCTACGAATTTATTAACCATTAGTCCTCAGTCATGACCAGCTTTATTCGTGCTAACCATCCTCTTATAACCTCATTTTCCATTCAAGAACCCCATCACTCCAAAACGCTGCATCCATCCATCTATGGAGATCGTTCATTAGAAGACTACGTACAGAGGTCGTCCATTAGAAGACCACGTACAGAGGACGTCTATTAGAAGATGGACTACAGATATCTATTGTAAGAATACCGACAGAGGTCGTTTATTGGAATTAGACCCAGGAAGAAAACCTACAGAGGTGGTCTATTAAAGACGACTTACGGAAGTCATCTATTAGAAGGTATTTAGATGTAAAAAGTACTACAGAGAAAACCTTGGAAGACAACCTACAGAGATCATCTATTGGAAGAAAACCTACAGAGGTCGTCTATGGGAATAAGACGTACAGAGGTCGTCTATTGGAATTAGACCAGTGATTTATTCAAGGGTTTATATCTTGCAATTTTTACTGGATATTTCCACAACATAAAAATATATTTATCTAGTATAGTTTAAATAGTGAAGGAATTTGTTTTGGAGATTTATATATATTGCATTTATTATAAATAATTTAACTGAATTAAAAAGTCATAGCATACTTCGGGGCGAATATGTTACAAAAAATGCAGCATATTTTAAATCATATAATTGGGAAAGTATATATTATTTGTACAAAATTAAATACTAATGTAATAATGACTTCAAACCTTCATTGCATATTTCGGGGCGAAAATGTTGCAGCATACTTTAAGTCATATAACAACGATAGTAAATCTCTAGATTATTATGAATTTTAACGATTCTAAGCATTCATTACAAGTTACTGAACGGAATGAAATATTCGTTGCATACTTCAAGGCGAACATTTTTCTGTAGAGTGCAGTATACTTTAGGTGACAGAACAGCGATAGTAAATCTCTCAATTATTATAAATGATATCGATACAAAGCATTCATTATAAGTTAATGTGACAGAACAGCGATAGTAAATCTCTCAATTATTATAAATGATATCGATACAAAGCATTCATTATAAGTTAATGAAGTATTCGTTGCATAATTTAAATGATATGACAGCGAAAGTAAATCTTATTTATTATGAAAAATTAACCAATTTTTTATGGGCCAACGCCTTTCATAAAGGAAAAATTGCCACAAAAAGGAAAATATTATCACCAATTAGTTGGCTTGCCATCCGGTTCATAATGATCCAAAAATGCCCTTTAACAAATGATATGTGGCCTAACTAACAAACCGAAATAACATAAACTTCGTTAAGATATTTGCATAAGTGTATTTACATTTTTTGTCCATAGAAGTGAATTTTTGCATGTTTTGCAAGTGACTTCGAAGAGAAGCTGTGGCATCTGAGATATCCTTTCTTTTACAAAAGGACAGTTAAGCATTAAGCTGTGTGACATTTTATGTCTTTGGCTATGATTTGTTTAAAAGATTTATGTTGTTGATCTTTTTTTATTTGTCATATTTTATGATTATATGTTTAGTAAAATATAGCATATAAATATACAGACATTTTCTAGGGATACATATGTGTGTGGGCGTGTGTGCGTGTGCATATATAAACACACTCTGAGAATGTAGAGTGTTCGAATACTCGAGTGGTTAGTTTTATATGTAAATGTGACCATGTTTGTATATAAATTGTACTATAGCATAGCATATCATGGTGTCATTGTTGTGAATAACTAACATACTATACTATACCATATATACTACCCCATATGTGCATACGTATACAATACAATTTAGTATGTATGTATGTACATATGCATATAACAAGCTTAAAGTAAATACAAATATATTGTATTATTAATTTGCATATTGTTTAAATATAAGTATGTATGTATGTTGGTATGTAGCAGAGCTCAAGCAATATAAGTTTATATATCTGCTTATTAAACTATGAACATGATTTACTTGTGGCATAATAATAAGGAAGTCTTTCTTGTGAATATTTTCAATATTTTCTTGGGCTTTGCCATCAAAAGGACAGAATTGCAAATGAAATGGTCTTCATTCATTGAATAATGTGGCCATAACTTGTGTGTGGGTGTGTGTGCGAGTGGTTGCCTCTCGAAGAGAAATCTTTTTGGTCATATTTGTTTGGTTAATATCGCCGTTTTGAATGTCCATAAATTATTTGATATATTAGGATGGATCACGAATTCGGCCATTGTTCAATGCTCAATGACAGCAAAGGATGGATAAAAGATTTATGTATGTGGATTTAAATCCATAAATTATTGTCAAGTGACGTAGGTCAATCGTAGGTCATCCGCAGAATGTATTTTTCATTTGGAAATTATGAATATGATGACAAAACAATATATTTTTTGATGGGGGTGACTTTTTTTGGCCTCTAATGTCGATGTTTGTCAAGTTTTGTTTTTTTGTCGATTGATAGCATTAACAGTAGGGAAGTTGAATAAGTTGACAATTTCTAAAAGATGACTCTACAAATAATCGAATGTAAATATCACTATGCAATAAAAAATTTACCGGAGGGCTATGCATAACATTTTCTGATTCACGATCACACCCGCTCATATGTCCAATTATAGATAATTATGAAGTCTTCAAATGTCTCCAAAGAAATCGATTCATGATCCGAAAAAAAAATTTTTGCGGACTCAAAAAACAATCATAAAAAATAGAGAAAAATCGGAAAAATGTTTTGTAGAATTTTCTAATATCTATATTTCTAACGCAGAAAACAATATCTATATATAAAAGATCTCCTCCTTTACAAATTATATCAAATAATATTTTACTTTATAATAGCAGGGATCTTTACGAAGTAAACGAGGCCTAGTTGAGGACAAATGTACAAGTTATAGGGCTTTTTGTAGAAGTACGTGTCGTCTCACATATGACTACATCAATTTTTGCAAAAAATAGAACGATGCTTTAAAATTTCATTACTCTACAATAAGGATCGTAACTTCCACATTTATCCATAGATTTTTTAACTAGACCTTGTTTTCTTCGCAAAAATGAAATAAAATATTATGTTGTATAATTCGTAAAGGTTTTTTCGCGCTATTTATAAATAGTTAAAAATCTTACATTTTTTTAAATTCTTTTGCGTCTTCAAAGAGTGTTTTATAACTTCTACATTTTTACATATAGACGCGATTTTATGCGTTAGAATGTTAACTATTTGAAAATAAAACAAAATATTTTTTTTCCATTTTTATCAATTTTTTATGTTTTTTTTTTCAAAAAAATCAGTGTTTCTAAATTGAATTTTTGAATTTTTCATCCAAGAATCATGATTTTTTAAAAACAGTAAATCGATAATAACTTCTAAAATATAGCCCTGAGAGCTAAAAGGAGGATACTTTGTGATCATCCAAAAATCCAGATTTTTTTAAAACAGTAAATCGACCATAACTTCTAAAATATAGCCCTGAGAGCTAAAAGGAGGATACTTTGTGATCATCCAAAAATCCAGATTTTTTTTAAAACAGTAAATCGACCATAACTTCTAAAATATAGCCCTGAGAGCTAAAAGGAGGATAATTTGTGATCACCCAAAAATCCAAAATATTTCATCCAAAAATCCTGAATTTTTTAAAAACAGTAAATCGGTCATAACTTCTAAAATATAGCCCTGAGGGCTAAAGGAGGATACTTTGTGATCATCCAAAAATCCAGATTTTTTTTAAAACAGTAAATCGACCATAACTTCTAAAATATAGCCCTGAGAGCTAAAAGGAAGGTACTTTGTGATCATCCAAAAATCCAGATTTTTTTTAAAACAGTAAATCGGTCATAACTTCTAAAATATAGCCCAGAGAGCTAAAAGGAGGATAATTTGTGATCATCCAAAAATCCTGATTTTTTTAAAGACAGTAAATCGGTCATAACTTCTAAAATATAGCCCTGAGAGCTAAAAGGAGGATAATTTGTGATCATCCAAAAATCCTGATTTTTTTAAAAACAGTAAATCGGTCATAACTTCTAAAATATAGCCCTGAGAGCTAAAAGGAGGATAATTTGTGATCATCCAATAAACCAGAATTTATTAAAAATAGTAAATCGGCCATAACTTCTAAAATATAGCCCTGAGAGCTAAAAGGAGGATAATTTGTGATCATCCAATAATCCAGAATTTATTAAAAACAGTAAATCGGTCATAACTTCTAAAATATAGCCCTGAGAGCTAAAAGGAGGATAATTTGTAATCAATTAAAATGAAATAATATATTATGTTGAATAATTCGTAAAGGTTTTTTTCGCGCTAATGTTAATGTTAACTATTTGAAAATAAAACAAAATATTTTTTTTCCATTTTTATCCATTTTTTATGTTTTTTTTTTCAAAAAAATCAGTGTTTCTAAATTTTTTTGAGGCTGTTCATAAACCATTTCTATGTGAATATGAAATTCACAACATTTATAGCCATCATAATTACCTTTAATTTGTCATATAAGGGGGTGTAATTGGATCTATATTTCCAAAAAGCGGGGGTACAAATATTACATACTAAAGAGTGATTTTTTTGAGGTTAGGATTTTCATGCATTAGTATTTGACAGATCACGTGGGATTTCAGACATGGTGTCAAAGAGAAAGATGCTCAGTATGCTTTGACATTTCATCATGAATCGTCTTACAAACGAACAACGCTTGCAAATTATTGAATTTTATTATCAAAATGCGTGCTCTGTTAAGAAAGTTCATTGCGCGCTTCCATTTTATGGTCAGTTTAATCGACCCACTGAAGCGGCTATTCGGGCTATTGTGACTAAATTTCGCACCAAATTTACATTGTTGGACATTAAACCACCAACACGCTTACGTAGAGTGCGAACTGAAGAAAATATCGCAGCTGTATCGGCCAGTGTTAATGATGACCACCAATTTTCGATTCGTCGCCGTTCGCACCAATTGGGTCTCTGTTACTCAAAAACGTGGAAATGCCAAAATTGGACTAAGCGGATGGACCACCTAAGACGCAGCCGCGGTCAACATTTAAATGAAATTATCTTCAAAAAGTAAATGTCATGGACCAATCTAACGTTTCAAATAAAGAACCGATGAGATTTTGCAAATTTTATGCGTTTTTTTTTTTTTAAAAGTAATCAAGCTCTTAAAAAATCACCCTTTATTACCTTCGACGAAAATCGGAATTTTAGTAAATAAAAATAAGTCCAAAAACTCTGGGAGGTGATATTATATTTCTGGTAGGTATTGTCGAGTAGAACAAGAATCTGTATTTAAAATTTCCCAGACAGCCCCAAAATCTTGAATTACGGTTAAAAACCTGGTTTTTCATACCTTTGCACACTCATAAGTCTGTAACTTAGTTAGTTGTCAACCGATCGACGAGATTTGAAAAGAAACATGGATCTTTCAATCGATATCTACCTTACTTAAGAAAACTTAAGAAATCTTTGTGTTTTTCTAGCAAATAAAATTTTGTAAAAATTTTTTAGCCATTTTCCCAACTTTGGCAATATGTTTTATTTTATTTTGTTCTGTTTTTTTTTTTTTAAACAACACATTTAGTAAGGATTAGTACGCCGCTTTGTTTTAAAAATCCTTTAATAATTGACTGAGGTATTGAAATTTTTATTAATACTAAAATGTTGCAAAAATACAAGTTTAGTCATTCCCGTTCACACCTCTCATCTTTTTACGAATTAAAGTACAAAAATGGTAAAAATCACACTGGAACACTTTTTTCCTGACATACATATAATTCCTACATACATTTAAGAGGTAGAGGACACAATAGGCCGAATAGCTAATCTAGGTGTATGCCAATGGACATGAGCCGCTTTCCGTTTGAAGTGATGCCTCTGAACTAACATAAACCGAGAGAAACCTACTCTCTGTTATTTTTGAAGATTTCTCCTTTAAGTTGTTTTGTTTTGTGATTAAAATGTAATCGCAAGAAACGAAGGAGAGCAAAAACTGGAAATTTGTGCCATTTAAGAAAAATGTGCAGGTTTCCTTTTTCGGAGAATAAATATAACACCGTGCGACAGTACCTTTAGGACCTGAAGAAGACCGTATACTCATGAAACTAGAGATAATATGTAGAAAACTGTGTACTCAGCTTTTCATTTGGTGATCTTTTCGCCTTTTTACAGTAGTTTTAATTTCCAAAGGATATATTGTCTTAACTATTTATCGTCTTACTTTTGAGAGTCATACACAGCCATTAAGGACATCAAATGAAAGAGAAGAATGTTTTCTAAAAATTCTAAAAATCGCATGTCTGTATCTGTATTAGTTTAGCATTAACAATCATTTCAAATTTCCCCCTCAAACGATGACGACTAAATAAATAAGAGGGAATATTTGATATTATTGTTAATGTCAAATTAATACAGATAGAACCATTATATTTAAAGTATATTTCGAATTTTTGAATGACTCGGTAAAATTTGAAAATAAATTATTTAAACATCTATATCCTTTGAAAATAAAAATTCTTTTAAAAATGATAAAAGATCACCAAATGAAAAACTGAGTTCACAGTTTTTCTACATGCTATCTCTAGATTCATGTCTATATGGTCTTGCTCAGGTCCAATGAAATAAATGTAAAATTGTCGCATAGTGTAATCAAGCTCAGTCAGAATATAATCAAGTACTTTTCTCAGAAAAGATTATATATGAGAAGTGAAATGATATTTTGGAAAAGAAATGTGATTTTTGAGGTCGATTCGACTATTTATTGAACTGTCCTCACATATATGCAAGTATTTCATGCAGCATTTTTTTTCTGTTTCTGGAATTGAATATATCGTTTCTCCCTGTGAATATAATGCTCTCGATGTAAATCTAGTTTTGCTTTAATAACTTGACATTGTGTGGTAATTAGCCATCACATATGCAAACCTCCAGCATAGGATCGAGTTCAGACCCCACAAATTATTGAATATTCGTAATTGTCAGCCTATCTATTAGATTTAGGGTAAGAGTAATTTGAATTTAAGATCTCTTTAAAATTAATAATAGGTTGAGATATAAGGCACTAAAGTTGATCACTTGGGATATGTGAAATATTTTTTTGCAAACCATTTCCTTCTCTCTCTATGTTATTTACTGGCTGATAAATAAGGCTGACAATGATCTATATTATCTGATATTTTCTAGTATATTTCCTGTGGATTATTAATTTAGTTGATTTTTTCTTAATTTTTGAAATTAAAGTTATTTTGAAGTTGGAGTTATTTTGGCGGAAATTGGAGATATTTTTCAATGAAACCAATACAAGTCTTCTTTTTATTCAAATCGCTAGAAAACTATTCAAAACTTTTTCACGTCTTTCCCGACCACCTTCGCTTGCTAAATGCTAAAAATCTCCAGATAAACTCGAAAACATCTTGACTTGGCCTATATGAGCTAGGTCAAATCTAACAAAAGCTAGAGGATTTTTTCTACTCTAAATAGATTTTCAAACACTGTGCGTTGTTCTGTTAATTTCCAAGCTATTATGGAGTTCATACAGTTCCAAAAGTATCTCTAAAGAAAATACGATTTTAGGATCATTTAGAACCATTTTTAGAAGATTTCTCATCTTATAGTCATTTATTTAATGTATTCCCATTTTTTTAAAATACAAGGATTGAAAAATCTTCTCCCGCGATATCAGTGGTTTTGGTAATTATATATTGTACAAATATCACAAAAATAAGTTGGCCAAAAGAAGCACTATATTTTGAAGTTAAAAATCTGTCTCGAGATATTTCTAGGCAATTTTGTCTAGAACACGACAAGGAAAAAACTAAAATGGGTTTAAAAATATTATTTCATCCAATTATTGACTCAATATGAGAATGGAGTCACTGTGGAGTTTTCTGTTTCGATCATGGATCAGCATTTTTTTCAGCAATTTGTAGCCTTGTCTGATTTCGTTTTTGAATTCGTTTTTTTGCATTTCTACAAAAAATTGTTAATTGTGAGATACTTTAGCAATCCAATAACAAAATATGTAAATGTATCAACGTAGAGTCCTTTAATCGAAAAAGTAATTGTTTTTAGACATATCTTTCAAGTATATCTTCTATAAACAAAATATTGATACTACTTGAAAATACATATTTGGCAAAAATCTGCAAAAATATTGTTTCTATATTTAAATTTCCAACTGCAATAACGTTTTATTTTATTATTCCAAATCTGCTTCTAATATGTTAAGAATTCCAATTATAATCCTACATTTTTAGGTTATCTAAAATCTGTTTCTATTGTTTTGTATTCTTTTTGTATTACTGAATAAAACATAATTGAAATATTTCAGTTTTTTTCTATAATTTTTCTATATTGAATTTATGTTTTTGGATGTAATTTTTTGTAGTTCTCGTATACTCACAATTAAAACAAAATTCTTGAGGGACATCATTTTTGTTTCTTCCTTTTTCTTTCAAACAGCAACAATAGCAGCAGCAGTCAACAAAATGTTATTATTGAATTACTCCAAGTTTTTGTTTACACACAAAAAACAAACACAGTTATTTTTATTCGAATATATTATTTAAATAAAAATATATTATTAATAATGCACTTGTTTCGGTTGTGGTGGTGGTGGTGTTGGTGGAGAAATGCACACACAAAAATTCTCGATAATCCGCACAAAATGTATGTCGTTAATAATCCTTTTTTGCTCGGTAATCCTTTCGGGTTAGGGCGCGTTGCTGTTAAACACTTTCGGTTTTTTATTGCTTTGATTTGATTCGTAAATCAATCGAGTTCGATTTTTTTCGAGTTCGGGGGCGAACTTTTAGTTTTATTTATTTTTTTGTGAAACAATTGGTCTGTTTACGTTTTTGCTGATGTCTATGGTATGGTAACCGCTTTGAACAACACGTTAGATTTGAATTAGGGTTTGAAACAGCGATGCATTGCTTTTTATAACAATTACAGATGATGCCGATGCTGGTTGGTGGTGCTCGAAGTGCGGCTGCTGCTGCTTCTGCTGCGGCCGCTGAAGTTCAGTGAGCGAAGCGAAGCAACAACATCTGCCGCCGCCGCCGCAGCGTCATCATCATCAGAGCAACATTAACATCCGAGACGACAGCAGCAGCAACATCAGCAACAGATGAATGCTGCCAATATATTTTGTTTTTAAACTGGAGTTGCCAACATTTCTGCCTTCATTCGCAGAACATTGTAAACTCACATTATTTTTGTATTTTTTTTTTTCAAATCAAATCATCTCCAACGAAACCCACAAACGAGGTGCTCCTCTCTACAGAATTGAAAACAGAAAAAATGCCACATTAAGGCCATCTAAAGGGGAAACAATGCATTCTCGTACAGTGGCACAGTGGGTTGGGATAAAGCTGAATTTGCAATGACATATTAAGGGAAGTATTTGTATTTCCTTGCGATAGTGAATATAAAACTAAACATGTTTTGATATGAATTTAGTGGATTTTTATTTTCTGACAAAATAGACAATAATTTTTCACACATTTGTTATTATTTTGTGAATGAAGAAAATCTTCTGAAAATTATTCTATTCTTTCCCCAAATCGCTGGTCAAATATGCAACTATGACTCATCATCATATTTGTCAAAAATCAAAAACTAAACATTTTTCAGATCTGTTGATTTGCTATTTCATCCTAATAGGTGATCCTAATTACAATTGAAGTTTTTTTTTTAATTTTTTTCTTAGTAAATACATGCATTCGTGTTGTAAACACATTATAAATTTTAGAGTGTGTTGTGCAGAAGTTTCATATATCAACCACTTTTTTAAAAAAAAAATTAATTTCAATATTTCTTTAAAAAAAATATATTTTTTTTTTTTCGAAAAAAATGCAATATATTTTGTTTAAAAAAATATAAATTTTGCAATATTTTTGTCGACAGATAAATAAATTTTACAATATATTTTTTTTTTGACAAAAATAATTATTTTTTAAATTTTCAATAATTTTTAAAGGAACATTAAAATTACTATTTTATTTTTCCTCAGTAAATTTCTGAATTTGTGCACATAAATATATTAGCAAAAATTTAAAAAAATACTCTTTTTATTTTTTTCCAAAAAAATATCTCAATATTTTTTTTTTCAAATAATATTATATATTAATATTTTTTCCAACAAAAATAATTTCAATATTTTTATCAAGAAAAGAATAATTTCCATAATTTAAAAAAATAAATTTCAAGATTTTTTTACAAAAAAAAATACAATATTTTATTTAAAAAAAAATAATAATAAAAACTTAAAAAAAACTTTAAAATTTAAAATGTGTTTTTCAGAAGTTTCTGATATATCAGCCAAAATTGAAAAATACTAATTTTATTACTTCCAATATTTGTTTAAATATTTTTCCAAAAAATAATTTCAATATTTCCTTTTTTCTGAATTCGTGTACTAAATACACAAAAAAATTAATTAATATATTACCAAAATTTAAAAAATGCTCTTTTTATTTTTTTCAAAAACATATTTCAACATTTTTTTTATAAAAAAAAATCAATAATTTTTTCCAAAAAAATAATATTTAAAAAAAAATCAAATATTTTTTTAATAAAATTTAATATTTTTTAAATAATTTCAATATTTTTAATGAGCATTAAAATTACTATTTTATTTTTTTTCAGTAAATACCTGCGTATGTGTACTAATCTATACAATATAAAATTCAGTGTGTTTTCAAAAAATTTCCATTTTATTAAAAAAAAAAAACAATATTTGTTTCTAAAATAATTTCAATATTAAAAAAAACTAATTTCAATATTTTTTGCGAAAAGAATAAAATTTTCAATATTCAAAAATAAGATTTTCAGTAAAAGCCAATATTTTAAATTTCAGAACGTGATTTTCAGAAGTTTCTTATATCTCGGTCAAAATTGAAAAATACTAATTTTATTAATTCTAAAATTTTTTTCCAAAATATATATAAAATTTTCAATGTTTTTCTCAGCAAAAGCCAGCAGTTTTAATTTCAGAGTGTGCTTTTCAGAACTTTCTGATATATCAACCAAAATTGAAAAATTCTAATTTTATTAATTCTAATATTTTTTAAATAATTTCAATATTTTTAATGAACATTTAAATTACTATTTTATTTTTTTCTTAGTAAATGCCTGCATATGTGTGCTAATCTATACAATATAAAATTCAGAATATAAATCATTTTTTAAAAAATTCCATTTTATTTAAAAAAAATCAAATTTGTTTCTAAAATAATTTCAATATATATATTTTTTTCAAAAAATAAAAAAAATAAACATAATTTCAATATTTTTTGCGAAAATAATAAAATTTTCAATATTCAAAAATAAAGTTTTCAGTAAAAGCCAGCATTTTAATTTTCAGAACGTGTTTTTCAGAAGTTTCTTATATATCGGCCAAAATTTATTAATTCAAAAAATTTTTCAAAAAAATTAATTTTAATATTTTTTACAAAAAATTAATTTTAATATTTTTTGAAATAAAATTAATTGTAATATTTTTTTTCAATAAAAAATTATTTCAATATTTTTTTTTTTTTCAAAAATTAAATAATTTTAAGTTTTTATGGAAAAAATTGAAGTGGTTGTTAAAGCTAATCCTATACAGATATAATTATTAAATTTAATTTATTTTTAACATATATTCTTTTCTTTCATTTGCTACCCATACATATATACTTTGTATGTCTCGGGAAAGTATTAAATAAATTATTAAAACATCTATATCCTTTGGAAATTAAAAGTCATGTGTAGGGAGGAAAGATCACCAAATGGAAAATTGAGTACATTGAGTTCTCCTGTATACGACGTATAGTATCACATATAAATGGTCCTATGGTGTAATAATAATAACATATCATAACACTCTTCAAAACGCCTTGTGACTAGGTTTTCGGCTGTTGACATTTAGTTCCTCTTTATAAGAGAAATCTTTTCCAGTTTTCTGTTTAAAAAAATTAAATGAATTGAGCGAAGGTACAACTCTGAGCAAGGTAATCTGACTTTATTCGAAATTTGGTTAAAGGTTCTCTAAACGGCGACGTCATTGAACAGTAGGTCCCTTTCCGTGAATATACATTTATATCGCATATTGATCGAAAAAACTATATAGAAATGCTGGGGTACTTTCAATGTACCGCAGTTAGTGATGCAAAATATTATTCACCTAGTCCCATTGTGCATTAGCACGATGATGATCTTCTAGATCATTACTTAACATACGATGATAAAATGATGGCCATAATGACGATGCGGCTGAACATGATCATCTTCATCAGTGTATGGCATGACTTGCCAACCCAGCACCCAACTGCCAGCTCCCAGCTTCAACTACTGCTCACTTTCAGTTTCGGTTTCTGTTATGAGTTCGGTTTTGCTTTCAATGGAAATTCAAGAGCAGCATACTCTCAATTACTCTTTAAAGAGCAATTGTTTTGTAGCGCAAAATAAAAATGAAAAAAAAAATATATAAAGAGTGATTTTTTTGAGGTTAGGATTTTCATGCATTAGTATTTGACAGATCACGTGGGATTTCAGACATGGTGTCAAAGAGAAAGATGCTCAGTATGCTTTGACATTTCATCATGAATCGTCTTACAAACGAACAACGCTTGCAAATTATTGAATTTTATTATCAAAATGCGTGCTCTGTTAAGAAAGTTCATTGCGCGCTTCCATTTTATGGTCAGTTTAATCGACCCACTGAAGCGGCTATTCGGGCTATTGTGACTAAATTTCGCACCAAATTTACATTGTTGGACATTAAACCACCAACACGCTTACGTAGAGTGCGAACTGAAGAAAATATCGCAGCTGTATCGGCCAGTGTTAATGATGACCACCAATTTTCGATTCGTCGCCGTTCGCACCAATTGGGTCTCTGTTACTCAAAAACGTGGAAATGCCAAAATTGGACTAAGCGGATGGACCACCTAAGACGCAGCCGCGGTCAACATTTAAATGAAATTATCTTCAAAAAGTAAATGTCATGGACCAATCTAACGTTTCAAATAAAGAACCGATGAGATTTTGCAAATTTTATGCGTTTTTTTAAAAAAAAAGTTATCAAGCTCTTAAAAAATCACCCTTTATATACATATATATATTGTAAGATCAAAACAATGGCAACAGCAAAAGTAACAACAGACAACGGCTGATGATCATCTGCTACAACATCATATGGTTGGTGGTTTCCACGATGATCGTCATTATAGTGAGAAAATAATCATGATGATATTTATAAGTAACATTATTGTTTGTTCATACATTTACAGACATACATATGTATGTTTGTTATATTAATAAACAAGATAATTATGTTGTTTAAAATGCTGATGACTATGATGATGATCATCATCATCATCGTCATCATGATAAACTCCGTTGATCATGTGTCTAAACCTTAAACACCTTAAACCATTTAATCGCATCTCTTCATTGTTTGGCAGTCGGTCTTGTGGCCAACATCTTCCTCGTCAAAGTTTCGGTTGACTCGGCTCGTCTTGTCTTGGCTTGGCTCGGTTGCTGGTTGGTTTCATACCTCATTTCTTATATTAACGAGCAAAATCTCAATTGTTTGTTTATGGTCATAATGTTAAGCATAATCTTTTGTGGTTGTTGTTGCTGCTTTTGTCTTATAATTCTATTTAGTTATCTTTTGTTGTTATGGTTGTTGTAATTGTAATTTTGAAAGTCCACTAGAAGTTAATGGGCTTAGAAGTAATTATTTGGTTATTTGTTCATGGTGATAGCAATTCTTCATATCATAAGTGTCGGTGCTTTTAATTGAAGCGGAAATAGCTGTGGTTGGCTTATGGCCAACCATTTATGTTGCCATATTTGTGCTCTAAGTACCTCAAAGTTCTTTGAGGTACTGTATGTATTTTCCAATTAATGGAATATTTAAGAGTGCGAAGAGCTTCCTAGAAAAACAATGAAATCATTTATGGTTATTCCAAGTATTTATATTCTAAGTATTTGAACCGGAACAACCGGTTCGTGTTTTAATTCAAATTAGAAGAGTTTATTAGGTAAGATGTTGGACCATTTGCTATCGATGTGTAGTCCTCCTCACAATAAATATTTACCGAAAGCTCAAACCATTGCGGATTTTTTACAAATAAATTTATCGTTATTTATTTTTTACAAATAAATTTACGTGGATCTTAATGTTAGACAGAATTTTCCACAGTGGTTCAGAATCAAAATCCATCTGCCTAAATTCAATAACTATTGTTTTAGTTGATATTTTTGTCAAAAAAGTCAAAAAATCAAAATCTGAAAAGGTGAAAATCTGTAATACAAAAAAATAATAAAATTTTAAGCTTCGCATTATGAACAAATACGAATATACAAATATATGTTTAAAAACATAAAAACAAAAAAAATAAAAATTTTAATCTTCTTTAAAATCGAAAAATACGAAAAGTAGTCAACGTTGATATCTCAAAATAATCCTTGGGTCCTTGTCTTATTTTCGGTTTTTACAGAACTCCAAAATATCAAATGGATTTTGATTCTGAACCACTGTGCGTCGTTGTTTTCCATAATTGTTATCCCATAAAATTCTTACTTGACACCTGGTGAAAACATTTAAAGCAACTTAGAGCCTCGGATACCCTTAGTACGGTGTAATAGAAATATTTATATAGTAGAGCCCTCCTCTGAAGATATACCGAAATAATCCTATTTCTGTTTTCAAAATGAAATGTGGCGACCATATTTGAAGATGGATATATTTCCATGCGTTGCCGATTTCAGAGACGAAATCTGAATTTTTTCAATATTTCTCTTTGTGGATGAAATTAAAAAAATTGTAGGAAGAAAATATGAGTTTAATTATAGCACTTTAGCATTTTCGACTTCAAAGTACTGTAAAGTTTTAGTTTATCATATTTGAAAAAAAAAATTGATTTATGCTGTTAAGTGTAAAAATAAAAATATTACCATAACCTAGCAAAATAATAAAACAAACAAAACAAAAAATAATAAAACAAATTCTACTCTCGCCATACAACATTTATTATAAATTCAAAATGACCTCAAAAATATCGCTGTATGGTTTTCATCCGCTCAAAATAAGTGATATGAAGCTGTCCTGGATTTCATTTTAAAAAATATTTACCTAGGATACTGGGAAATGATGGAAATTCCGAAAATTAAGAGCTTCGCAAGACCAGCAATAACTTTTGATGATTGTTGTCAAAGATTAGAAAAGCCAAACGTATGATTTATCCGACCATAGTTTTGATTTGTCAGCATAAATGATATTAGCATAGCTTGAAAAAACTAATACAAAGAAGTTTATACCCTTGAGTATTACTACTTTTTTGGTGTTACTTAAGAAACTATTGACGATATCGTTCTGAGTATGTAGCCATTTGCAACGGTTAAACAAGTAAGGAAAAGCTAAAGTCGGGCGGGGTCGACTATATAATACCCTACACCACTCCCTGCGTATATACCTCGCTTTGATTATTAAACGCAGGCATTTCATGGGAGCAATTTTATGTAGTTCATATAAATTATGCAGTTACTATAAATTCATCTTTAGTCAAATTTAATGAATATGGTAAATAATAAAGTAATTGATCGAACTTTCCAGCAGATATTCCGAGTAAAGTAAATATAACATGATCTGAAAAAATTGATCAAGATCCAATGATAAATACAGATTAATTATAAAGCGGTAATAGGATGAATCGGACGGACATTTGAAGTGGGCCTATAATAACTCTTGAGGCCTGTGCAAAAATATGGCCCTGCATAGTTTCATTCACGGTATGAATTTCTAGTTGAAACATATAATGATCTGCAAAATTTGATGAAGATCCAATGTAAGATGTAGTTTCTAGAGCTGTAATAGAGCAGAATGGGGCACAATTTGGGTTATACCAAAGTATAAACATATGGGCAAACAAGTAAGGAAAAGCTAAAGGCGGCGGAGCCACTATATGATACACCCCACTTTCTATCTCATTACAATTCAATGCAGTAGAAAAGGAATCGGGAAGGATTTTTGAATCATGTAAATGTATGTGTTTGAAACCTGGAATGATGTGACCCGCTTTCACCATGTATGTTTATTGGTGAAATATAATATGTAAAGTTTGGCCAAAATCGGTTAAACATTCGGGAGCGACATTTGTATGGGGGCTATATCTAAATCTGAACCGATCTTACCCACTTTTACCAAAGGTGTTTTTAGTTGGATTATAAGAAGTTGTGCCAATTTTAAAGAAAATCGGGAACAATATGTGGTTTCTAGAGTGGAAAATGTCAAATAGGGAGCGACATTTGTATGGGGGCTATGTCTAAATCTGAACCGATCTAACCCGCTTTCATCACAGGTATTTCTAGTTAGATTATGCAAAATTTGAAGAAAATCGGGTACTATATGTGCTTTATAGGGCGGAAAAGTCAACTACATTTGTATGGGGGGCTATATCTAAATCTGAACCGATTTCCTCCTTGGCCAAAAAAAAGTAACTTCTGCCAGTGTTCTGTAGAGTGCGACCAAGCTTAGATGGACAGCAGACGGACGGACGGACAGACGGACAGACGGACAGACGGACGGACAGACAGACATCGTTAAATCGACTCAGCTGGTGATTCTAAGCCGATCTGTATACTTAAAGCTGAGTCTAGCTCATTTATTTCTTGGTGTTACAAACATTTGGCGCGAAAATAACTTATAATGCCCTAGTCCACGAAGTGGTGTAGGGTATAATAACCCGTAACATTTTATGAATAGCATTTTCACAACTGAATGGGAACGACTTTTTAGTATGGGGTCACAAAGGTAAGGGTTCGAATCGTTACTCGGGAAAAAACTTTTTTATATTTTTTTTTACTTCTATAAATAAACAATGTTTAACTTTGTATAATTTAGACATTTTTGCTTAAAAAATAAAAATTTATTGCTTTTTTATGTAGTTAAAATATTTCATATCTTTATAAATTATTTATACTACATAATATCAGTATAATTAAGTAATGTCAATTTAATAATACTAAATATAATTATTATTTATTATATTTATTTGCGTTATATATTAGTTCATATTAAATAAATATTTTGTTAAGTTTCCTATCAGTTTTCCTATGTTATCAGTTCTACCGAACTAAATGATTTGTTTTAGTTATTCACCACTCACAACAGAGGATAGCTGAGATGGTTAGAGTGCGGTAGTAGCAGCCGCTGTTCTGCCCCCGGTAGCGGCGGATTTTTAAAACAGAAATGGAAACCAGTGAAAAAGTGGTTCCTTTGCACCACTTCTAAATAACTTTTAAGTCTTTCAAAATAAAGGACAACCCCATGTTAAATTCATTGGTGAATATCCCTATTTTCACTACTTCCGAATTACAAGATGAATATCTTTTTCAGTACTTTGGGTGCGCTCTTTTTGCTGTGTATATACATAAATGTATAATAAGTTTATACAATTTGCAAAGAGGACTTCATGCAAATAGTCGCAAAATAATCCAAAAATATATAACTACAACAATTCGCTTAGCCGTTTGATGAAGAATTTCCATAAAAAATAATATTTCAAATTTTCAAATATATAATATGTTGACAATTAATTTTCGGAACTTAATTTTCCTCATTTAGGAAATGTGGGATTTTTATACATTTTTATTTCTATTAAAAAATATTGAATTGTTTTTCAGAGTTTTTGAAAAATATTAATATTATTTTTTCAGTCCGTCAGATAGGTTAAAAGGTCCCAAACGGCTTTAAAAGTCGTAATTACCCGTCCTGCCGTAATTACCCTGTATGACATGATAATAAGATTAGTTGTTGGGAGAACGCCTTCAGTCATCAGTCCTCTAGCTAATTAGTACGATTCTTTGTGACATTTATATGTATCCCATTGTCTTCAATTCTGCACAAAAAATGACGTGATATAATGCTGACCAGCATTTATTAATGAATAATCACCATCATTCTCTAAATAAATAAGTAAATAAATATTTTATTGGCTATTAGTATGTTTTTTATTTGATCTGCCACAATATAACACCCCTTAGCAACTGGAACAGCGAGCGAACAACATTTTCACAGTCATCAAATGTCAGTCAAATGTCAAAATATTTTGCGCTCTTGGCCAAAAGCATTACTGTCAAAGACGACGACTTTTGATGAATCAGTGATGAAATGAAATCATGTTCAAATTAGACAGAGATTGATTAATGGCAGAGCTGCTGTTGCTGTTGCTGACGATGCTGCTCCTCTCAACCGGAGGCAAAAAGACAAAGTGACACCTAACACACAGTAGATTAGTTTGGATAAAACGTCCAATTAATCAGACGTTAATCACTGCCATTAACCGAATTAAAACTCTAAGTACCCCCGTGCAATTCATGTTATCTACATATTATAATTCTAGAATAGAATTTATTGTTTTCAATTTTAGAAATATGAATAAATACTCGTATTTATTCTGTCACTACTGTGAGACGAAGAAAGAAAGGAACAGTTTATTTATTTTTAATTTATTATCTGGATGTATTTTTATTCATGTTGTTGTTATTATGAATAGAGGTACATTGTTGTTTATTTATAATATTTATAAAAAATAATAATAATTAATGAAATTATTCATCGTAACATGTGTACGGTGTACACATGCTCGTGTGTGGCTGAATCCGTGCAATATATCATCATCAGCATCAGTATGTTGTGAGGTGTGAACATTAGGGTGGGTAGGGGCCAGATGGTTGAATGGGGGCTGGCTTAATTACGGAGAAATTCTATTGAGAATCAAGAAATATAAGAATTTTATTATTTTATAATTTTTATCTCCTTTAACATTAGACGTGTAGTAGCTTATTGGGGGAAATTGTGATTTTAAAAGTACACATTTGGAAAATTCATTTTACTTTAGAGAAATGTATGTAGCGAACTTGATTCAGCCGTTTAGTTGGCTTCATTTGTATCCCTTTTGGCCCCATTTTTCGTCCAAAAGGTACCAATTTCGAAAAATTCATTTAGATTGCGCGTGTATACAGTCAGAAAAAAAGTACACACCGAATTTTATGATTTGACTTTTGGTAGGTACCATTTTTATCCCCTTTTGCCCTTTTTCCCCTTTAAATGTAAAATTTCGTAAAATTCTTTTTATGTTGCAAGTCTACATAGTAAGTGGAAGGTTCATACCGAATTTTTACTACAGCTGCAGTCATTTGGTCGGTACCAAATTTATCTCTTTTTTCCCAATTTTCATCCTAAAAGTACGACTATCGAAAATGTCCTTTATGTGGAGCGTCTACGTAACCAGAGGAATATATACATATTTTCACGAATCTGATTGTGGTCTTTAGTTGGTACCATTTTTATCCCTTTTCGCTCTGCTATCAACCTAAATGTAAAAATTTCGAAATTTTTTATATTGCCCTTCTAAACGGCCAGAAAAATTAACACACTGGATTTTTTGATTCCAGTTTCAGGCATATGGTAGGTACCAAATTTATCCCCTTTCGCCTATTTTTCCAGTTTCAGCCATATGGTAGGTACCAAATTTATCCCCTTTCGCCTATTTTTCCCTAAAAGTTTCAATTTCCTTTATGTTGCGCGTCTACATAATCAGTGGCATATATGTACTTATTTTCATGGATCTGACAGCAGTCTTTAGGTTGGTACCATTTTAATCCCCCTAAAAGTACAAATTTCACACTGAATTTTATGATTTTATTATTTTAGCTTATTATTTAGACCTTTGGCCAGTACCAATTTTATTCCTTTTCTTCATTTTTGCCCTAAAAGTACCAATATCAATAGATCTCTTATTTATCGCGTCTACGCAGTCAGAGCGAAGTATACACCGAATTTCATGACTGCGGCCGTTTAGTTGGTACAATTTTTATCCCCTTTTCACACCATTTCCTCGTAAAAGTACCAATTTCAAAACATTCTTATCTTTCTTCATTTTCAGAATGTCCCCGCTCAATTTTATGATTTTAACCTTAGACATTTGGTCGGTAAAAAAATGTATCCCTTTTTTCCCAATTTTCGCCCTTAAAGTACGAATATCTGAAGATCTCTTATTTTTCGCGTCTACGCAGTCAGATCGAAGTATACAACAAATTTCATCATTCCGACTGCAGCCGTTTAGTTGGTACAATTTTTAACTCTTTTCTGCATTATCCCCCTCAAAGTGCAAATTTCGAAAAAATTCCTTTATGTTGCCCATCTGCAGGGTCAGAGAAATTAACATACTGAATTTTATTATTCCAGCTGCAGCCATTTGGTCGGTACCTAATTTATCCTAATTTTTTTTTAAATTTTCGTCCTAAAAGTACGAATTTTGAAAGATCTCTTATTTCTCGCGTCTACGAACAACGTAAACACTGAATTTCATTATTTTGGCTGTATCTGTTGAAGTGGTACCATTTTTATAAATTTTTCGGCCCATTACCCCCCTAAAAGTACAAATTTAAAAAAAAATCCTTTATCACGACCAGAGTAATGAACACAGTGAATTTTATGATTTTAAATTTAGACATTTTTTCTGTGCCAATTTTACCCCTAAAAGTAGCAATAGTTAAAGATTTCTTATTTTTCGGGTCTACGAGCGACGTATACACTGAATTAAATTATTTTAGCTGTATTCGTTGAATTGGTACCATTTTTGTCCCTTTTGCGGCACATTTTCCCTCTAAAGTACAATTTAAAAAAAAAATGCTTTTCAAGTAATGTCTGCATATAATTTGATAATTTCAAATTCAACCGTTTGGTTGGTACACTTTTTATCCCTCTTTTCCCATTTTCCCCTTAAAAGTATGAATTTCGTAAAACCGCTTTATTTTACGAGTCTACACAACTTGAGGGATATACACAACGAATTTTATGTTTCTTATTGTTGTCATTTGAAAATGGTACCATTTTTGTACTCTTTTGTCCAATTTAACCGCCTAAAAATATCGATAAGTTTATGGAGCGCGTTCACGCTAAAAGAGAAGTTAGAAATATTCAATTGATCTGCTTTAAAAATTCTAAACATTAGCGTTATTTTCTGTCCGTATAACAATTTCCCACCTTTTTCGGGAACAATTTGTACAATTTTCCGGGTTGTTATTGTATATCCCGATAACTATGTCAGTTATCGAAAAAATTATTTTACTTTTCCAGCATATTTGTATGTTTTCTATCGATAACAGTTTTTTCGATAATTTTAGTTTCGATAACTCGAAAGTTATCGAAAATGTTTACCTGATTTTTTCGCATTTTTCATTGAAATGGGCTTATAATAATAAAAAAGTAAAAAAATCATTTTTTTCAATTTCGATTTTCGTACTCTTTTGTCCAATTTAACCCCCTAAAAATATCGATCAGCTTATGAAGCGTGTTCACGCTAAAAGATAATGTCGTACCAGATAGAAGTTAGAAATATTCAATTGATCTGCTTTAAAAATTCTAAACATTAGCGTTATTTTCTGTCCGTATAACAATTTCCCACCTTTTTCGGGGACAACTTGTAAAATTTTCCGAGTTGTTATTATATATCCCGATAACTATGTCAGTTATCGAAAAAATTATTTTACTTTTCCTCCATATTTGTATGTTTTCTATCGATAACAGTTTTTTTTTGATAACTTTAGTTTCGATAACTCGAAAATTATCGAAAATGTTTACCTGATTTTTTCGCATTTTTCATTCAAATGGGCTTATAATAATAAAAAAAGTAAAAAATCTTTTTTTTCAATTTCGATTTTCGTACTCTTTTGTCCAATTTAACCCCCTAAAAATATCGATCAGTTTATGGAGCGCGTTCACGCTAAAAGAGAATGTCGTACCAGATAGAAGTTAGAAATATTCAATTGATCTGCTTTAAAAATTCTAAACATTAGGGTTATTTTCTGTCCATATTACAATTTCCCAACTTTTTCGGGAACAATTTGTACAATTTTCCGGGTTGTTATTATATATCCCGATAACTATGACAGTTATCGAAAAAATATTATACTTTTCCTGCATATTTGTATGTTTTCTATCGATAACAGTTTTTTTCGATAATTTTAGTTTCGATAACTCGAAAGTTATCGAAAATGTTTACCTGATTTTTTCGCATTTTTCATTCAAATGGGCTTATATTAATAAAAAAGTAAAAAAAAATCATTTTTTTTTTTCCAATTTCGATTACTGAAAAATTTCGATAACTGAAAAATTCCGATAACTGAAAAATTTCGATAACAAAAAAAAATATTTTTTTTGGTTTTTTTATACAGATCTTAACTAAATTTTTCTTTTTATTTTGAGGTCCTCTGTCCAAAAAAATTGTCAGTTCGTTAGACCTTGGATACCATACTCCGGTTTGATTAATTGTTTTTTTCTGTGTATGTTGCAGGGTATATAAATTTACAACTTTTCTTTCTCCAATTTCAAAAATAAAATGTTTCTTTTTCATTCCACCCTAATCTACATACATTATTATTCACAAGATTGTACTTGTGTATCCACAACATTTGTACTTGCACTTATGCGAAGCCATTTAATAGTTTTAAATTGTTAATGTTGTTGTTTTTTGGTAAATTGTTTATTTGTTTTTTCACTTACCAATGATTTTAATTCCTCTTATACCAATTCAATGCTGCTGCTGATGCCTCTGGTAATGATAATGATGACGCCGTTGCTGATGTTGATGACGACGATGCCGATTGATGGTCGCTTTCGTGGCTGCTGATGATGCACTTCATTCATCCATTCATTGTCTTTACAAGTGTATCGTCTTTGGTGGTATAAACACACTCTTACTCACACACACTCACACTCTCATAGTTATTGTTGCCCTGTTACAAATTTCAATCCCGTCCAAGTATCTGTTGAATGATAGAAATCAAGTGCTATTTGATCATTGGGTAATAAAAACGCAATTATTAGGTAATCGTCTGAAATTTGTACAATTAAAAGTGTATTTTTTTCGAGCGACCCCCCCCCCCCCATTGGAGTGACCGAAGAAAACAAAGGCAACAAAAAGTGAACGTTTTGAAATCTTAATGGTCCCTTCTATCACACACACACACAAGCTTGCACACACGTAGCAGGTTTTGTTGTTTACTCTGGTTGGGCAAGATATGGAAGAAGAAGAAGAAGCAGTGAGAAATACAAGTGTTTTTTGCATGTAACTAAGCACCATATATCAGCACATTGACGTATACTCGCAGCTACATACATACATCCATCCATACGTTCTTAGGCATGACATTTTGAGACCTTGAGTTGTTGTTTATGGCACCGGAGCAATTGTTTTAAATGACAAACCATATCTGAAATTAACTTCTGATAAAGGTTGAACGCACTAAAAACTCGAACAAATCGATCAATTATCGATCAGACTCATCTCGCTAAGTAGTCAAGAAAAACGTTGGACAAATGTCGTCTTCCATCGAAGTTTTTTTTTCAAAAACAAGAACGTTATTAACGAAAATGAATGACCTATGAAAATGAACGACAAAAAAACAGTGTAAAAACAATAAAACATTGGTTTTATTCACTTGAAACTTCACATATAGTCAGTTTCAAACCGAATATTTTTGAGATTTGTATCTGCCAGCTAAGACTTGGCACTTATGCATGTGACTGAAAAGTTTATAGAAGTATTTAGAAATGTCCAATCATAGGAACCTTCTAGCATTCATATATAAATTATGACTTTGAATGGACAATACCATGTCCTTGCTCATGACTTCTTTTCTATTTTGGTGACATTTATTACTACAATTATCATGAGTTCTGGCCTATGACGACAGTCTTAAGAAGGCTTCGCAGCGACTGTTCCACAAAATACCCGAACTCTTTAAGTCAATAATTTTCCCAATGGAATGAGAATGTTCATACCCGATATCAAATAAATTTAAGCAGACATTCAAGAAACATGATAAAATACTCTAAATATTAGGGATATTTTCAGGTCTTCTCTTTGCACCGATTTACCAACCGATCTACGACTAAAAGACACATTTATGGAAAAATTGGACCTCCCTGCTCCTCTCCTTTAGATCTTAACGTTCCTTCAACAGACGGACTGGCTAGATCGTCTTAGAATTTGATGACAATCATGAATATATATGCTTTACAGGGACAAACGGAATGACAAACTGTGGTGGAGGATATACAAATTATTAAATATGAAATAAAGTAAGATTTTTAGCGTACCTATTATATACTATTTTAAGGTTTCAAATTTAACTAAAATATGTACTGTTCTTAGGAAAGAACTAGTCTCAGTTTTCAGTGCCCTGAACAAATGGCTTAATGCATGACCATGACAATGTCACCAATATAACGTAGAAACATACTGTGACGAATGATTTTTCGAAATTTATACTTTAAAGTTGGTTAAAGGAGGCAAAAGTAGATACAAAATGTACAAAATGTAAAATGTAAAAACATATCCCATCTTCAAGAACTTTTGATATAGTAAACATTTTGGGATTCTCAAAAGGACTTAATCGGATCAAGGGTGGCTATTAAGGAACATGGATGTAACCGCATAGACAGTTGGCTACTAACAAAGAAAGAGCGCCATAAAGGCTTACCACCACCATTGGTATACCGGATGACTCTCGACAAATTTTCTTACCTAGTCGTCAACCATTGGGAAACACCCATACACAGAAATACTAAAACACAACTTCATATTCTCCTACCCACATATCCCTTTCCAACATCCTCTTACTTCCCTAAGGTCCCATCTATCATCTATCACCAAACACTCCTTCCTAAATCCTATCACTCCCTATCCCTCTCCTATAAATTACAACCTTATACTTTCAGGAAACAGAAGGATTTGCACAATGGACCCAACTGGGTCTCCGAGTGTTCAGAATGCAGGAGCATTCTGGTCCTTTAAACCAACCAACCAAACATTTTTGATATATATAACATGTTCAAATTCCGAATGGGACTTTTATTTTTAAAATAGACATGCCACTATTGCACCCGAGTAAATGCTCTAAATTGAGACATCCCCCCCAAACAAAACAGCCTTATTTGGCAGGTTTGTTAGCGGATGAGACTGCATATTTCCTTTACTAACCAACTGAAAACGGAAGAGGAGTTTCTGTTGGGATTAAGAGTGTCAAGTAGTGTCTTAAGGCACCTTTTTCAATTGAATAGTCTGCCGCGTTTGTCGACATCAACCAAAAACACGAAAGCTTAAAAGAAATTGAAAGAATTTTCCTTCTCAAGGTCTAGTTCCGAAATCCTACAACATATCCTTCAGCTTTCTTACGTGAAAACCAATTTGCTTGGAATATAAGGATTTTTGTTTTTTTGGCCATTCACAACATTTGTAGTCATCATAATTACCTTTAATTGGACATATTAGCGGGTGTGATCGGGCCTATATTTCCAAAATGAGAGTGCAAATAGTAAAGGTGCCTTTGACGAAAATCGGTACTTTAGTATTTTTTTAAGTACCCATACATTTTTTTAATAGAAAGAGAGTATAGAAAGCCGATATATTCCAGAAAATTGTTTTATATATCGGCCTTCGAAAATTTTTTGTTATATTAAATAACAAATATATAGGAAAAATACCAATATTATATTAATATAAAGGGTGATTCATCGTGAGGTTTGATTTATAATGTAAAATGAAACACATAAATTTGAAAGTGAACTTGAATATTATCGATTAGAAGAACAATTTATAGTATTTACTGTTTGAAAATAATATCACGTAAATGTTGGACACGACTGCGTCTGAAGTGGTCCATTCGGAAGCCAAGCTGCTGAGAACGACGACGAATCGATTCGCCACCGTCTTCTTTCACACAGAACTCTGTTTTTCGTAATATAGCTCAAACATTTGAAGATGCTGTTCAGGTTTGAGTCTTTCCATGATGACTTGACTAACGATACTGAACAAAAATGTGAAAACAGTTTGATATGAGTTATGCGTGATCTGCCAAAAAAGCCTATTAAAAAATCAAACATCACGATGATTTACCCGATATATGGTATACAATCGAAATTTATCGATGGTAAATGAAATTTAAATGATTAATTTTCTATCCATAACGAACAGTCTATATTCCTTTATATTTTACATAAATTGTTTTTGGAACAAACATTTTGAGGTATTTTGTAGCTAAGACAATAAAGATTTTTCTTTTTAAGCTATATTAAATATGGGTTAGAGTGTTGTACTTAGTTTAAAATATTTTGTTTTTTTTTTTTAAGAAATTAATTATGCGAAATACTCTTTAAACGTTTACCTTTGAATATGGAAATGTTAAAATATTCACTGCCAAGCTAGACTATTTTGAAAATTTTTTCTCATGTAGTAGGTTGAGCCCTAAAAAAGACAAGAGTAAACAATGTTGAATGTTGCCATATTCAAAGATATAACTCAAAGTGCTAAACCAAAAATTGAAAAACGGCTAAATTTACATTTTTTATTTTCGGGTTATTTTTTTAATTTCGTACAACTCAAAATAAGTTGGCATCACTGTAAACAATATCAAAGGAACAGCTGTTCTAGAGCATATAAGTGCTGCCAAGTTTACGTTCTAAAAGTATTTACAATACTAAAATGTTGTCAATGTCAAAATGCTGTGTTATATAACTGTTTTATTTATATGTTTTAATTATAATAGACTTGAATTAATATAACTATATATATAAACGCCATTTCCGATATGCTCATAAATTAAATGATATAAATGTTTGTTAACTTCATATTTAATAGTTACGATTTTTATTACTTCGGCATGACACAATTATCTATATAAAATCAAAAAAAAAACACTAACGATTTCCATTAACTCTGCTGTTAATCCACATATACCGAGAAGATCCGCTTAAGTCAATTCCCTCCCCTCAGAAGAGTCCATAAAATGTGCAATTATAATAAAATTTATAAACGCCAGCAATTATAAAAAAGAGTTTGCATTTCAAATGGTAAATAATAAAAACTCGTAAAAGACGGACGACGAAATTGAGCATGACTTTGGAATACAAGTTTGTCGGCTTCATGTGATGGAAATACATATTTCTGTAGGATTTGAGAGAACACTTGCGAAGACGTTATTATAAATGTTATTTACTTTTTTGTAATGGTTCGAAAAACAAAGAGGATCCAAGCGGGAATTCCCAACAAATGGCTGGTAAACAATTGTTTCACTTTTCCAAGTAAACGAATGGGCAAAGAAGATGGATGGATGGAGGGACGGACGGACGAATCATTCCAGTCATTGCCTTGTGTGGGCTGTAAGGATGATTTGCATTGTGAATAATTCTCGTTCATAATGGAATTTACTTTTTTTCTTCTCCCCATTTGTTGTTTGTTCACTGTTGATTGTTAAAGATATTTGATTTTGTGAATGGCTGTTTGGTTGGTTGGTAAGTGGTTTTTGTTGGCGGCCCCAACAAAAATCTAATATCTACTTGTCTGCCATTGGTAAAGGCCATATTGTAATTTGAAATTTTAAATGTTTTCTGAAATACGATACTTTGGCCAGACAATGCGGCCGATTTTTTGAGGGGGTGGAGGTGGCAAGTAAAATAAAGTGCTGCCATATTACAAATGTAAAGTCAAGTGTATGGTGTAGTGGTGTAGTGTATCGTTTAACATTTGTTTGGGTCCTGGAAGAAGTTTGGAATTCGTTCCGTTCAAATTTAATGTCATACTCTCATGTTTCCACTTATGCCATTCTATAGAGGCTAATACTGGCCATAATCTTTTAAATATGTCGGGAAATGTTATCACAAGATTTATGATTCAACGGGTCGAAAGTTGAAATGGGAAATATCTCTGCAATAATGAAAACGAAAAGCCAAACAAGAAAAACACAGCGAATTCTTCGGAAAATATTTCCATATTTGCAGCTCAATTTACAACATGTAGCAATGCCGCAGCAGCCGCCGCCGCTACCACCAACGACAGAGCGGCATCTCTATAGCGAAGCTGGCAAAAAACCTCAAAGATTATGAACAAGAGTAAATTAAATCTTTTGGATTGTATTAATAAAGAACAACAACAACAGCAACAACAAAGAGCCAAGAACGAGATGATTGCAAAAACCAAGAAGGCAACACCAGGCAACAGCCACCACCACCAACAACAACCACGCCAACAACATACCGCCGATGATGATAAAACAATATATTAATAATGATGTAGTAATCTTCATATGGTTACAGACAGACCGACAGACAGACAGCCAAGCCACTACTCTCAATGTGAAGATGGTGGAAGAAGCAAAAACTAATAGTAATACAATAAAAAAATACTTGTACGAGGCAAGGCATTAAAAGTTTGGGGAAAATGCATGAATTTAAAATTATTCCTTCAAATTTACAGACAAATTTAAGATTTGAAACTTGTCATGTTTGGCTAATAGATTACACTTGGGAAAGTCTATGTATTTGAAAAAGAATTGTTTGACATTGATATACTCTCTGAAATTAATTGGCGTCCAATATGTAGTCTCATCCTTGGGCAATTGATAACAGCTGGGAAAATGTCTGTATTTAAAAGCAAACGCGAAAATTAGAAGATAAATATAATCTTTCAGCAGTTAAAAATTAATATGATATTTTTTTCTTGTTGCATAGTGCTATAGAGGTATTGCGATACCGGGAAAATGTAATTAGAATATGTAGGGTATAACTAGGATATTCTTTGAACGAAATTTTGTTGAGGCCCTATAATCCACCGGAAGCCAGAGGACTTAAGCAGAATAACTATAGTGAGGTTGTAATAATTCATCACTGAGAGGGTATGATTTATTTATCCTGTTCACAATACATGTTGGGCGCCAATAAATTAAATTAATTGGTGTCCAAGGTGAAGTATTTCGATTTTTTTATGGCAGCATACATCTGTATAGGCTCGCGTATATCAAATCATATATAAATATTTGTACGTTGGCTTTAATGTCGAAATGTCGGATGAAAAATAGTAAAATCTCGACACGACAGTAGCTCTTAAATAAGTTGGCGCCCAACGTGTATTGTGAACAGGATAAATAAATCATACCCTCTCAGTGATGAATTATTACAACCTCACTATAGTTCTTCTGCTTAAGTCCTCTGGCTTCCGGTGGATTATAGGACCTCAACAAAATTTCGTTCAAAGAATATCCTAGTTATACCCTACATATTCTAATTACATTTTCCCGGTATCGTAATACCTCTATAGCACTATGCAACAAGAAAAAAATATTCTTTTTGTGCATTGAATCAAATTAACACAAAATTTTTTTAAGGGATGATTTTTGTTTTTAAATTTTAAAAAAATTAAAATTTTCTTCGTAGGTACCTTTAACAAATCGTGTGCCCAAGCCGGAAAAAATAATATTTTTTTGCGCTGATTTAAAATCAACACAAAAATTTTTTATGGATAATTTTTTTTTTAACTTTTACTAAAATTAAAATATAAGTTGTGGGTACTTTTAATATCTGTACTCTCATTTTGGATATATTTGTCCGATCATAACCGCTTGTATGTTCAATTAAAGGCGATTATGATGTCTAAAAATGTTGTGTGTTACACTTTCACGACCAAACAGTGCTTTAGGAAGAGCCAACAAAATTATGGACAAAAATATTTTTTTTGAAAAAAAAAATCTATTTTTGCTGCCACGAAAAAAATCATAAAAATTGAAAAATGCGGAAACAAGTATTTTCTATTTTTGCTGGTTCGAAAAAAATCATAAAAATAGAAATAGCGGAAAAAGTATTTTCAAAGTATATTCCACAGAGGTTGCTGGTTTTCGTATAAGTCCAGTAATATTACAGGAAAATATAAATTTTTTTAATATAGCCAAACCAAAACAAATACAAATATTGAAACAATAATTTTATAAATAAATATAATATTTTAATTATTTCAAACCATTATTTATTTCAAATTAAAAAATAAATATTCTTATATTTATATTTTCAAAAAGCTTAAATACCATAAATATTGATAGATAGTGGGTGCTACAGTTGGTTGTATTTCCATTCTATTTGAATTCCAAAAGTACAAATTTTGAAAATCCGTTATCAGACGTACATAGTGCAAAATAACCTAACTTCATGATTCATCCAATTTTTGCCGTAAAAGAAAAAGTACGAATTTGGAAAAAAACTTTTTATTTTGCGTGTCTATGCACTCAGAGGAATGTATATACCGAATTCCATGATTCCAGCTGCGCCCATTTGGTTGGTACCATTTTTACCTCCTTCACATTTCTACGCAATTACAATTTCATCATTCTAAGTGTAGTCGTTTAGTTGGTACTATTTTTATCCCTCTGTACCATTGTATCCCTTGAAAGTACGAATTTCGAAAAATCCGTTTATTTTTCGTGTCTACGCAGTCAGCGGAATGTATACTCCGAATTGCATGACTCTAGCTGCGGTCATTTGGTTGGTACTATTTGTATCCCCTTTTTCCATTAAACCCCAAAAAGTACGAATTTCAAAAAATCCGTCTATTTTCCCTGTATACGCAGTCAGAATTTCATGTCTGTAGCTGCGGTCATGTAATTGGTACTATTTTTATACTCTTTTTTCATTTTAACCCCAAAAAGTATGAATTTCGAAAAATCTGTCTATTTTAAGAGTCTTCGCAATCAGAGGAATGTATACACCGAATTTCATTATTCCAGGTGCAGCCGTTTGATTGGTACCATTTTTATCCCTCCGTACTCCCTGTATCCCTTGAAAGTACGAATTTGGAAAAAAACCTTTTATTTTTCATGTCTACGTAGTCAAAGGAATGTATACTCCGAATTTCACGACTCAAGCTGCGGTCATTTGGTTGGTACTATTTTTATCCCCTTTTTCTATTTTGACCCCAAAAAGTACGAATTTCGAGAAATCCGTTTATTTTCCGTGTCTACGCAGTCAGCGGAATGTATACTCCGAATTTCATGACACTAGCTGCGGTCATTTGGTTGGTACAATTTGTATCCCATTCTTCCATTTTAACCCCAAAAGGTACAAATTTCGAAAAATCTGTTTATTTTAAGTGTCTTCGCAATCAGAGGAATGTATACACCGAATTTCATTATTCCAGGTGCAGCCGTTTGGTTGGTACCATACTCTGAATATCATGACTCTAGCTGCGGTCATTTGGTTGGTACTATTTTTATCCCCTTTTTCTATTTTGACCCCATAAAGAACGAATTTCGAAAAATCAGTTTATTTTCCGTATCTACACAGTCAGAGAAATGTATACACCGAATTTCATGACTCTAACTGCGGTCATTTGATTGGTACTATTTTTATCCCCTTTTTCATTTTAACCCCAAAAAGTACGAATTTTGAAAAATCCATGTATTTTACTTGTCTATGCAATCAGAGGAATGTATACACCGAATTTCATTATTCTAGGTACAGCCGTCTGGTTGGTACCATTTTTATCCCTCTATTCTCATTTTACCCCTTTAAAGTACGAATTTGGAAAAAGTACTTTTACATTATGTATCTACTCAATTAGAGGAATGTACACACCGAATTTCGTATTTCTAGCTGTTGTCGTTTAATATGTACCATTTTTATCCCCATTTCATTTTTTGCCCCATTTCACCCCCCTACAAATAAGAATCACTTTATGGTGCACGTTTTTGCTATAATATCAAGCAAATATAAACAGACATATTCAAAAAAGCATGCTTAAATACTCTAAAATATTAGGGATTATTATGGGTATTTTTAGTCCTTGTGAGGGAAATTTTTTTCCCTTTCGGCCCGTTTCAATCCCAACCGATCTACGACTATAAGACGTATTTATAGAAAATTTGAAAGTTCTAGCTCCTTTCGTTTAGATGCTAGCGTGCTTTCAACAGACGGACGGACGGTCATGGCTACATCGTCTTAGAATTGTATGACGTTCAAGAATATATATACTTTATAGGGTCTTAGGTCGATATTTCAAGGTGTTACAAACGGAATGACAAAGTTAGTATACCCCCATCCTGGAGGTGGAGGGTATAAAAAGGGGGATTTGCACCATAGAGCAATTATTATTATTCGTAGGTGCAAAAAAGGGATAAAAATGGTACATATCAAACAACAACAGCTTTATATATAAAGAGATTTGTTCAAATTTGTACTTTTAAGGGGGTAAAATGGGAATAGAGGGATAAAAATGGTACCAACAAAAGGAATGCAGCTAGAATAATGAAAATCGGTGTATACATCCCTCTAACAGAATTTACACGTAAAATAAAGTGATATTCAAAATTCGTACTTTTAAGATGGGGATTGTGGAAAAGGGGATAAAATTTGCGCCGACCAACAAAAAACGGCATGTAATGTACCTACGAAAGTATAGACGTTCAAAATCTAGGAAATTTTCAAAATTTTTTTCTTTTATAGGGAAATGGTGAGAAAGGGATGAAATTGTTACCAATTAAACAGCTGCTGCTATAATAATGAAAATCGATGTGTATTTTTCTCAGGTTATGTAGATTCAAAATATGAAACGATATTTCGCTATTTGTAATTTTTAGTCCTAAAAGGGATAAAATTGGTGCCGACCGAATTGGCAGAAGGCAGATAATCACAAAAGGATTTTTTTAGAAAATTGTATTACTTTTAGGGAAAACGAAGCTAAAAGGATAGAAATGGTACCAATCAAACGGCTACAGCAACAATCATGAAAATTTATTTATACATTTCTCCAAGTTCGTACTTTTGGGGATAAAAGAGTTAAAAGCAAACGGCTGTAGCTAAAATCGTAAAATTAGGTGTATACATTTCATTGTGAACCCGGAAGATAATATAATTTCGATGTTCGTACGTTAGCTTTCTGAAGAATTACTTTGATATATATTGTCAAGGGCTATCAAGTAATAAAAATCCTAATTATAGACACGCTATAAGCAAAATTTTATTATTTTATTTATTTTATTTATTTTATTTAATCATAATTTTGATAATATTTTATAGCACTTATGCGTAAAGTCGACAACCTCTATTCTGCCGGTAATATTGAGGAAGGCAATCTATGTATAAAAGGGTTAAAACATTAGGCCCGGCTGAGGTTAACTCCACTTTTACTTGTTCTAATGTTAACCACAATTATCCAGCCGACCCTCGTACAAAAATATGAAAAAGTGTAGGTCGACGGAACAGACATCCCAAGTGTGAAGAGGGCTGGTGGTAATAGTAGTAGAATTTCCATTCCATTCTCTATTGTTGTTCAGATCACAGCGTTAAACTTATAAATATTTAAGAAGAAAAAAAACAGAATGACGAGAAAACCTTAAAGGCATTTTACACCAAATGTAAACGACTAGCTTGCGATTCCACTTGTTGTGACTTCTGTCTTGCTGCAGTCCACTGCCACTTGTTGGCGTTTGTTCATCATACTGGTTGCAGTTAGCCGTCAAAAAAGAGAAGAATCGTAAAGTGCCGTCTATCTGTCGATTGGTGGGGGGGAGGGGTCTGTGACTGTATGAGATTGCAATTAAAAGAAGAACAAACCTCAAGATTTGATGAGGAGGAGACTGACTCCAACTACGTTACGTTACAGATTGTTTAAAGTATCGGCATAAACAATACCAGAAAGAATACAGAATACGTCTGACGTTGTTGCCTTCGTTTGTTCTTTATTTGCGTTTTTTTCGCTTTGGTTTTGTTTTTGGTTTGGTTTGGATTCATTGGACTTAGAAAATAACAATAAGAACAAAAACAACAAAAGGCAACAACAACAATGTATAAGTTTGAAAAAGAAAAACAAAGAACTATAAAAATTAACCTGTATGATACTGTTCTTACACCCAAGGAAACGTTAAAGAATATATAGGTAAATGGGAACTTTAATTGAAAACTAGGGCAATTCCTAAGTTAGGTCAGTTGGAGGAGGTAGTTATAATGGAAGCATTCGACTCACCAGAAGGGGAGAGTCTGTGAGTGAGAGGAGTTCGAAGCTCTCAATCTCCTCACATGTCCTAGAAAAGTCACGGGAAGAGAAAAAATCTGAGCCCAAATATTTCAATCAGAGTCATCAGCCTTTCGGAGAGCGAAAAAATTCCACTAAAGGAGTTTCAAATATAAGGTGGGCCATTTACAATTTTAAATTAGAATCGGCACTCGGTGCTGATTATTTTTGCAAATTTCTGATTTTATTGGAAACTTATTATTATATTTGTATTATTTTATTGGAACTTTGTCATTTAATAATGGAACACAATGTCATTTATGTGACTACCACGACTGGTAGTCACAATTTTTCAGTACAGCCCAAAATCCACACCAAATAGTGCCTCATTATGGATGCATTGGCTTCTCAATAGTCACGAGTGGGTTCTCTGAACCCCATATGAGGCAAATTTGCTTATTGGCATAGCCACCGAGCTGAAAATGAGCTTCATGAAGGCTGAACTGAAGGCCGATCTCTTCTCGGAAAAATGACACGTAAATTTCTTACAGTTTACATAAAGACTCACTACTTTGGAAGTAAGTTTTTAATATTTCCCAATTTTGTTCGAGCGTATAGCGACACATTTTGTAATAGACTGCATGTCACAGAGGCTTTAGACTTTCGTAGAAATATATTAAGATTACAGAAAAGTTAAATATTTTTAATATAGCCAAAACAAAACAAATAAAAATATTAAAAAAAAATAATTTTATAAATAAATATACAATTTTAATTATTTTAAACCACGCTTATAAGACCAATATATTTATACTATTTATGAATATCGAAATAATACTACAAATCAATTCAGAAAGTAAATATAAGGCAGCATTCTTCAAAAAAGCTTAAATACCCTAAATATTGGGAGAATTTTCAGCTACAGCCGTTTGGTTGGTTGTATTTCCTTCCTATTTTAATCCCAAAAGTACAATTTTTTAAATTATCTCTCACGTACACTAGAATGGATCACGAAAATAAATTGCTGTGGTCAGCCAGAATTGAAAATTGGATTGTTTAATGATGATCTATAAAATATTTCATCACTGGGTCAAGCCATCTGTGAGCTAAACGCCCCTGAAAACACCTCTAAAAATCATGTTTTTCCCGTGTAATTTCTTTATGTTGCATTTTTGTCCAATTTTTTTTTCTGAATTGATAGATCCTTGGAAGCACTTTGTATTTTTGTATATTTGTATTCTTGTCTTAGAATAACTCATTGGTCATATTATTGGACGTTTATATTGATTTCTTGTGGTTTTTCAAGGCGTGGTTTTTCTTGGAAACATTTTGTAAGAGTTGTAATGAAAAATAAATAGCAGGAATCAATGCCTTTCGCATGATACCTAAATGATGAATACGGAAGAAAAATTAGGTCATTGACTCCATTTTTGTGAAATAATTTTATGCAGACGATGGTTTTCAGAGCGAAAGTGTTCAAACTCTTTTTACAAAAATGAGCGCTGCGGCGTCAATTTAATTCCGATGCTCATCATTTGGGCATCATTCGAAAGGTATTGACTGCAGTTATTATATTATATATCTTATAAAATACTACAACCTACTATGAAAAAGTTTCCAGTTGTCACTGTGAGAATCCAAAAAAAAAAAAAATAAAATACTATAAACGTCCAATAATTCGGCCAATAAGTTACTATAAGACAAGAATACAAATTTTCATTTAAAGTGCTTTCAAGGGCCTATTATTTCAGAAAAAAGATTTGGACAAACATGCAACAAAAAAAAAATTACACGGGAAAAACTTGATTTTTAGGGGTGTTTTTCAGGAGCGTTTAGCTTTTTTATTTTTCCAGTCTACGCAGTCAGAGAAATGTATATATATGTATAATTCCATGACTCTAGCTGCTGTCATTTGGTTGGTACAATTATTATCCAATTTTTCCATTTTACCTTCTAAAAGTACATATTTTAAAAAATCCCTTTATTTTACGTATTTTTACGTATCTATACACCTTATTTTATCATTCTAGCTCTAACCGTTTAGTTGGTGCCATTTTTATCCCTCTGTTCCCATTGTATCGCCTGAAAGTACGAATTTGGTAAAATCTTTTTACTTTGCGAGTCTATGCAGTCAGAGGAATGTATTTTCCGAATTCCATGACTCTAGCAACGGCCATTTGGTTGGTACCATTTTTATCCCCCTTTTTTTAAATTTTACCCCCTAAAAAGTACGACTTTCGAAAATCTCTTTATTTTACGTGTCTACGCAATCAGAGAAATGTATACACCGTATTTCATTATTTTAGGTGTAGTCATTTGGTTGGTACCATTTTATCCCTCTATTCCCACTTTAGCCCTTGAAAGAACGAATTTGAAAAAGCCATTTTTATCCCCTTTTTCCCCATTTTATCCCCTAAAAAGTACGAATTTGTTAAAATCTTTTTACTTTGCGAGTCTATGCAGTCAGAGGAATGTATTTTCCGAATTCCATGACTCTAGCAACGGCCATTTGGCTGGTACCATTTTTATCCCCTTTTTTTCCATATTACCCCCTAAAAAGTACGACTTTCGAAAATCTCTTTATTTTACGTGTCTACGCAATCAGAGAAATGTATACACCGTATTTCATTATTTTAGGTGCAGTCATTTGGTTGGTACCATTTTATCCCTCTATTCCCACTTTAGCCCTTGAAAGAACGAGTTTGAAAAAGCTTCTACGAATTTCATTATTCTATGTGTAGCCGTTTTTACGTCTCTACGCAATTAGAGAAATTTATACACCGAATTTCAATATTTTAGATGCAGTCTTTCTGTTGGTACTACTTTTATCCCTCTGTTCCCGTTGTATCCTATTGATAGTACGAATTTGGAACAACCTTTCTATTTTTGGTGTCTACGCAGCCAGAGGAGAGTATACTCCGAATTTCATGTCTCTAGCTCTGGCCTTGTGGTTTGTACTATTTTTATCCCATTTTTTCATTTTACCCCCTTAAAAGTACGAATTTCGAAAAAATCCCTTTATTTTATGTGTCTACGCAATCAGAGGAATGTAAACACCGAATTTCATTATTTTAGGTGCAGCCGTTTGGTTGGTACCTTTTGTATCTCTCTTTTCCCATTTTACCCCTTAAAAGTACTAATTTGGAAAAAATACTTTTATATTATGTATCCACTCGCTTAGAGCAATACGCATACCGAATTTCGTATTTCGAGCTCTTGTCGTTTGATAGGTACAATTTTACAAATGTACAAATGGGGCAAAAAGGGATAGCCCCATTTCAGTCCCTACGAATAAGAAGCAGTTTATGGTGCACGTTTCTGTTATAAGGGGAATGCGCATACCCAATATCATGTAAATATATGCAGACTCATTGAAGTACTCTAAATAGTTCGGGTTATTTGGTGTATTTTCAGTCCTTGTGAGGGAAAAACTCTTCGCTTTGGACCGATTTCGCCCAGTTGCAATCGCGACCGATCTACGACTATAAGACGTATTTATGGAAAATTTGGACGACATAGCTCCTTTCATTTTGATGCTAGAGTGTTTTCAACAGACGGACATGGCTAGATCGTCTTAGAATTTTATGAAGATCAAGAATATATATATATACTTTATAGGGTCTCAAGTCGATATTTCGATGTGTTAAAAAGTGAATGACTCAGTTAGTATATCCCCATCCTAGAGGCGGAGGGTATAATAATACAATTAGGTGTCATATTATTTATATTAATCATACAACAAGGTATTACTCATTTTTTAAATTATTAATATTAATCATACGCCTATGCTATGGGAAAAAAATTCCTTTTGGACCGATTTCGCCCAGTTGCAATCTCAACCGATCTACGACTATAAGACACATTTAAGGAAATTTTTGACCTCTAGCTCCATTCGTTTAGATGCAAGCGTGCTGTCGACGGACGGCCTGATCGTCTTAGAATTTAATGACGATCCAGAATATACACTCAGTGTCTTAGGTCGATATTTCAAGGTGTTACAAACTGAATGACAAAGTTAGTATACCCCCATCCTGGAGGTGGTGGGTATAATAATACAACTAGGTGTCATATTATTAATATTAATTATACTACCTAGTCGTATCAGCCATCTTTTAAATTTCGCAGAGCAACACGAAAAAATATAACCATATACGGACACCACTATGTGATAAAAGACCAAAAAAGACCCATGTCTCCCAGATTTGCCCAAAGTCATGTACTTTTTTATGGGCCCCCAAAAATTTGGAATCTCGGGCATTTTTGCAATCTTGCAAGCCGTTTGGAATGATTTATTCTCTGAGGCAAAGTTGTAGCTTTTTTGTAGTTCGATTGTGCACATATAAAATCAAAAAACTTCATCTTCAAGATCAAAATTGCAAAAAAACTTAAAAAAATCAATTTTTTTATTTTTTTCCATTTTCAGGTCCGTAGCAAACCGTTCAAAATCCAAGGAAACAATGAACTACAAAAATGTACCTAAGATCTCAATAAACAACTTTCTAGAACATATGAACTTCCTAGGAATGATTCTCTACGTAGGAAAAATACATGTTGCATGACTGTTTCTGTTAATGGCCAGTCTGACTACAGTGCGTATGAATGATATTATCCTTAATCAACAGCACGTATACGCTACCTACACACACTACAGCCTAGAAGATTTGTTCGACAAACATTTGCGATTTTGATCTTGAAGATGAAGTATTTTTGATTTTATATATTTAAAATTTTTGTTCTTTATGGCAAGAGCTACAAATTTGCCTCAGAGAGTAAATGAAAATTACAAATGGTTTGCAAGATATGAGCCTGAGAAAATGATAACATTATTGCAGAAATGACACCGAGGCCCATAAAAAAGTGCATGACTTTGGGCAAAACTGGGAGACATGGGTCTTTTTTGGTATTTTATCACGTAGTGGCGCCCGTATAAGGTTATATTTTCATGACTTAAAAAATACGCAATGTGTTTTTAATATTAATAAAATAATAATTGACCATAATGTTGCTGTTTATCCACATTTTCATTTTTCGTAATGACCCTCTTAAAAAATAAAAACTATGTTTTCGTTTTTTTTTCCACAAAAGAGTTATTAATATTAATCATACACCTATGCCTTGAATTTAATTAATTGACCATAATGTTGCTGTTTATCCACAGAATTTCCTCACAAATGACTCGTCTTGTTCGTAGTGGCCCTCTTAAAAAATAAAAACTATGTTTTCGTTTTTTTTTTGCGAAATTACAAAAAATTCGAAAACCAATTTGTTTTATATATTTTTTGACAATGACACCGGAAAAAAGTTATTCAACTATTTTTTTAATTTGACCACAGAGGTTTTCCTAACCTGGAGGTTTTGTCTAAAATTGCAAAAGTAGACAGATTAAATGGAAGTTAAAAATAAAAGCTAGTTGCAAATTGTTGTAAATTCTGGGTTTTAAATTATAATCTCGAAATTTCTCGGTCTCGGAAGTTTAAGGAATAATCTCGGAATTTTAAAGAATAATCTCGGCATTTAAAAATAAGAGCTAGTTGTAAATCCTGTGGTTTAAAAAAAAATAATCTCGAAATTTCTTGATATTGACATTTTTATTCCAAAGTATTCGGCCATGCATGACCTACTATTGTAAATTTAAAATTATTTGAAAAAAAGCTAATTTCCAAACAATTTTCTATACATAAGAAAATTGGCGTGAAATGTACTGGAAAGTGAGAATTATTTTTTGAATTTTAGAGATTTTGTAATTAATTTCATTTATAGGCTGTAGTAATTTTAACAACGTGAAATATCTAAAAGGTTCTAACTTTCAATGGAATATCCAAAATCTTCTTTGGGCTTTGTTGCTTCTTTATTATCAACATTTTACTTCGAGTGTAGGTATTACAAATAAATACCTGCAGAAAACGAAAACTAATTTTTTGTAGATTTAAAGGCCAACTTCACAGCATAATAAACTGAAAAACAATAAACATTTGATATGGACTGGAAACTAATACACCAGAAAACACCTTCAAATACCAAAATGAAAAAAGAAAAAAAAAAACATTAAACTTCGGTTTCAACTTCATCTTCAACACACTCACATACACACGAAAAGCAGGCAGCAAAATAAATCTTCAAAATCTAAAATAAATCAATAACAAGACCGCGAACCAAAAAGAAAATGTATTTTTAATTTTGGCCAAACAAAAAGCCATCGAAATCTAAAACCGAAAATCCTTTGTGCTCAACGGGTCGTACGTACGTGTGGAGGTCTACTCAGCAAAATGTTAAAGTATCAAAATCAGATAAAAATGAAATATCCACCTCTTCGAGAGATGACTTGATTAGTTGTTCGCTTTAGTTTCGCGTATGATTTTTTGGGCTATTAACCAACTCATCACTGGGCGAGAGGTGGGAAGGAGGTTTAGACAACCAAACGTTTTGTTTTGCTTTTTTGGTAAAGCTTAACAAAAATTGCTTTATTTATGAGCGTTTTTAGTTTGGGGGCAGAGCACTTTTTTCTTAAACAAATTTATTGGTTCCTTTTGCTTCCTTTCAAATGTCACTTCGAATGTCAGTTTTAGTTTAATTCTTGCAGAGACAAGCCCTTTTTCTGGTGATTTTCTTGCTGCTCGTTTTCATATCGTCGCCAGAGGAAAACGTGCAGTCGCATTAAATGTTTGAAAGCCATCAATAACAAATACATTTCATTAAACTATATTTTTTTATGCACCGCTTGCTGTTGGCGGCGGCGGCATCCATTAACATGCCACCACAGTGGTCCGTCCATCAGCTTAAGTCGTTTGTGCAGTTCCTTTGTATAGGGGTTTGCAATAGGCAAGGCGAGATGTGGACAGTTCGTGACAAGACCAAGCTCTATAGCGATTGACTCTTGCAAATGATTTATGTTGAAAAAAGGAAAATTTTAGAAGTGGACCGTCCCCATCAACAAATACATAAAATAATGTTAAAAAAAAAAAAAAAAAACAAAAAATAAAAATTTTACTTTTCTTTAAAATCGAAAAATACGAAAAGTTGTCAACCGATTAATATATTAATATATCAATATGTTAATATATCAAAATAGTCATTGCGTTCTTTAAATTTTTTACTGAACTGAACAATTTTTGCTAGAACACAAGTTATTGTATTTTGGCCGATGGACTTTGATTGTGAATCACTGTGCGCCGTCAACGGAAAGTCAAACGATGGTAGCCAAATTCTTTTGGCCTAAATAATACGATAAGTCTGAGAAAGTCATGACATTCTTCTGGATTCTTAACGTATTTCTACTAAGTGTACATTTCAATCTCAAGACGAAACTCGAAATTAGTAGTCGGATTCCAGAAGAAGACGAATTCGTTTGAGACAAACGAAAAAATTGAAAACGTAGGAAAGTGGATTTCGTAAAAATCACAGGATTTCTTATGGTATATTCTTATCTTATTTTGCTATTGTGTGTCGATTTCATTATCAAGACGAAAATCAATAATAATAGTTGGTTTCCAGAAGAAGACGAACTCGATTGAGACAAACGAAAAAAGTTGGAGACGTAGAAAAGTGAATTTCTGAAAAATCAATGGATTTCTTATGGCATATTCTTAATCTATTTTGCTATTGTGTATTCATTTCAATCTCAAGACAAAAATCAATAATAATAGTTTCCAGAAGGAGACGAATTCGATTGAGACAAACGAAAGAAGTTGGAGACATAGGAAAGTGAATTTCTTAAAAATCACTGAATTTCTGATGGTACATTTTTATCATATTTTTCAATTGTGTGTTCATTTCAATCTCAAGACAAAAATTAATAATAATAGTTGGTTTCCAGAAGAAGACGAATTCGTTTGAGACAAATGAAAAAAAATTGAAGACGTAGGAAAGTGGATTTTTTAAAAATCACTGAAGTTCTTATGGTATATTCTTATCCAATTTTTCTATCGTGTGTTCATTTAAATCACAAGACAAAAGTAAATAGTAATAGATGGGTTTCAGAAAAAGACGATTCGTTTAAGACAAACGAAAAAATTATAGACGTAGAAAAGTGGATTTCTTAAACATCGCTGTATTTCTTATGGTACATTCTTATCATATATTTCTATTGTGTGTTCATTTCAATCTCAAGACAAAAATCAATAATAATAGTTGGTTTCCAGAACAAGACGAATTCGTTTGAGACAAACGAAAAAAAATTGAAGACGTAGGAAAGTGGATTTCTTAAAAATCACTGAATTTCTTATGGTATATTCTTATCCAATTTTTCTATCGTGTGTTCATTTCAATCACAAGACAAAAGTAAATAATAATAGATGGGTTTCAGAAGAAAACGAATTTGTTTGAGACAAACGAATCAAATTGAAGACGTAGGAAAGTGGATTTCTTAAAAATCACTGAATTTCTTATGGTACATACTTATTCTATTTTTCTATTGTGTGTTCATTTCAATCTCAAGGCAAAAATCTATATTAATAGTCAGAATCCAGAAGAAGGCAAATTTGTTTGAGACAAACGAAAAAAATGAAGACGAAAGAAAATGGGTTTCTTACAAATCAGAAACAGAATCACTGCATATCTAGGATTCAATAAAAGATATTGAAACAAAAAATCTATATTAATAGTCGATTTTCACATGAAGACAAATTCGTTTGAGACAAACGAACCACTATAATAGAAAACGTACCAAAGTGGATTTCTAAAAATCACGGGATTTCATTCTTACGACATATTCCTATCCTCTTTTTCTATTATGTGCCTACATGAGATAACTACTAGACTTAAAAAGCTGAATTTATAAAACTTTCATGTTAGACGTAGATTCGTTTGTCTCAAAAGAATTCATTTTCTAGAAACCGACTTTAATAACCGAATCGCTGCGTATCTTGGATTCATGAAAGGTATTTAGAGCCTACCTTAGTTCCCCAATTTTCCTTTTCAATCTGGAGACAAAAATCTGTATTGCCAGGCGAACGAACCATAACACTGTGCTACAAAAAAGAACGACGTAGAAAACTCTGGGAAGTGATATTTTTTTTGTAGGTATTGTCGGGTAGAACAAGTGAGAAAGTGAAAATCGATTGACAACCAACTAAGTTAGAAGTTTATAAGCGTACAAAGATACGAAAGCTGGTTTTTACCCATAACTCAGGATTTTTGGGGTGTCTGGGAAATTCCAAATACAGATTCTTCTTCTACTCGAAAATACGTACCAGAAAAATAATAGCACATCCCAAAGTTTTTGGACTACAGCGCAGTGTTATCAAGAGTCTAGGGGTTTTTAGAGACAAATTTTTTGCCATTGTTCAATGTTCAATGATGTCAAGTTTTCTTTTCAATCAGATTTCTAGAAGACGAATTCGTTTGAGGCGAACGAACGACCATATTTGAAAACGTAAGAAATTGGATTCGTACATCTTTTGTGAATTTTATTCTTTAGGATATAAATCCCTTTTGGAATTTTTCTATCATGAGCATGAGGAATAAACTTTCAAGACTTACAGATTTGAATTCGTTTGCCATAAACGAAATAGTCTTTTAGAAAGCTGTCCTAACAACTCAGTCCCATCTATGGCCCAGAATCATTTAATATTGGAACAAAGTTGAATTCGTTTGTGTCAAACGAAGTAGTCATCTTGAAATCTGTCCTAACAACTCAGTCCGATCTATGGCCCAGAATCATTGAATATTGGAACTTTATTGGATACGTGCCCCCAACAAAGCCGAGATGGCAGTTTGAACGACTACCATGGGGTGTTTTCATTTTGGAATGGTCCTAATATCTTATTCTAGTATCACGGAGGAGCTTCCCCATTCGAAGAAATGATACCTTTCTAACAGAAAATTATCATGCTTTAGAGCCAACCTTGGTTCCCCTGACTCCATGATGTCAAGTTTCCTTTTCAATCTGGAGACAAAAATCGTTATTACCAGTCGGTTGCTAGAGGACGAATTCGTTTGAGACAAACGAATTCAATTTTGTTCCAATATAAAATGATTCTGGGGCATAGATCAGTCGGAGTTGTTAGGACAGGTTTCTAAAAGATAATTTCGTTTGAGTCAAGCTAATTCAAATTTGGAAGTCCTGAAAGTTTATTCCGAAAGGCTCACGATAGAAAATACTAAAGGCAGTTTTATCTGAAAGAATGATAACCACAAAAAATTTAGAAACCCAATTTCTTACGTTTTCAATTATGATGGTTCGTTCACCTCAAACGAATTCGTCTTCTAGAAATCAGATTGAAAAGGGAACTTGACATCATTGAGCCAGGGGAACAAAGGTTGGCTCTGAAAACCCCTAGACTCTTGATAACACTGTGTGATAGTCCAAAAACGAAGATCTAAGAAATTGGATTTCTATTTTTTTTTGTGGATTTCGGCCTTTCGGATATAAATCAAATTAGTATTTATTATGAAACGGAATTATGCAACCTCAAAGCATGACCCTTTATATGATTATTATCATCTTTGGGGCTATTGTCCTATGCCAACCAATTTCTTTTTTTTTTTCAAAATATCTTCAGTCACAACCACCTACACCCTTTGATCGACAGCCATAACTAACATTCCTCTATTTATTCTTGAAACAACCCACTCTCTATTAACATCTATTGTTGCTAAATCAATAAAGTCATGTGCTCATCTGTCTGTCCGTCTATCCATTGGATGCTGTTTTGATCTATGGGTTTATGTCTGGACTATAAATTATTCATATATGATCTCAGTTGCCAACGATAGTGCAATAGCTCTTCCCATTCCTATTGTTATAATAATGATGATTGAATTTTTAATACGTTATATATCATTCCATGGTGGCATGGTGGCATGCTGGTTGCGAGGGTTGTTGTTTGGCTTTTTGTCGCTTCTAAGTACCACCACGTACTAGTACTAAGTACGGAGCAGTTGTTATATAAATTATTTGACATTTTCTGGCTGATGTCGGTGTTCTTTAAAATGTCATAAATGTTTGAGTGTGATGTGATATTAATTGATACGTTTTAAGTGATTCTTTGTTTTTCGCCAAAAGAAGAAGCAGAAAAGTGAGCTGTAATTGATTCGTTCGTGAAAAAAGTCAATAAAATGACATCCGAACAGTCAACGAAATTAATTGGCAGAGTTAGAAAAAGGGCAGAAGAATTTTCACGAACATGCGCGAACAGCTAACATGGTTAGACATCATCATCAACAAGGAATGTGCCAAGTCATAAGCCATCCAACCTACAAAGCTTCAGTAATTGGTAGCGAAACCCCAAGTGCCAATAGAATAGTTTGTCTTCGTTACTCGTCAGCTAAGGAACACCAGTTAAAATAATTGCATCTTGAAAAGTTGTTTCTCTGTGTGGATTTCCTGCATGCGCATATATGTGAATATCCCTTGCGGGCTTATTTCGATTATGCCAAGGTGTGACTATGAAAAATGCGCATCCACATGTGCATCATATGCTCACTTGTTTAACATATAATTTATGTCAATTTATTTAAATTAATATTCAATTAAATGCACTATCTTAATTGAATAAACAAACACAGAGGCACTCCGCCATATATTTCATAATACGCTGCAACTCCGCTAGAGTGTGATCGTGTGATAATTACGTTATTTTCCTAAAGATCACATATGAACATACGCACACACACACACACACACTCCATGCTGGCACACTAAATACGGTCCCGGGGAGCCATAAAGTCTAAAGATCACATAAATCAAATTAATTCCATAGTGCTTCATGTTTAAAGATTCTAAATCACTTGCGAATTCCGATGAAATAAAAGCAGCACATGCTGCTGGAGTTGCCAGATGTGAAGTAATTTGTCTGCTGTAAGAGGATCTTGCATAATTTTAGTGATGTGAGTAGGGTTTGCATTATCCCGTACTTTTTATTTCCCAGGAATCGGGAAATAATATTTAATATAATATAATATTTAAAGCAATTTAGTAAAGTAAATTATTATATTTCGCATAAAAACATAAACATAACAAGTTTTATAGGATTGCTTCAAAAGAATCAATGGGAATATGGACAAAAATATGAGATAACCCCACTATTCCCTTCACACATCATTAATTCATTCACCCTACCTTCTGAATTCTTTTCTCCAATACTATTTACGTGATTAACAATGTGGCGAATTTAGTTTGCGTCGACCTAACCTAACCTATAAAAGAGTAGAAAATTAAATCAACTTTTTCCAAGGATAAAAATAATTAAATAAATTAAGAGGTTTTTTTGAAATATAAAAACTTAAAAAAAGACAACGTCTTTGTAGACTCATCAGATAGTTTTAGATAGATAGAATTATCGGAAAATATTACTAACATATTATGTAACCTTTTATATTTAACGTAAAGGATTGTATCGCCTAGCTGACACATAGTGATCTTTGTTAAATAATTTTGGTACGTTTTACAATTTTATAGTGTAAATGTTGTGAAAAATGTGCGAGAAATAGTTAAATAATAGTTCCCGCGGGTATGAGTATATAAAAAAAAAACTTAGTTAGACATATCCTATCATCCATGATAGTTATCATTTCCATGTACTTCATCGTTACCATCAATTCCTGACGTGCAACACAAATGTTAGCCGTTCCGATAATGACCCAAATCCATCTTAAACCACATCATAAGAACTACTGACTCAATTCTGAACTGTCGTCCTAGATAATAGGATACGTTTTTTTTAGAAGAGGAAACCTTCAAAAAATCCATCTAAATTATTATTCATTGTGACACTGCACCGCCAATGTATATCGCATAGTTGGCTACACTGCCAGGAACTGGTTATGGCTTTTAGAGAAGTTACCAGTTTGCAACTCAATGTTGTGATGAACATTAGCCATCCGGTTCTTGACTTGATGACCCTAAATAAAGAAACGACCGCGCATATCTTTAGGATATAGGCAAGCAGTTCGATATTCACCTTATTTGGGTGCCAGGGCATAGGGACATCCCAGAGAATTGTAAAGTTAACGAGTTTGCGAGATTACAATATATCCCAGGGAACTGCAAAACGAGTTTGAGAGATAAGAAGCTCCATCGGAACTTGCTTCTATAGACACACCTCCATGGAGGAGAAGATTTATAGATTTGAATACCTTCCCTGTCTCCAGCTATGGCTAATAGATGTTTAGTGACTTTGGGTTGTATTTTCTTTGAGAGCTTGAGCGATTTGGCCAGTATAAACGTCGGTAAGATGAAGTGCTTCGAGAGTCGCACAGGTTGATTCCGAGGAGAGTAAATGCCCTTGGTATCACAACCACAACCTAACCCAATCAAGTAGTATGGGCGAAATATTGCATTCCAGTTAATTCACCTAGATTTAGTGACCAATTTCGAATGTCTACCTATGTGTCGCAAATGCGCACTCATGTCGCACGAGAAGTCCTACACTTTGGCTGAGTTCAAGTTTCCTCAAGCGTTTGGTTTCGTTCTCGTTGAGGTCGCTCATTAACTTCTTCATATTCGACTTCGACGTCGAATTGAGAGCTTCTGGCTATCTTCATCAAGCTAAGCGTTTGGTTTCGTTCTCCATGCCGTCGATCCTTAGCATCTTTGTCGTGAAGTCATTCACTTTAGGATTCACGTCCTTGGCTCTGGTCGCCTTGAGAGCTTCTGACGATCTGTAGACCGGATCGCCTCTTTATCAAATCGTTCGTCTTCTCATTTCCCATAATCCCAAAGAGTCCAGGATCCTACTCCGTACTATCAATTCTCACTCATGTTCCATGAGAAGTTCCACAATTTAGCTGAGTTCAATTTTCCTCAAGAAAAGTAAGCGTTTGGTTTTTTTCTCGTTGCGGTCGCTTCTTAAGGTCAGGGTTGTGAATATAAGCCAGTTCACCTCCTTATAATATCATTGACTTCTCGTTGTTCATGATCCTTCAGAGACTCCTAATTCGAACTACCAATGCTTTGTAATGCGTCCCATGAAAAGTCTCGGAATTTGAGCTGAGTTCAATTTTCCTGGTTTTGTTCTCGTTGCGATTGCTCCTTGAGATCTTGATCGTGAATCCCTTCACTTTTGCCTTTGCTTACGCGGCCGTCATTGCATTGAGAGCTTTTGGTATATGTAGGCTTAATCAACTCCTTATCAGATCATTAGACTTCTCGTTTCTCAAGATCTTCTCATAGCCTGGGTTCCCTTATGATCTCATAGTTGTCATCGGCTTTGGTTTCATTCTAGTTGCAGTGACTTTTTATACCCTACACCACTTCGTGGTCTAGGGTACTATAAGTTAGTTTCGCGCCAAATGTTTGTAACACCAAGAAATAATCGAGCTAGACCCACCTTTAAGTATACGGATCGGCTTAGAATCACCAGCTGAGTCGATTTAACGATGTCTGTCTGTCCGTCCGTCCGTCCGTCTGCTGTCCATATAAGCTTGTTCGCACTCTACAGGTCGCAATTGTTGTCCGATTGTCATGAAACTTAGCAGAAGCTATTTTTTCTGGCCAAGGACCATCATTGAATTTGGAGGAAATCGGTTCAGATTTAGATATAGCCCCCATACTAATGTCGCTCCCGATTTGACATTTTCCACTTTAGAAACCACATATTGTGCCCGATTTTCTTTAAATTTGGCACAACATCTTATAATCCAACTAGAAGCACATATGCAGAAATTGGGAAAGATCGGTTCAGATTTAGATATAGCCCCCATACAAATGTCGCTACCGATTTGACATTTTCCGCTCTAGAAAAGACATATTGTACCCGTTTTTCTTTAAAATTGGCACAACATCGTATAATCCAACTAAAAAACCTATGGTGAAAGTGGGTAAGATCGGTTCAGATTTAGATATAGCCCTCATACAAATGTTGCTCCTGAATGTTTAACCGATTTTGGCCAAATTTTACATATTATATTTCTCCAATAAACAGACATGGTGAAAGCGGGTCACATCGTTCCATGTTTCAATATACCCCCATACAGATGCCATTTCCGATTTAACATTTTTTGTCAAAAAAATTCATTTATAGGATTCAAAAATCCTTCCCAATTTCACTTTTTTACCGAATTGAATTTTAATGAGATAAAAAGTGGGGTCATATATTGGCTCCGTCCGTCTTTAGCCTTTCCAGACATGATGGGGGATGCCCATATGTCAATACTTTGGTATAACCCAAATGGGGCGTATTCTGCTCTATTACTACATCACACCTTCTACATCTTACATTTTCATGAAATTTTGCTGTCATTATATGTTTCAACTAGGAATACCTAACGTGAATGAGAAATATATAGGCGTATGTTTTGGTACAGGCCTCAAGTGTTGTTATAGGCCCCTTCAAATGTCCGTCCGATTCATCCTATTACCGCTAAATACAGATTATAGTATTTATCATTGGATCTTAATCAATTTTTCCATATCATGTTATATTTACTTTACTCGGAATATCTGCTGGAAAATTTAATCATTAAATTTGACTAAAGATGAATTTATAGTATACTGTATAATTTATATGATCTACATAAAATTGCTCCGATGAAATACCTGGGTTTAGTAATTAAAGCGAGGTATATACGCAGGGAGTGGTGTAGGGTATTATATAGTCGGCCCCGCCCGACTTTAGCCTTTCCTTACTTGTTTCTTGATAGTGAAGCCGTTCAATCGCTTGAAAGCTCCTGCTATGCTGCTTCTTCACTTTCTTAACATATCGTTAGTCTTCTCGTTCTCCACGATCTTACAGATCCATTATGACATGACGGTAGATCATATGGTTATTTCCTCCTTTAACACGAGAGATTATTTGTGTAGATCTTAGCACAGCTATAAGTTAACATCGCCAAGTCATCAGATCTGTTGCCTGCATTGAACGACTTCAAGCTAAGCAAAGCAGTCTCAAGTTTGGGGAGATGAGATTAGAGGTTCTTTAATCCTCCACCATTAGTTCTTCTATCCCTATCTATCCACGGAGTATCAACAGCGACAATAGTACATCAGTATTATCAGTTACTGTTCGCATTAACTATTCTCTCAGTGAAGATCGTCACATGCTCAGATATGCCGTCTGCATATCTATCTCGTCGAGCCCTAGTGGACAAGTTTAGACTTTACCAGGTGAAGGGTGATGAGATTAGTGGTATGATGACTTGGTTTTTCAATACATCAGTCGTCGGTTTTTCAATTCATCTATACCCAGGGATTCTTATAGTTCACACTGTTAAATGTTTCCTCTGATATTTTCTCAGTGAAGATAGTCATCTGCTCAGATTGATTGTCTGTCTTGAAAGACTGCAAGTACTACTTGATAAGTTCACACTTTACCAGGAAAACAGTTTCAAGATAGATGATTTCAGTGGTGCGATGCCTCGGATCGTCAATCCATCCGTCATCGGTTCTTCAATCCATCTATCCGCGGGGTTTCTATAGCGATGATAGGACAGCAGTTTGTTACAGTTCGAACTGTTCTCTCTGATATTTTCTCAGTGAAGATCCTCACGTGCTCAACTCTGCCGCCTACGTTGGGCGACTTCATGCCCTACGTGATAAGTACACACAGGAAAAACAGTCTCAATTTCAGTGTGATGAGATTGGAGATGTGGTGCCTTGATTCTTTAATACATCCATCATCGGGATTTCAATCCATGTATCGACGTTCTACAGCGAATATAAAACATTAGTTTGTTAGAGCTAAAACTCTTCTCTCTAAAATTCTGTGGATCATTTAACTTTGCTCTTTTATGTAACCCGAAAGTACTATTCCTCTATGTATTAAAATATGGGTTAATAATGAACTAATGTGGACTAAATTAGGATTTAGTATTCAAACTCATATCTTATATTTATACTTATTATAGTTGAACAAAGGTAATGAAGTAATTACCAAATAGAAGTCAGTGGTCGGTGGGGTTTCATCTATGAAATATGTATTCGGAGGTCAGTTTTACTCGGCCTCCTTTTCCTAGAGTTGTTTAGGTTTTCAAAACACCTTCGGAACATTTGAATGTAGACTCGTCTAGGAGAATAACTAGAGAAGCCAATACATCTAAGATTAGTTAAGAATGATATGAACCGAAATTCCTTCTGAATTGACAATAGTAAGACTTTAGAGACTGCGATGAACTCCTCTATTTACGATGAGATCTAATATTTGATTATGCTTATAAAGAGCAGCTGCAATAGACTGAGATTTATGTGGACTCTAGTTCTAAAAACTACTTCCTTCGCATATCTTTACAAGAGCTCTGAATAACCCAATTTAGGCCACCGTTCTTTTAAAAAGGTCACGGTGGCTTTTTAGCATCATCAAAAAGAAGAATTCAGCTCAAAGTTGGATAAACAGTCATTCTTTCCTCCTAGCATTCATCTAGCCTTATAAGAACCTAACCTTCCGAATAAACTAGCCTATTTGAACCCTCGGTTATCTTTGAGTGAGTATCAAAAAATAACACCCGCACAGCTTCCTTGCTAGGATTTTTTGGTCTCACAGGCTACCAACTATATCTAACCCCATTATCACTTTCATGCCTTCCACCTAATCTGTCTGGCAACATGGCTTGGAACACTCTGATTTAGAAGATTTTCTTAAAAACAGAAATTAGAGGCAGCGAAAAAGTCTAGATAATCATGATGACTACGACAAACACGGCAATGACGATGATGATGATGATGCTGATGACGATGATGCGGAGTGTCTGAGGCTGCTGAATAGTTTCGTTTTTGCTAAGATGCGGATGGCTGGTTGCTAGCTTGTTCGGAGGAACAAAACAAAAAAAAAAAAGAACAACCAAAAACAACAACAGAAAACTATTTGAACGCGATTTGCGTTCACAGCATGAAATGTCAAATACTAATGCAAATGCTAAAAGCAATATAACTATAGTAAGTATGCAACTATATCTCTCGTCTATATGGATAAGCTATTTCTTCGAACAACTCCTCCCGTGCCGGTGTTTCGCCTCCTCTCCATCGAGTGGTGGACCAAAGCACAGCAACAAAGCGACCAGCAGCAGCAACGACAACAAAGTCAATATAACATTCAAACAAGAATCACAGCTAAGAGAACGAACAACAACAACGACGACGACAATATTTTCTATCACAACAACTATAGCAATAACAGCGGCGCAACGTAAAATAGTCCAATGGTTATGACGACAAAATGGCAACAACAAGAACATGTTCCAATCTAATAAGGTTGCTCTGGCAACTGGCAGCAATTTCGGCCTCAGCAACAGCACCGAACAAGGCGACATTTACTTTGCTGCCGCACAAAAAAGTGCTCAGACAGTCAATGGCTACAAAGTGTTCACATTAAATGTGCTCACATTGTTGGTTGGCAGTGGAAATGCAAGTGGTTTGTTTGGCCAACTAGGTTTGGTTTGATGGGTCCCGTCCACCTTTTCATTACATGGGCTGGCAATTCTGTGAATCGTGTTTTTGTAGTTGTTATCCTAAAGATCCACAAATCCGACGCAATTATAACACAAGTTTCTGCGCTCACAATTCCGATGATAGCTCGTGATGTTGATTGAATTGGATGCGAGGTCAGTGTAAAAATTACCCATAAGTTATCGACAAACGATTTATAGTTTATCATAATCTTGTTAATGACAAATGGGGTTGCCAAGAGCAAGAGCGAGTTATAATTGTAATATTTTCGTGTTAAATGGTTATTGTGATTAGGTTTTGCATTTAAATAATCACATCACTGAACTTGAGTATAAATTACTGCCGATTTCGTATTTGACCGCACTGTTGCAGTAAGTTCGGTAGTAGACACGGCCAGAGCAGATTCGATATAAGGATAGAACAGGTTCGTAGTCGCAATGCGGACTCCACGTTCGGTTCACTGCGAATCGTGACTCATGGAAAATGAACTACCAGGATAACTGACCAACCGATATATTCGTCGATAATATTCGACCTATTTCGGTGTTCGGTTTACTACGAATTGAAGTCGTCATTGGGAAAAGATCGAGATATTGATAATAAATTTTTAGGCTGAAAGATCAACCGAAACCGTCAGGTTAAATGATCGGTCAAAGAGAGCGATCCATCAACGATTTTGGGATGGGCCAAAGCCACCAGGATAAATGATCAAATGAAGCTCTACTTGCAAAGGATCCATCAGCCAAAATCGTTAGGGTATAATATCAACCGAAGTCGTAGATATATAATATCGACGGAACAAAATTACAGATTATTATTATTTATTTCGTGAAACCGTCATGGTAAATCATTGGCCGAGGTGTCTTGAAAAATGATTGACAGATAAACCAAAGATATTGGGATGAAAGATAGACCGAACCTGTCGTTGCTGAAATTATTGGAAGACGTTAGGATAAATGATCACTGGTTGACTTCACAGAAAATTATCGACCGAAGTTTGTTGCATAAATAATCGATCCATGAAGTCGAGGTAAAAGGTGAGAAATTTTCATAACATGAAGCGAGATCTGTTGAAAGAAAGTAAAGTTGTAAAGGATCTGTAAATGCCTCCAGTGAAAATCATCGATCGAAGTTGGTGGGGTAAGTAATCGAACAAGAGGACGAGGTAAATGACCAACAAAACCCGTCGGTATAAAAGATCAACTGAATTCGTGGTGATTGTCTCATAAACCAACGATGTTCAGAGAAAATGATCGACCAAAGATGGTGGGGTAAATAATCGATCCATGAAGTCGAGATAAAAGATCAATCGAAACCGTCAGGGTAATTGATCGACAGAATCAAGGTAGATCATTGGCCGATGTGTCTTGATAAATGATTGACTAATCCAAGATGTTGGGATAAAAGATCGACCGAACTTGTCGTTTGAAAAAGACTACCCGAAGCAGTCAGTTTAAATGATCAAACGAAGTTTTGGTTGTAAAGGATCGAACAATTTTTCCAGTGAAAATGATCGACCAAAGTTGGTGTGGTAAATAATCGATCCATGAAGTCGGGGTAAAAGATCATCCGAAATCGTTGAGATAAAAAATCGGACGTTTCGCTCGATTACTATAATTTATTAAACGAATCCATCAAGGTAAATCATTTGGCCGAAGTCTCTGTATAAATTATTGACTGAAGCCAAAGTCGGCGTAAATATCGACCGAAATAGTCGAGGTAAAATATTCGACCGAAGTTGAAGGGATAAAGTATCTACAGTAATTGTCGAAACTAGTCTTCAGGAGAATGTTTGCTTTGGCCGTACTTGGATCAAAAATATCGCCACGAACAAGCTAAAGTGGAGCTGCTTGTTGATCAGAGTTGCGTAAAACTATTGATGATCATCCAGGCTAAGTCTACTTCTATGTTCGTCACTACAAAGTAAACGAGAATTAGTCTTCGTAGACGAAAGCTATCATGGTAAACGAGTGCATGAAGACGCCGAAGAGAGCAATCGGTCAACGATGTTGGGTTAATCGATCGACCGAATTTTGTCGTAGCAAAAGATCAACCGAATTCGAAAGGTTAAATGATCAACCGAAGCTTACAACGGTCAATGCCTCCAGAGAAAATGATCGACCGAAGACTCAAGATGTCGTAGTAAACTAATCGTTTTTAGAAGACAGATTATCTTGGACGTTCTTGGAGAATAAATATCAGCCATGGACAAGCTATTGCGGAGCAGCTGGTTCATTGTAGTTGCGCCAAGCAATTGATGATCATCGAGGTAAAGGATAGATCAGTGTCACAAGATAAACTGATCCAACGACGACCCAAGATGCCGTAGTTAAAGATCGGACCAAGTCTTCGGTAAAGGATAGATCAGTGTCACAAGATAAACTGATTCACCGACGACCCAAGTAAGTAAGTGGGGATTATTCCTTGTAATATAGGGTGGGCCATTTAAAACTTTAAATTAGAATCAGCTTTAAAAAAGTACTGCATTTTTTTCTGGTTTTATTGGAAAGCTTGAACTATGTCATTTAATAATATCAATTCATATGACTACCACGACTGGCTCGGCAGTACCTCGTCCAATTTTTCAGTGCAGCCCAAAGTCCACACCAAACATTGATCTTTGTGGATGCATTGGCTTCTCAATAGTCGCGTGTGGGTTCTCAGAACCCCATATGCAATTTTGTTTATTTACATAACCACCGAGATGAAAATGAGTTTCGTGAAATCTGAACTGAAGGCCGATCTCTTCTCGATAGGCTCGTAAATTTCTTACAGTTTGCGTTAAAGATTCTCTACTTTGGAACGAAGTTAGATCCGCCAAAAGAAAACTGTTACTCTGGCACGAAAGGAGTTTAACGACAAATAGCGGGATAACTGAGACTTTGGGGGGAATGAAATGAAAGCGGACGAAGGCTAAACAAATCTTGTGAGAAGAGGACAATAGTGCATTATTCAGACCATACTAAATATGTGGTTGCAAATACTAATGTTTGTGTTTCTGTTGCATCTACATATATGAGCAGCGTGGACATACTGCAGCCGACCGACCTTTGCCGTTTTGGAATTCCGATCCAGCCGATTATTATCGATACACTTTAGAAAGGCAATTCGTTCTATGCATGTAGGAGGAAGGAAGTTGGAGCATGTGTTACGTTTATATTATCTTGAACATTCCGTCCTTCTGTGCAGTTTGCATATTTTTGCGATGGTATTTGAAAAAAAAATTGTCGACAAAATGTTTTTGTGATATCTGCACTTTAACGCTTAAAATACCAACAAAACTGGATGAATGTTGTGCTGGATGAATGAAGACCAATTCACGTAGATTGCATATGACACATGTGACGCTCGCGACATTCGTGCTGGTGTTATTGGTAGTGGTTGTGTGTCTGGACGCGTCGTGTACGGGTATACGGGTTAAGTCTGATGTTCCATAAGTGGTTTGCGATAGGGCTGACCAGATGAGGGAAAATAGGGGTGGAGATGGACAGAAATTGTATTCAAATTCACATTATCAGCAGCATATCAATTGGAGATCCCCGGGTGGGGAATTTATGAGGGGAAGTCGGGGATATTTATTATGTGTATAATAGAGTCTATAATCTTGTAATGTAATGTTTCCAAGTGGAATAAATAAAGAAAGAAGAAAAATAATAATGTCAGTCGTCCACTGGTCTTGCGCCACGAACTGCTTCGGCTTTTTAAACCTACACAGCTCGTGTAGCCACCAAAAATCGTAGCAGAGAGTAAGAGAAGGACAAATTTCGATCAGTTGCTGATCAGAAACCACCACCATCCGCCACACCAGGGCAAACGCACCAATACATGTTCACTTTGGAAATTCGCTCTTTGTGCCGACCCTTGGTCTAAAGGGACAAACAGATGTTGCTGCTTACAAATCAAAATCTGGCTCCAACTCGGAAATTTGTCATTTGGGTATTTATTTTTTATGAAGTTTCAAATTAGTATCTGTCGGAATTCCAAGATAACCTATGGTCACCTCGGTTGGCATATTCTTCTCGCCGTATTCTTTTTTTATGTTTTTATATTTTTTTTATCAAAAAATTCATATGCAAGACATCAGACAAATTCCATGCAAACAATCTGTAAGTAAGTAATATTATTTTTGGGAGGGGGTATGACGATGCGATGTGATGCTTGTTCATATCGGATTCTTCATCTTTATAAACTGCCGCCTGATGTTTTTCTTTGACTTCGACTTCAACACTATCGTCATGATGCACTTGGCGCCTTGGTTCGATGCAAACCAACCAACAAACAAACAAACATGTTTTGTTAGTACTGCTACTACTACTGCTATTGGCTGTTATTGTATTGATATGCTTTTGCCACAGACTTTTGCGTGAAGCTGTTCGGATTTCTGTTTACCAATTGTTGTTGTTTTTGTTTTTTTTTCTCCTACAAAAATATGATTTGTTGCTGCATTAACCCCTCCTCCGCCAAATGCTACATTTCGGCGAGTTATTGACACGCCGTTTATCTGGCATTCACAATGCCAGAAAAAGAGGAGGAACAGTCGGCAGAAACGAATTGCAGGAAATCCTACTATTTTTTTATAATAAACTGCAGAGGGCATGAAAATATTGTCCAGGAAATACAATGGAACAAGTGAGTGGATGTTTATAATGTCACTGAAAGAAATGTCCTATAATTCCCCAAATTCGAAACATTGATTTCGGTAAAATCATCAAGGTTTCAGAAATGTGACCTTTATAAACGATTAAACGTCAAGGAAAATCCGTCAGAGTGGCTGGCCATAGTCTAGCCAAAATTTCGCAGTATAACATCAATCGAAGTCTTTGTTTTCAAATATTCGGCCGAATTTGAACTTGAAAATAGTCGTAGGAACGTGTCTTCAGACGAACATATATACAGTGAAGCCTCGAAACAGTGGGCAACCACGATCGGTCGACATTTGTCCATGGTAGGGAGGGAGCTGTCCACTTGTGGAATAGTTGTACTCTCGGAAATTTGAACTTCGTTTTGTGATACCTGAGAGAGCGTCCTCTATTAGGAGGCTTCACTGTATATTTGTTGTTCAATGAATAGAATCAAGTTGTAGGTATCAATTATGCTACAAATGAAGTAGCGGTATCAATACCGCTATTTACGGTGAATGATGCTTTGGAATAGAAAATATATTTTCTGTCCATTGCGCATGGGGAGCGTGTTTCATGGAATAGTGTCATATTCAATTAAATAATAATCATACGTATAGGGGTACATCAAAGCCAAAACAAATAACACTGTGCTACGAAAAAGAATGAAGTAGAATACTCTGGGAAGTGATAGTATTTTCTGATAGGTATTGACGAGTAGAACAGGAATTTGTATTTGAATTTTGCCAGACACACCCAAAATCTTCAGTTATCGATAAAAAAACCGAATTTTCGTACCTTGTCTGTAACATAGTTTATTATGAACCGATTTTAAGTTTCTCTCAGGATTTGAAAAGAAAAACCCGGATTTTTCGATAGATATATAGCCTAATTAAGAAAACGTAAGAAATCTGTGTAGTTTTGTCCAGCAAGTACACTTTTTAAGCAATTTATTACATTATTTTCTTTGGTAACCGTACCACAAGTAAACCTTTTTAAGTGCCACATTTAGTAGGGAGTAAAATGCCGCTTTGTCTAAAAAATCCATCAGTAATTGACTGAGTTATTGAAATTTTTATAAATCCCAAGTTTTACATCTCTCATTATTTTACGAATTGAACTCCAATAAAAATACTTAAAATTCATCAAAATAGATAAAATGGTAAAAAATCATGGCGACCATTTTAATAAAAAATCCCCAATTTTGGAACAAATTTTCCCCATTTCGGAAATTCGGGTTTTTTTTTGGAAAAATGGAAATCTAGTAATATTTCCATAGTTTTTAAAGTGCTGTCCCCAATTTGAAGAATCTCAGTTGAAATATATGGTTTCTAGAGCGGAAAAGGTTAAATTGAGAACTAAATTTATATGGGTGCTATATACAAATCTGAACCGATCTGACCCACCTTCACCTCTGATGTTTCTTTTCCATTATAAGGAACTGTGCCCAATTTGAAGTATAGTCGAGAGCGAAATTTGTATGAACCGATTTGACTCATTTTAGATTTGACATTTTAGAAAAGTAAAAAACTCATTTTTTCACTTTGCACACAGTCGTTTTTTCTACTTCTAGAAGTCAAGTTAATGCAGTCAGAGGACTGTATACACCGAATTCCATGTTCGGTCATTTGGTTGGTACCATTTTTATCCCTTTTTTCCTATTTTACCCCCTTAAGAGTACGACATTCCAAAATCTCTTTATTTTACGTGTCCATGCAATTAGATGGATGTACACATCGCATTTCATTATTCTAGCTGTAGCCGTTAAGTTGGTACTATTTTTATATTTTTTATTGTATCCCTTGAAAGTACGAATTTGGAAAAAAACTTTTATTTTCGTGTCTACGCAATCAGAGGAATGTATACACCGAATTTCATGAATCTTGCTGCGGTCATTTGGCTGGTACTATTTTTATCCCCTTTTCCCATTTTAACCCCAAAAAGTACGAATTTCGAAAAATCCGTTTATTTTTTATCAGAGGAATGTATACACCGAATTTCATGACTCCAGCTGCGGTCATTTGGTTGGTACTATTTTTATCCCCTTTTCCCATTTTATCCCCAAAAAGTACGAATTGCGAAAAATCCGTTTATTTAACGTGTCTACGCAATCAGAGGAATGTATACACCGAATTTCATTATTCTAGTTGCTAGAATAATGTTGGACCATTTTTATCCCTCTATTCCCATTTTAATCCTTAAAAGTACGAATTTGGAAAAAATACTTTGATATTATGTATCTACTCAATTAGAGGAATGTACACACCGAATTTCGTGTTTCTAGCTGTTGTCGTTTAATATGTACTATTTTTATCCCTTTTTGACCCATTTCACCCCCCTAAAAATCGTTTTATGGTGCACGTTTTTATTATAGGGGGAATGTGCATACCTAACATCAAGTAAGTACAAGCAGACATATTGAAAAAATATGCTTAAATACTCTAAATTATTAGGTGTTATTATGGGTATTTTTAGTCCTTGTGAGGGAAAATTTTTTTCCTTTTGGGGCGATTTCGCCCACTTTCAATCCCCACCGATCTGCAACCATAAGACACATTTAGGAGAAATTTGAACCTCCTAGCTCATTTCATTCGGAAGCTAGCGTGCTGACAGACGGACATGGCTAAATCGTCTTAGAATTTTACCACGATCTAGAATATATATACTTTATGGGGTCTCCGTTGAGTATTTCAAGGTGTTACAAACGGAATGACAAAGTGAATATACCCCCATCCTGGAGGTGGAGGGTATAAAAACGCCAATTAACTCAATTTTGCCTATTGTTGCAGGCGTATATCATCCAGTTCAAGTGTAATATAGACTGTCCGACGCTGTTATCAATACAACTTTTTTACGATGGGTCGATGAATCCCCTTTCTAGGCGTATGTGCAAATCTGGCTGAAATAACAAGTTCGCGTAAAAGTCGTTAAAAATCAGCTGATAATTATTGCCAGAGAATAATAAAGGGTGATTTTTTAGCTATTATCTTTTTGGCAACACTGGTTTAAACAGCTGACGCACGTTTCGTGTTTTGTTTCACTGTCAAACATCTTCAGTTTGGTCTATAATTTAACCATGAATCGTCTTACAAACGAACAACGCTTGCAAATTATTGAATTTCATTATCAAAATGCGTGCTCTGTTAAGAAAGTTCATCGCGCGCTTCTTCCATTTTAAGGTCAGTTTAATCGACCCACTGAAGCGGCTATTCGGGCTATTGTGACTAAATTTTGCACCAAATTTACATTGTTGGACATTAAACCACCAACACGCCTCTGTTACTCAAAAACGTGGAAATGCCAAATTTGGACTAAGCGGATGGACCATTTGAGGCGAAGTCAAGGTCAACATTTGCATGAAATAATCTTCAAACATTAATTTATATGGACAGTACTATCGATACAAATAAAGATTTCTTGCATTTTCCTGAATTTTATGTGTGTTTTTTTGAAAAATTTTCCTATAGATTTTAAAAAATCACCCTTTATTATTAGATTGACGCATCATTCTGGATTAAGTCCATCTACATTGATTTTGTCAATGCATTAATTTAGCCATGAAAATGATTTAGTCTCGTTGGCTCCTGCATATTTTCCATGGCTAAGGACTGAATCAGGATAACAAAGGACATTTTCCCTAATATATATATAATTCCTACATGTCGCCAACAGTGAGACAAATCTAACATACTCTCCTTTTCCTGCAAGTTAAGGTATTCTTATACAAAGTTGTATGAAAAACATTGCATCCATCGCTGGAAGCTTACCACCAATTTACATACAACTTTTATTTTGGAGGACATTGTTGGCAAACCAGAAACAAACTTTGTTAGACGACGCATTGTCACAGTGTCTGCGCCTCCTTTGTTGACGACAGCATGGTCGTCATTCCAAGCATGTCTCGTCTCTGGAGTTCAAACAGGGGGGAGAAAAAAGTCTATTGACATTTGTGTCTCTTATCTGAACTCAGATTGCTGGGAGATGGCGAATGAAGACTTGCTTACATATTTATGGTAATATAATCTATGATTGTGGTCTATTGATCTCCCCCCCTAGCCCCTGGTCCCATCCACCATTGGCGAAGTGATTCTAACATATTGTTAAACAATTGTCTCTTCTAGTTGGTGGGTATTGTCATCATTTTCATAAAGTCTATTTGAAGTTGTACCTGAACACGCTTATTGTTGTTGTTGGCGAAAATCATGTGCAAATATGACATTTTTTGTGGAAAATGATTGGAAATGTTTTTTGGCTCGTTCGTAGTTAAACGCAAAGGCAAACGCAAACATACGCTTAGTTTTATTGTGTTCGACAAGACGCTAGGAAAACTACCGCTGTCTGATGCAGATTGTTTTGTGATAAACACACACACTCGCACACAAATGTTAATGTCTCAAAACTACAAATGTTTTCGAGTGTCATACCAAAAACAAAAAAAAAACTAAAGTTAACGAGAAAAAATTTGGCAAATGCCATTTGTCAATAAATTGATAAACTTTTCAAAATTTCTGTTGAATTAATGCGGCAATGTCACGAATTAGCACAAATTCCTAGGAAATGGGAGCGAATTTGAATGCCTGTGTGGCCTGTGTGTGAACACTTTGCAACATTTAGTTGCCACCAAAGGTGTCACAATTCATGCACTTAGACAGAAATTCAGTTTAATTGCAAGGAGCGTTAATCTGATATCAGATTTTCAATTTGTAAAGTTGGTGTGATTTATTTATAGACTACCAAAGAAGTGCCACAAGTAAATCATTCAGTATTCGCTTTGAAAGGGATTGAAGCTATAAAATGGCGCCCAACGTAGTTGAACATAATCCCAGCTAAAATTTCATGTTGTAAATGCTTCCCGAGGGCGCTGTGCCGTGGATTTATTAGAACTGGACAGTCGCCTAAAAAGCGCTCAGCTGTCCCTTCATCTTCTTCGTTGTTGCATTTGCGGTAGAGATCGTTTAATTGCGGCTTCATTCGTTGCGCAGGGTTTCCAGGGTTTCGTCAGCACTGTAAATACTCTTGATATATTTGAAAGATTGAAATCGCTCTAGAGGGAAAATTTTTCCCTAACAAGGACTGGAAAATACTCACAATTATATTTCGAGTATTTAAACATTTTTTTGAAGATTTCTGCCTTCTATATATACTTGATATTTGAAACGATATATCCTTCTGGGGTAGAACCAGTCAAAAACCCTAAAAACTAAAATGTTCAACCGGAAGTGGCGCTGGACATACGCGGCACAAACCAACTGGTGACATATCTAAGACTGCCATCGACTGGACTACCCAGGGAAGGACAAATAAAAGAGGTTATTGTTCTGGTTGAAACTTGGTTAAACGGTGATTTTGCTGACGAGGAGGTGTTCAATACTGCTGTCTATACTGTTTACTGAAAGGATAGGGATTACGCTAAGACTAATTGTTTGAGAGGTGGTGGTGTTTTAATCGCGGTAAAAAAATGCTTAGAATCATCAATGCTTAATCTTTTTAACTCTGATTCTGTAATTGATCAAGTATCTGTATCGATATTAGGGTTAGAAGGGAATTTAGTTTTAATAGTCTCTTATATTCCACCTAATAGTTGTGATTATTTATATGAAGCTCATATGCATAATATTATTGATTTGGCTGCTAATGAAAGGAATTTTTTAATTTTGGGCGATTTCAACCTTAGTAATGTAGTGTGGTCTACTGATACTGTTTCTGGAATAGTAAATCCCTCCAATATTAATAGTGGATTTGAAATTAGCGTGATTGATACTCTCTATAGTCTGAATTTGGTTCAGGTTAACGGATGTTTCAATCAATTGAATAAAATTTTAGATCTTGTTTTTATTGAACAAGATTTCAAATTTTGCATTTCTGAATGTCTAAATCCTTTTTGTAGATCAGATATGCACCACAAGGCTTTAGAATTGACAATTGAATTTTATGTTTATTCTAAGATTAATGTATCCAAATTAGGTCGTGATTTTAGAAACTGTAATTTTGATGTAATTAATAATTTAATTAATGCTGTTAACTGGTGCCCTCTTTTCGAAGATATGAGTGTTGCAAACAGTTACGATAATTTTTTAAATGTCATAAATGATATTTGCTCTAAAGAAATACCTCTTTTAAAGCCGAGAACTCATAAATTACCCTGGTACACGAAGGGTTTAAAGAAATTAAAGAATTTAAGAAATAAGTACTATAAACTTTTTAAGGCATCTGGTGGTTATGATGATAGGCGCATGTATGAACATTATTCTAGGGAATTCAATTTCCTTAATAAATTCTTATATAAGCAGTATATTCTAAACTTTGAGGTAAATATAAAAAATAGTCCGAAATCCTTTTGGAATTTCATAAATTCTAAAAGGACTAGCTCGGTTTATCCCTCTAGAATGATTTTCGATAATAAAGTCTCTTGCTCTTCTGCTGAAACTGCTAGTTTGTTTGCTGATTTTTTTAGTGCAAATTTTAGCTCTGGGGATAGGTTGAGTTATAGTGATAATATCTCTATAAACTCATCTATTAATTTTGGTATGCTACAACTTACTGAAGCTGATGTTCTCTATGGGTTTTCCAAGTTGAAAACCACATTGAGAACTGATAGTGACGGTCTGTGTTCAGCATTTTTGAAGGGGTGTAGTTCGTCTTTAGTGTTTCCGTTATTGTCTATTTTTAATAAGTCCCTGCGTAGTGGGGTTTTTATTGATAGGTGGAAAGTTGCATATATTACTCCGGTCCACAAGTCTGGACCGAAGGACAATGTTTGTAACTATCGGCCTATCTCCAAGTTGTGCAATATATCTAAATTATTTGAACATATTGTGTTTGATAAGATATATTTTGCGGTAAAAGGAATACTATCTCCATATCAGCATGGTTTCGTTAGAGGGCGCTCTACTGTAACTAACCTTGCTGTTTTTACCCAGTATTGCATCTCCAATTTTGCGTTAGGTCATCAGGTTGATACAGTTTATACTGATATTTCCAAAGCTTTTGATAGAGTATGTCATGCAATACTGGTTAGGAAATTATTCAGTATTGGATTTCATTCAAAATTTCTTGATTGGATTAGGTCATATTTATCGGATAGATGTTGTTTTGTGTCTATTGAATCGTATCTGTCTCACTGTTATAAAGCTACCTCTGGTATTCCCCAAGGTAGTATTCTTGGGCCTTTATTTTTTATTTTGTTTGTTAATGATGTTGCGTCATGTGTTAAATGGAGTGAAGTCTTGTTATATGCTGATGATTTAAAATTTTTTTTACGTATTAATTCCGTTGCTGATGTTTTTCGTCTTCAAAGTGACTTGGACGCTATATCTGCATGGTGTTTTGATAATTGTTTAGAAATTAATTCTTTGAAATGTCGCAAAATCTCATTTGGTAAATGTAGAAGCCCTGTTTGTTATGATTATTTCATCAATTCGGGTAAGATTCAGTGTGTGGATGAAATGTTGGATTTAGGTGTTGTTTTTGATGTTAAGTTTACTTTTGCGGCTCACGTGGATTATATTGTTCCTAAAGCATTTTCACTGCTTGCTTTTGTCAAGAGAAATTGTGCGGAATTTAAAGATCCATATACCGTTAAGCTAGTTTTTACGTCGTTAGTCCGTTCAAGATTGGAATATGCTTGTTTTATATGGAGTCCTTTTTGTGCTAAATATATTAATAGAATTGAGCGAGTTCAAAAGCGGTTTTTAAAATTTGCTTTACGTGCGATTAAATTTAATGAACCTGAGCCTATTTATATTGATAGATGTAGGCTGATTTCTTTGAAAACTCTTGAAAGTAGAAGGAGTCTTCTAGCTCAAGTTTTTCTCTATAAAATTATCAACGGTTTAGTTGACTGTTCAGTGTTGCTTAATATCATAACTTTTAATGTGCCTTGCCGTGCTTTGCGCCAGAACAACCTTTTCTACATACCTTTTTGTAGAACTGGTTATGCCGAAAATGAACCTATTGCTCGGGCTTTAAAGGAGTCTAACAGGTTATGTAGTGATTTCGATTATGCTTTAAATATGTTTAATTTTTTAAAGATATTAGATTTAATTTATTTTTAGGATTATTTTTAAGTTGTAGTCTGTAAGGAAGTTTGTATTCCATAGACTGTAAATAAATGAAATGAAAAAAAAAAAAAAATTACACACATGGACACGCCAACTTCAATGTGAAGTACCATTAACCGGTCTAAACTGGAGAGAAATAAAATACCTATCATCATACAAAATTGAATTGAATAACTTTATAGTGGCCCTTTGTTTCACATAGGAACCATAGGACATAATAATTATAAATTTCGTGGTGAAATGGGACAAAAAGGGATAAAGATCGTACCAAATCAAACGGCAATAGGTAGTGCCGTGAAATTCGGTGTGTGCATCCCACTAATCCTATATACACGTTAAACAAAGGGATTTTTCAAAATTCGTACTTCTAAGGGGGGAAGTGTGAAAAAGGGATAAAAGTGGTACCGAACAGCTAAAATAATAAAATTCTGTCTCTACTGTATAGACCTGCAAAAGGAAGAAATTTTTTACTTTTAGTGGGAAACGGTTACAGCTAGAATAATGAAAATCGGTGTATATTTTACTCTGGCTGTGTAGATTTGACAAAAAAAACGATCTTTTTATCTCCGTATTTTTAGGGTAAATTTTTTACCGGTGTGTACATTTATCTGATTGTTTAAACGCGCAACTTCTAAATAATAAAATAGAATCAAGATAAATAGAATTATGAAATATATTTTTTGGAAGGTATTTTTGTAGCCATTTGCCATTAAAAAAGTGCGAGTGAATTCAAAAATCCTTATGAAGTTATCTTTTAAGAAATATATAGCCACTATGGGGTAATTCCACAAGATTTCGACCCAACATGGACTTCGACCCTCATCGATTTTGATGAAATTTGGCATATACATTCTACTAGTGGTTGCGGGTAATATACCGTTTACCGTAGCTCAAAGTAGTACGTGGTTTAAGGTTTACGGTGGTCCAAAGTTGGTTATCTCGGGGGGGTTTTTTGAAGAGATGGCTTCCTTATCGATATCATAACTTGGGATCACGTCACGATCAGATTTTAACGATATTGCTATTACCTGAAAGATGTACACCTCCTCTTTCCGAATGAATGAATGTCCTTGTGGTTCAAGGACTCCAAAAATTAAAGATAATCTTAATCCTTGAATATCCTGAACAACATATCTTTAATTTTCTTTATTTTGTTTTGTATTTTAGCTTATTTTATTCTCCGCGAAATATTAAAAATTCAGAGTGGGGTGGCCATAGATTAAGAAATTACTACTGTTTTTCCGAAATATTGCGTTATTTCAACAAGGCCAACAATTTTCATTCATATCTATATTCATAAGAGTTGCTTCAAAATAAAAGTGGTCGATGTTCCCGACTAAAATGTTGATGTCGATGTTCCAGACTAAAAAATTGGCTTGTTTTACGGGTTTCCCAAAATATTTCGCTTTTATCACTGTCCGTTCGTGAGCTGGACGCGTTCGAAAAAAACCTATATAAAACTGTTTTTTCTTGAAAATAATTCACGATGAGAATGGTATTGAGAAAACAAATCCACTAGAAATTAAAGTCTGGCTCGAGCCTTATCAAACTTTATCAAAAACTTGCAATGTCACCCAGTATAAAGGCTGATTTTAACAATTTTATTGCAATTTGTATGCCTTCTTTATCAAACCCGCTAAATTTTTAGGGTATTGTTGAAGAAGTATTGATCGTCAATTGCAATTTTAAGAACTTCTTAACCCATTGAGGGTCGCACATTTTTTTCAATGGGTTAAATGTGGAACAACAACGGAAATATCACTACATAAGTTTATTTAGATTTTTTAAATTAGCTTTGCATAAGACTGGAATGTGTTTACAATGCAAATGACTACATATGTCAGTTGTTATTTCAATTTAACCCATTAAGGACAAACAGTTTGAAAAAAATATTCTTAAAATTGTAATTGCTCGTCAAATACCTCTCCAACGACCCCCTAAAAACACAAATCTATTTAAAAACGTCCAAGTTTAGCGGATTTTATAAAAAATGCAGTAGAATCGTACAAATTTATTCTTTATGCTGGATCATATTGCAAGTTGTTGATATGGTTTGATAAGGCTCGGGCCAGATTTTAATTTCTAATGAGTTTTTTTCTCAATACCATTCTCATTTATAGAGTTTTTTGAACGCGTCCAGCTCACGGACAATGAACCCATGAAATCTTTAATTTTAGTCGGGAACGCCGACAAGTTTTATTTTGAAGCCACTCTAACAAAAAAATTTGGGCTTGCTGAAATAACACAATATTGTGGAAAATAGTCGTAATTTCTTAACCTATGACTCTGAATTTTTGATATTTTTTAGAGAATAAAATAAGCTAAAGTACAAAGCAAAATAAAGCAAATTAAAGATATATTTTTCAGGATATTCAAGGATTAAAATTATTTTTAATTTTTGGACTCCTTGAACCACAAGGACATACACATTCACATACAGATTCGGAAAGAGGAGGTGTACATCTTTCAGATGATATTAATATCGTTAAAATCTGATGACGCGATCCCAAGCTATGACATCGATAAGGAAGCAATCTTTGGAGCACTTAAACCACGTACTACTTTGAGCTACGGTAAACGGTATATTACCCGCAATACATTGTACATATGCCAAATTTCATCAAAATCGGAGAGGATGAAAATCCAAACCTATGGTTTTTGGGTCGTTTGCTGTTGGAATTACCCTATATAGAAATTTAAGAAATTTTAAATAATATGTAAAACGGTTTCTCTATAACTTTCGATTCGTGTTAGATCGCACGAATTGGTTTTTGTGTGGTTAAAAGCAAGACCATTGGGCTACTTCTAAAGAAAAATATTAAAATCGAAGTTCATTATTAGTTCATAAAAAATAAATATATTATTATTTTTAATTTTTTAATGTCAATCCCATCTTCGCGCGTAAAAATATCTTAACTCAGTTATTATGGAATTTAGAAAACATCGCTGAAGCGAAATTGCCCACCGCACAGTGTGTGAAAATCCCATTTTTAGTGACAAAGAGAGAAACTGAAAATATTTATTTTGCCAACGTTAGGTTAATTATACTCTGGCTAAATAACTTACTGTCATTTGCAATATTGTGTGTATTGGTAGTTAAATACTTGCCACCCGTTCGTAGTTAACAACACCTCAGTACTTGTTTTTTGGCGTAGGAATGATACATTGATACATGATGACATAATAATATGAAGTATCATCCACTTGAGAAAAAAATACTTTTTTCAAATCAAAATAGTTTCATTTCGCTTTTCTTCTTCTTTTTCTTATAATTTATATAAAACAGCTTCAAAGCTATGCTGCTTTCGACAACCCCTTTGTAGGTGTTCGAGAGCTCTTGGCCATAACAGGAAGATGAACCTTAAACTAGTTTTGGACACTTCTTCTTGTTGTCACGTCATTAATTATCCAAAAAAGAAGAGAGACTCTGTCGAGTGCCTAAGTTGAATTTAAATAAATTTAACATTGAACACATTTCAAAATCATGAAGCGATAAATACTCCAACATTGGTGTTAATGAATTAAATTGGATCGAAATGAATCGAAACGAATCGAATTGTAATCGTGTAGTGGGCTCGTAGTGTTGGCCGCCGTAATTGTATTTGCTGAGCACTTACGCTGTTATTATTTATCTCGGCTGTTTAAATAAAACTTCATTTTTAAATTAAAATGTCATAATTTTTGTTGTTGTCGTCGCTGCCTCTCTCTTTTCTGGCTTTTCGGTTGTTGTCCAGCAGCAGTCCACCCTCTGGCCTGCGGCTGCTTCCTTTTGTGGCGACTGTCCTGCACTTTGTCCGTGGTGTGTCCTTTAATTGCATTTAACCAACATCGCCAGATCATTAAGTTCAGTTCTTGTTTCTGTGTCAGACATTCGCCAGGATTTCAGATTTTTTTCTGTCGTTTTTCTTGTCGCACTTATTCCCAGTGACCGAGCTCACCGACCATCAACCGCCCTGCCGCCCCCCCAAAAAGGATAATGAACATTTAAAAAAATGCGGTTGCCGGACAGTTGTTTTTTCAATCTGTCTGTCTGTTTGTTTGTTTGTTTGGAAATCAAACAAGTTTTTAATTTATATTCCGTTTGCTTAAGTATTGGTTGTAAATTAAAGACTCGTAGTGTTCGAGTGTAAATTAATGGTGTTTTTCGTTTATTGTTGGACACATTTTCAGCGGCCTGTAGTCTGCCGCAGGATGTAATGTACGCTGGGGCGAGTGTGCGAACAATGCATTGTTGAGGGATTATTTTGGGAACTTTTGATTCAGGGCATTATTGAAGTCAGCTGGAAAGGGTCAGAAAAAAGCTCAAAAATAACTCGATGATTTTTCTGAAGCTCAAATGCAACAATTTTGGCGATTATTAACGAGTGACGGTGAATCTGTATTACTTTAAAAGAAATTAAAATATTGAAAATTATGTTCAGCTGATGCCTCGATCAAAAAAAAAAAATAAATAAAAAATTACTCAGATTTTCTGAAAATCAAATGCAGATATTTTGACGAATAACGAAGCCATTATGAGAAGTACGGCTGCTCACATTCATAAGAGGACGTGGACTATATGAAATTTTAGACACTATGGTGGATCGAAAATCGGGAATTGTGTTAAAGGTAATTTAAAAAATTCGTAACTTTTTTGTGGTAGAAGATACAAATATATATTTTTCAAATTTCAATCAAATTGCATTTAGTTTAATATACTGATTGGGTCATTTGAAATTTAAAATTAGAAGTGGCTATAAAAAAGTACTGATTATTTTTTCAAATTTCTGGTTTTATTGGAAATATTGAACTTAGTCATTTAATAATGGAATATTCATATCATTCATAGGTGAAAGTTGGCCACAGCTTCGCATGTTTTGATATAGTCCTCATAAAATATCCTGCATGACTTGATTTTTTCTGCACTAGGAACCACACACATAGCAATGTAAACTTAAGTTTATTTAAAGTAGAAGTTTATATATTGAAAGTGGATTATATCGACATTGATTAAGATACATTGAAAAATTTAAAATCGGGGAGGATATTTCTATGGGGGATATCCTTCCCGATTTAATTTTTTTCAATGTAGACTTCACATAGGCACAGCTATGGTGAGTGTCAATGGTCCGATTTTTTGGTCCAAATTTGAAATGTGTTTGTCAGACCGCGTCGGTCCCTCCAAATTTGACTTATTAACTCCATACAAGTCATATTGCCTCTGTGAATTGATACACCGTGTTATATCATGATTTTTTTTAAATATATAGAATATAATGTTAGCTATTAGAAAATATTTTTTATTTATTTTTTCTATTTTTTATGATTTTTTTCGTGCCACAAATTTATTAAAAAAAATATTTTTTTAATTAATTTAATTTTTCTCTCAACTTTTTGGAGACTGTTCCAGAACCACTGTTTCTAAAGGGTGGTTAAATTGTAAGGGCCGATGTTGAATGTGAACCACACCTAAACGTCAAGTTTTTTTCTGCATTTCATTTGACATTTCTCAATTTCAGACTAACTCAATTTGAACCATGGAAAGAATAACAATCGAGCAACGCGTTAAAGATATTCAGGCTTATTATGAAAATGGGCGTTCAACTCAAAATGCATATCGTGCACTTCGTGATTTTTTAATCTTCAGTGATCTCATTTTCATCTCAGTGGATTCGTCAATAAGCAGAATTGCCGCATTTGGGCGAATGATAATCCAAGAGTGATGGTCGAAAAACCAATGCACCCACAAAGAGTGACTGTTTGGTGCGGTTTATGGGCAGGCGGCATCATCGGGCCGTATTTTTCCTAAATGAAGCCGGTCCGGCAGTTACTGTGAATGGTCTTCGCTAAGGTGAGATGATAACGAACTATTTATGGCCTGAATTGGAAGATGTGGATGTGGACGATATGTGGTTTTTGCGGGACAAATTCAATCGCCGTGTTATCTCACGTGGTGGCGATGCAAATTGGCCGCCAAGATCATGTGATTTGACATCGTTGGACTTCTTTCTTTGGGGATATTTGAAAGAAAAGGTGTACGTCGATAAGCAAGCACCAATTCAAGAGCTAAAGGAGGAGATAATTCGGCACAATAACGGCATAGAACCTCAATTGTGCCTCAGCGTCATCGAAAATTTGGACCATTGGATGGAGGTGTGCCGCCGAGGTTGCGACGGCCATTTAGCCGATATTTTGTTCCATACATAATAGAACCATATCAATATTATCATAATAAAAATAAATGACGATAATTTCCTAAATAATTTGTGTTTTATTCAAAATCGACATCGGCCCTTAAAATTTAACCACCCTTTATATGAAAGTGAATTTTTTATGATTTTTTTCGTGACAGAAATTTGTTTTCGAAAAAAATATTTTTTTAATTAATTTAGTTTTTTTACTGTTCCTAAACCACTGCAGACTTTATAATTACCTTTAATTGAACATATAGTAGGGTATAATCGGGTCTATATTTCCAAAATGAGAGTACAAATATTAAAAGTAGCTTCGAAAATTGGAGTTTTGGTAAAAATTAAAAAATATATATAAAAATTAATATTATTTTCAATTTTAGAAAGCCAAAATACATCAGAAAATGTTATACATAGCCCACCGGCAATATCTTTTTTCATTGTGTATTTCATCCAGGTTTTGTGAGTTTTTTTATTTGGTAGAGAATGGAGGGTATCTTATAGTCGGTGCTGCCTGACTTCAGTATTTCCTTACTTGTTTATATTTCTATTTTACTTTTTGTGGGTATTTCCTTCTGGTTATTTTTAAGTTTTTATTTCTGCACCAATTTTTGCACAATTTTTCACTCAGCTTAATGAAAACATAAAAATTGGATAACGATCCGAATGATTTCAATTGCCGTGACAATCTCTCAAAGCACGAACTACATACATGCAAAGTTCTACCCAATTTGTTAGCCATTCGTTCGCTGACATTCCTGTGAAGTCAAATCCTATCCAACCCACCTTTGGACCCTCCCATTCCAAAAATAAAATTTTGTGTGTGTTTTTTCTTGTTCCTGTCAAATTTGCATTTATCACGATTAACCGAAAACAAACACCAAAAGTGTCTGTTATTAAAAACCAAATAAAGATCGAACTACAAACCAGACAAAAAACCAAAAAAAAAAATACGAAAACCGAAAACAGAAAACAAAACTGTTATAATGTCATTATTGTTGGCTGAATGGGTGTTTTAAAGACCATTTAAAATGCAAATTATGCACAATTGAACGTCAAAACGGTGAGTGAGCATTTTGAAAATGTGCAAAGTGCCAGTTTTTGCCGTGGTATGGGCCTCAAATTCACAATTGGTTTGAATGGCTGGGGGTTCGGGTGTTGAATGTCGTCGGCTGGGGCTGGGGCCGGAGCTGTTTTGAGTTAAATATTCTGTTGAAATTTAAATTATAGGGTGACAACAGGTGATTTTTAGTTATAGTTAATTTTACAGGTTATTAGTTAAACTCAATCGCAGTGGCAGTTGCTGTTCTCGCCATTGTTCGTCGTCGTTCATACATTGCTCTGTTCAGCAATGCTTGGAGGTTGGTTGCAGCAAACAACACATTAGAATGCAACACATTATGTTGCAACAACAACAAAAAACCTCATCAAATTTTGAACAAAGACCATAACATCGGCTTAAAAACAAAAACAACAAAAAAAGATGCCATAAACACATTGAGACTACAATTCCGTTGTGGGTTTTTGTGGTGTGTGCGGTTAATTAACTTTAAATATTTCGAAAAAATTATAATGGATTTTTATTCTATATTAAATTTAAAACAAATATTGCCTGATTGCATGCAAGACAAAAAGATAAATGCAAATACTAAAATTGGCAATTTTTTTCTAGAAAAGTAAATAAATAAAGGAAAAATGGACAAATGTAGAACAATATAATATTAATTTTGCTATTTTTTTTATAAAATTATAGGTTAAAAACCAAAATGTAATCCTTTTAAGAAGCCTATCAAATCAGCTTCAATGGTTGGTCATCGAAGGAGCAAATTTTCAGTCAAAATTGCTCCAACATGAAGGATGGACAAGCTATTAGAGTAACATAATTCTCTGCATGGTTGAAAATATCAGTAAATTTCAAAATAAAACTTCTGAAGCTTCATTTTGAATTTTGATAAAATCCAATCAAGTGATAAACCAATTTTCTTTCCTCATGTTGCACAGTGGTTGATAATCGATTTATTTTAGAAATAATTTACATGCAGTTTCACGCAAATTTAAAGGATATAGTATTTTTGTAGGCACTGGCATTTGTTCACTGCCGCACATTGGTTCAGAATCAAATTCCATCTTCCAAAAATCATTAATTTTTGATCTAGTGAAAAATGATTTGTAAAAAATTGAAATTAGACAAGGAACTAAGGATTATTTTGAGTAAAATAGAATATCGGGCAATAGGATATATTTTATAAATTAGTACTATTTTTATACCCTACACCACTTCGTGGTCTAGGGTATTATTAATGATGTTTTATGAAAAACTGCAAAAACTTCCACATTTGTAGTCCGATTGGTATTTTATACTGGAAAGCTACTAATTACACAATGCAACAAAAATATTGTGAAAGAGCTATATGTAACATTTTCTCAATTATTTTTGCTTTCGGAAACGATATTAAAAAATTGTTTGTGGATAATTCATTTCTTTTTTTCTAAAATTCCAATTATCTCCGAAGGTGTCTTTAATATTTGTACACTTATTTGGAAATATAAGGCGATAACACACGGTTGGATATATGTCATGATGGCTACAAATATTGCGAAATGCACTTTCAAATAGCAACAGGAACAGTATTCAAAAATTTTGGAAAAAATTTTCTTTTTCGAAAAAATCTATTTTTACTGGAACGAAAAAAAATCATAAAAATAGAAAAAATAGGAAAAAGCATTTGGTTTTATTTTGTAATAGCTTCTAGGTGTTGCTCCAAATTTGAAGAAAATCGTTTAAAAAAGTCAAATCGGCATCGATTCTAAATCTCAACTGTTTCAAATTAAAACGCGTTCGTCCTTGATCCACAAAACTTACTTGTGCCAATTTTTGTTAAAATCGGACAATAATTGACAGACAGATTGACATAAATCGACTCAGAAAATGATTCTAAGCCGATCTGAACAATAAACGATGGATGTTACAATCAAATACTCAATGACATAATACTCTAATGGAGGGTATAAAAAATCTAGGCATAAACGTAGAAGTTATGATACTCCTTGTAGACGCAAAGGATTTTTCATATTCTTTTAATTTTTGTTTAAATAGCGCGGAAAATTGCTTTACAAACTAGATAAGAGAATAGTTTATATTTTATTTTAGTTTGTAATAACTAATTTAATATATGAATAAATGTATAAGATGTGGTTATGGTTTTGTTTTAAGCAAAAACTTCGTAAAAAGTGTCATTTTTAAAAGTCACTCATTTGTACATAGTGGTCATAAAACCTACATTAGTTCATAGATTTTCTTCAAAAATATCTTGTTTTCTTGGTTAAGATGCCAGATATTACAAACTAAAATAATATATTTTCTATATAATTTTTAATGGATTTTTTTTTAATTTGGATTTTTTTATTTAAAAAAATCATAATTTTTTAAAAAATTATTTCATAACTTCTACAGTTTTCCAGAGATCTTTACCATATTGTGTGATACTGTGTTATTGGTTTGAACGTTATCTGTAAAACAAAATATAGATTTTATTTATTTTTATTTTTTATGCAAAAGATTTTTTTTTTCGAAAAAATCATTATTTTCTCATTTTTCTGGAGACTTACCTTCAATAGTTTTTTGTATGGCGAATAAAGCTGCATGATGAAACGAAAATAAAGTATTTTTCTCAAAAGGCAGTTTTAATTTTTTTAAACTTTTTGTGATATATATACGAATATATATTTTTTATTTGTTTGTAGAATGATTTTTATTAATAGGAAATAGCATCAGAAGGATGCTCATACAATTTTATTTTTTTTTAGTTTTAGTTTTTTCGTTTGCATTTTTTTGGTATGACTTCTGGGTCAGCAAAAACAGATTTTTTTCGAACAATTCAAAAATTTCTCAATTTTTCTAAAACACTGTGTCTAAGTGAAAGTGAGATTCTCAACATGAAAATATAAAACAATATAAATATATATATTTTTCTATTTTTTATGATTTTTTCGTGCCAGCAAAACAATAATAATATTTTCATGTGAACTGATCGCACAAACGTTATCTCTTATATCCGATTTTTATGAAATTTTCCAAATATATAGTTTTTTACATAAAACGTCATTTCCCGATTTTTAAAATATCGATCATCCCACTAGGGAGGATTTTTGTCATAAGGCAATTTTAAACAATATTTAATTTTTGTGTGATATGGGATACAAATATAATTTGTTATTTTTTGTAGAATAATTTGTATTAATAGTTAATAGCATCAGAAGGATGCTCTTTAAGTTTCAAGCAATTTAATTTAATTTTTTTCAACTTTTTTATAAGATACAAAAATATATTTTTTATAATTTTTGATAAAATAATTTTTATCAATAGTTAATAGGATAGGTTGGACGCTTTTTAAATTCCATGCAATTTTAATTTTTTAACTTTTACGTAATACGAGATATACAAAAATATTTTTTTAGTTATTTTGCAAACAATAAGTTAAGCTACAATTTTTGTAGAATATTTTTTAATAATAGAAAATAGCATCAGAAGGACGTTTCGTAAGTTTCATGACAAAACAATTATAAATGTAATAGCTTTTAAAAAAATAAACATAATTAATAGAAATAATTAATGGACATGAATGTACAGTGCCGAAAAATTTTGGGACAATGCTTTATACTAACCAGAGATTCATTTTAGTCGAAAGCATCCAAAAATTTTGGAAATCAGCTTAAAATAAGTTATTTAAATTTTTTCTTAGATATTTTTAAATTTGACAACCACGTTTATATTGGTTTTAGAGTAAGTACCAGAAACACCATAATGAAATGAACTATTACTAAATTTATGTTACAGAAATCAAAGACATATTTTTGCTTATTAAATAAATAAGAAAAATAAAATAAAATATATTTTTTTAGATTTTTATTTATTTTATTTATTTTATTTATTTTATTTATTTTATTTATTTTATTTATTTTATTTATTTTATTTATTTTATTTATTTTATTTATTTTATTTATTTTATTTATTTTATTTATTTTATTTATTTTATTTATTTTATTTATTTTATTTATTTTATTTATTTTATTTATTTTATTTTATTTATTTTATTTATTTTATTTATTTTATTTATTTTATTTATTTTATTTATTTTATTTATTTTATTTATTTTATTTATTTTATTTATTTTATTTATTTTATTTATTTTATTTATTTTATTTATTTTATTTATTTTATTTATTTTATTTATTTTATTTATTTTATTTATTTTATTTATTTTATTTATTTTATTTATTTTATTTATTTTATTTATTTTATTTATTTTATTTATTTTATTTATTTTATTTATTTTATTTATTTTATTTATTTTATTTATTTTATTTATTTTATTTATTTTATTTATTTTATTTATTTTATTTATTTTATTTATTTTATTTATTTTATTTATTTTATTTATTTTATTTATTTTATTTATTTTATTTATTTTATTTATTTTATTTATTTTATTTATTTTATTTATTTTATTTATTTTATTTATTTTATTTATTTTATTTATTTTATTTATTTTATTTATTTTATTTATTTTATTTATTTTATTTATTTTATTTATTTTATTTATTTTATTTATTTTATTTATTTTATTTATTTTATTTATTTTATTTATTTTATTTATTTTATTTATTTTATTTATTTTATTTATTTTACTTATTTTATTTATTTTATTTATTTTATTTATTTTATTTATTTTATTTATTTTATTTATTTTATTTATTTTATTTATTTTATTTATTTTATTTATTTTATTTATTTTATTTATTTTATTTATTTTATTTATTTTATTTATTTTATTTATTTTATTTATTTTATTTATTTTATTTATTTTATTTATTTTATTTATTTTATTTATTTTATTTATTTTATTTATTTTATTTATTTTATTTATTTTATTTATTTTATTTATTTTATTTATTTTATTTATTTTATTTATTTTATTTATTTTATTTATTTTATTTATTTTATTTATTTTATTTATTTTATTTATTTTATTTATGTTATTTATTTTATTTATTTTATTTATTTTATTTATTTTATTTATTTTATTTATTTTATTTATTTTATTTATTTTATTTATTTTATTTATTTTATTTATTTTATTTATTTTATTTATTTTATTTATTTTATTTATTTTATTTATTTTATTTATTTTATTTATTTTATTTATTTTATTTATTTTATTTATTTTATTTATTTTATTTTATTTATTTTATTTATTTTATTTATTTTATTTATTTTATTTATTTTATTTATTTTATTTATTTTATTTATTTTATTTATTTTATTTATTTTATTTATTTTATTTATTTTATTTATTTTATTTATTTTATTTATTTTATTTATTTTATTTATTTTATTTATTTTATTTATTTTATTTATTTTATTTATTTTATTTATTTTATTTATTTTATTTATTTTATTTATTTTATTTATTTTATTTATTTTATTTATTTTATTTATTTTATTTATTTTATTTATTTTATTTATTTTATTTATTTTATTTATTTTATTTTATTTATTTTCTTTATTTTCTTTATTTTCTTTATTTTCTTTATTTTCTTTATTTTCTTTATTTTATTTATTTTATTTATTTTATTTATTTTATTTATTTTATTTATTTTATTTATTTTATTTATTTTATTTATTTTATTTATTTTATTTATTTTATTTATTTTATTTATTTTATTTATTTTATTTATTTTATTTATTTTATTTATTTTATTTATTTTATTTATTTTATTTATTTTATTTATTTTATTTATTTTATTTATTTTATTTATTTTATTTATTTTATTTATTTTATTTATTTTATTTATTTTATTTATTTTATTTATTTTATTTATTTTATTTATTTTATTTATTTTATTTATTTTATTTATTTTATTTATTTTATTTATTTTATTTATTTTATTTATTTTATTTATTTTATTTATTTTATTTATTTTATTTATTTTATTTATTTTATTTATTTTATTTATTTTATTTATTTTATTTATTTTATTTATTTTATTTATTTTATTTATTTTATTTATTTTATTAATTTTATTTATTTTATTTATTTTATGTATTTTATTTATTTTACTTATTTTATTTGTTTTATTTATCTTATTTATTTTATTTATTTTATTTATTTTATTTATTTTATTTATTTTATTTATTTTATTTATTTTATTTATTTTATTTATTTTATTTATTTTATTTATTTTATTTATTTTATTTATTTTATTTATTTTATTTATTTTATTTATTTTATCTATTTTATTTGTTTTATTTATTTTATTTATTTTATTTATTTCATTTATTTTATTTATTTTATTTATTTTATTTATTTTATTTATTTTATTTATTTTATTTATTTTATTTATTTTATTTATTTTATTTATTTTATTTATTTTATTTATTTTATTTATTTTATTTATTTTATTTATTTTATTTATTTTATTTATTTTATTTATTTTATTTATTTTATTTATTTTATTTATTTTATTTATTTTATTTATTTTATTTATTTTATTTATTTTATTTATTTTATTTATTTTATTTATTTTATTTATTTTATTTATTTTATTTATTTTATTTATTTTATTTATTTTATTTATTTTATTTATTTTATTTATTTTATTTATTTTATTTATTTTATTTATTTTATTTATTTTATTTATTTTATTTATTTTATTTATTTTATTTATTTTATTTATCTTATTTATTTTATTTATTTTATTTATTTTATTTATTTTATTTATTTTATTTATTTTATTTATTTTATTTATTTTATTTATTTTATTTATTTTATTTATTTTATTTATTTTATTTATTTTATTTATTTTATTTATTTTATTTATTTTATTTATTTTATTTATTTTATTTATTTTATTTATTTTATTTATTTTATTTATTTTATTTATTTTATTTATTTTATTTATTTTATTTATTTTATTTATTTTATTTATTTTATTTATTTTATTTATTTTATTTATTTTATTTATTTTATTTATTTTATTTATTTTATTTATTTTATTTATTTTATTTATTTTATTTATTTTATTTATTTTATTTATTTTATTTATTTTATTTATTTTATTTATTTTATTTATTTTATTTATTTTATTTATTTTATTTCGAAGAATAATTTTTATCAATAGCTAAATATCAGGAACACCATCTTGAAACTTACTATTAATAAAACTATAATTAAAAATTATTTTACAATAATTAAAATTATATTTTTTATTTATAAAATAAATAAGAAACTAAATAGGAAAAAATATATATATTTTATAAAAATCAAAGGTATTATTATTGTTTAAAAAATTAATAAGAAAATAAATAGGAAAATAAAAAAAATATATATATAAATCTTGTTTAAGATTTGAAAATTTCTGCATATTTAGAAGATATTTGTTTAAAATAAAAGAAAACATATAGTTGCGCCTCATAAAAGTAAAATTTGTTTATAATAACCTTATAACACAATTACTTTATTTTCGTATTATTTTTTTAGATCGAGAAATGCAGCCTTATTCGCCTTATAGAAAAGTCCATAAGAAAATTTCATCAAAATCGGACAGAAGAGCGAAAACGAAATGAATGTGTGAAGCGATTATTTCCGAAATGAGAGTATAAATATTAATGTTACCTTCGACAAAAATTGGAATTTTAGTAAAAAAATATCCATAACATATTATTATGTTGATTTTATGTCTCGATACACAAAACATATTTTTTTAGGTCTCGGACATAATGTTTTACTAAGAGATGGCGTCAGAAACAAACTCTTGAGAAATTTGGTTGACAGAAAGCAGTCACATGAATGAAATCGTGTTCCTTAAATAATGGGAATGTTTGCGTTTTCGCTTAAACTGTGGAGTATGGAATGGAATTGTGTAAATTAGTAATTGTTTACTTTATCGTGGGTCCTCATTTTAAAAAATTTCTCTAAAACAAACTCCTATCTCAACTTTTTACAATTTCCAAAATCACCAAACTCTTGTGTTCAGTATGAAGTTTTCCAATTTAATTTTCAAAACAAAACAAACAACAAAACGCAATCCTTCATCAGCTTTATGCCAGCTGCCTCAAAGACATCCTTAAATTAATCCAATATTTTCGTATCTAATAAGTTTGTGTCATTTCATACATGTGAGTATACCGGCTTCCCCGGCTCCCAACATAATTTCCAGGAAGAATTGGCATGAAAAATTGTGAATTTCATACAAGTTCGCGAAGAAGACACGTGCCCTCCCTAGCGCACAGCAGCAACATGCAACACCGCCGTACGTTGGCGGGTGAAGGAGTGACGGGATGCCAGGCTGGATGCTGGGTGTGAGCTTCAATCAATCGTTGTTTGAGAATTACCAGTGAGTGGCTCAGCTTGCCAGCCATCCATCCATCCATCCAGCTATCTATCTATCATTGAGGTCACGTCATATATTGAATTTTATACCAGAAACGAAGTTGGAAGTTGGCTAAACATAGGGAACCTAATGACGATGATGAGGACGAGAAGCAAGATGCTGAAGCTAAAGCTGATGATGAGCACGAAGAGGAGGAAAAAATAATTTTGCACATGAAATTCGTGAGAGTTTGTTTTCCATTTGTTTCGTTCTTACTCCTAGCAACAACGAAATATATATATACACATACATATATTTTATAAGGATATAACAAATAAATACGTGCTTATCAACACACTCGGAGAGCCAATTCACTCATACAGGCACGCACGCTGGATTATACACAACCACCCACATCCACACCCCCACTCATCTACACCGCCTACCACACAGTTAGTAGCATACGCGTAAATCCTTATAAGGATTTACTCAGCATGTATATGTCTCCTTGAGTGTGTATGTGTTGAAGGAAGTCAAAAAGTTCGTTTCATTTTTCGATAGAAGTACGAGCACGAGGAATGTTGGAGGGGATTGCTGGTCGTTCGAAACAATCTGCCAACAAATAATAAATTGGAAAATTAAACAAGTTTTAGTTTTTAGTTTAATTTCATTCACATACACACTGGCATTTGTACACACACAAGTAATACAATTAGATTATGTTTTGTACTCGCATGAAGTGGAATTAATATTAAAATATTTACATAAATAATAATTATTACCAATTATGTCTATGGTATTTACTATTTGCCTACAGTAACATAAGAGTACATATAGTACAATTACTAAATTTAATTATGTTTTTTGTTGTTGATGTGATTGTTTGTTTGTTTGGTTTAACAAAATACAGGATGCTTTCAATAAATGAGAAAAAATTATATTGAAAAATATTAGAAACGTTTGTAAAGTTTAGAAATGAGCAGGGATTTTCCGATGGTAGAAATCAAATATTGTCCAATTTTATAAATAATAAAATAATAATCGAAGTGAGTTACGAAATTAAAATAATAATAATAAAAATAACATATATTACTTCTTTTATTTTTATTTTTTTTTGTTTTTTTTTTTTTATATGGTGGTTTAGCCAGGTGACTAACATATAGTAGCGGGGTAGTTCTTATAAATTTGTTGTTCGATTTTCTTGGCGGGCCAACACGGAATTTTATTAAGACTCATGGGACACAAAAAATTTATAAGAACCACCCTATATTTCGTTGACCTAAAATTTATTTTTGTAACACCCAAAAGGAAGCGAGATAGACCCACTGTTAAGTATACCGATCGACGTAGAATCACTTTCTGAGTCGATTTAGCAATGTCTATTGTTGTAATCAAATTACAGGTCGCAATTATAGTCCGATCTTAACAAAAATTGGCACACGTAAGTTTTGTGGACCAAGGACGAACGCTATTTAATTTGAGGCAAATCGGTTCAGATTTAGATATAGCCCCCATACAAATGTCGCTCCCGATTTGACATTTTCCGCTCTAGAAACCACATATTTCAACAGATTTTCCTCCAATTTGGCAAGACCCCGTATATTTCAACTAGAAACAGCTCTGGTAAAAATAGGATAGGTCGGTTCAGATTTATATAAAGCTCCCATACAAATGTCTCCTCCGATTTGACTCTTTCCGCTCTAGAAACCACAAACTTTGACAGATTTTCTTAAAATTTGGCAAAACAACTTACATTTCAACTAGAAACAGCTCTGGTAAAAATAGAATAGATCGGTTCAGATTTATATAAAGCTCCCATACAAATGTCTCCTCCGATTTGACTCTTTCCGCTCTAGAAACCACAAACTTTGACAGATTTTCTTCAAATTTGGCAAAACAACTTACATTTCAACTAAAAACAGCTCTGGTAAAAATAGAATAGATCGGTTCAGATTTATATATAGCTCCCATACGAATGTCTCCTCCGATTTGACTCTTTCCGCTCTAGAAACCACAAACTTTGACAGATTTTCTTCATATTTGGCAAAATAAATTACATTTCAACTAAAAACAGCGCTAGTAAAAATAGGATAGATCGGTACCGATTTATATATAGCTCCCATACAAATGTCTCCTCCGATTTGACTCTTTCCGCTCTAGAAACCACAAACTTTGACAGATTTTCTTAAAATTTGGCAAAACAACTTACATATCAACTAAAAACAGCTCTGTTGAAAATGGGTCAGATGAGTTCAGATATATATATATATATATATATATATATATATAGCTCCATTACAAATTTCGTTACTGAATTGATTATTTCCGCTCTAGAAATAGCATTTTTGAAAATTACTATAGCGAATGTGGGTCACATCGGTTCAGATTATATATACCTCCCGATTTGATTCTTTCCGCTCTATAAACCACATATTTAACACTCCATAAAATTTGGGAAAGCGTCTAATATTTCAACTAGAAAACCTTTGCTAAACATGGGTCAGATAGGTTCAGATTTGTATATAGCTCCCATTCAAAGTTTGTGTTCAAACTTTCTTACAAATACAGATAGAAGTATGGAATTTGTAGTATATTCTCCTGTTATAGCTGCATCGTATATAACCCGGTTCAAATGTAATGACCTTTTTATATCCTTCACCATAGGATAATGGCTAAGTGTAGTCGGCCACGCCCGACTTTAACCTTCCTTACTTGTTTTTTTACTAAAATCCGCCGAAGATGAATAGAAGTCCCATAATACCAACTTATATAGGGTGAGCCTTTTAAAATTTTAAATTAGAATCGGCTATAAACAAATACTGAATATTTTTTCAAATTTCTGGCTTTATTGGAAAGGTTGATCTTTGTCATTTAATAATGGAACACAATATCATTCATATAACTACCACGACTGGCTCGGCACTACCTGTTCCGATCAACCGAATTTTTCAATACATAGCCCAATCAGGCCCGTGCGCAGGATTTTCCCCTGGGGGGGTTTTCATCTACACTCATAAAAAAATTAACCCTATAATGAGTTAAAATTAACTAAAACCAAGTACATTTTTATTAAATATAAGTAGAATTTTGCTGAAATTTTCCTAAAACTAAGTAAATGTTTACTCAAATCAAGTAAATATTTACTAAAACTGAGGACAATTTTGCTGATTTTTTTTCATCAAAACGAGGAAATTTTTACTTAGACTGAGGAAAATTTTATTTTATACAAGGAAAAAAGTTTAATTAAAATAGTTCAATTTAACTAAAAAAATCAAACAAATAGTTTTGCTTCAGAGTATGCAAAACTGATACAAAAAATTACAACATTAAATATTTCTCAAAAGTTTCATGTTACCTCTGCCATAAGGAGTTGAGCTATTATTCCATGATTGTTGCGAAGGCAGGATAGGCGTCTTCGAATAATTAGAATAATTCATAAAGTATTTGAGAAACAAGTCTCTGCAAACGAACGAAAATTGCTTTTAATCTAATATTCAAGAATTTTTTAAACAATTTCAAATGTTTTTTATAAGTTCATTAATACCTAAATGTAAGAAGAACTCGGCATAAATTTCTGTAAACGTATTAACTTACTTTTAGGAAAAAAACACATTTTTAAGTTAAAATTTCCTAAATGGAATTTTTTCCATACAAAAAATTTCAGATTTTTTCTCACTTAAAACCTTGGAAATATTCTTCCACATACGTTTGAATTTACTCAATTGTAATTGTGTACCCTTTTTCTAGTAAATGAACTATATAATATGGCTTTGAAAGATGGAAACTTTAATCATACATAGTTAATTTTTCAACTTTTTAGGAATTTTTTACTGGAGCGTTTGGAAACCACTCATATTGTATTGCCAGGATCTTCGAGAAGTATTTTGATACATTTGTCCGACAGACATTGTCTGCAAAAATGCATTTATGTCAGTAAAAGAAAGTAGAAAGTGTACCGAAAGAGCAGATTTTCTGCTGTTAAAAAAGAGACAGCAGATTTGTATATGCTGATATGCCAAAAACAGCTGTAATTGCAGAAAAGTGTCTGCTGACAATCGCTGCTTTTATTAACAGACTTGTTATCTAAGTGTAGAACTTTTTTTAAATAGTTGCTTGAAATTACATACATACATACATATCGAGGGCTTATATTCATAAGTGGCTATGAACAAAAACATAACTTTTCAGGAGAGCGAAAAACTTATTTTCTCCTTAATGTTGTATAGAAAACGCATTTTCTATGCTTCCAGCTTCATCCATCAGATTGGTCGCTTGTAACATATATATACGCCGTTGCAATTCCTTATATTTTAACTTTCTTCATTCATAATTCTGAAACTTTTCATACACAAATATTCCCCATGAAGTCAGCAATTACATGCCAAAGAATTATTTTGGTATTCTCAATATAATAAAAAGTTACGCCGGTTTTTCTAAATATACTTTTCACAATTTTTGACTTTACAGCCACCATTTTTCCTATTTTAGCTTCATAACTGGGAAATTAAAATGCTATTAACGCGAAATGATGGAATATTATAGTATGATATGCCCTAAATCTAGAAAAATGTTTTAAACAAAATCGTTGTAGCGAATTATAAAGTTCGGTTTTATGCTGCTCCATTGTTGAACTATTTTATTTCTATTATTTTTATGTTCATAGCCACTTATGCAGTCACAAACTAACGTGCGAGGGGATATCCAAATCAGAAAATTAAAAAAATGGCTTTAGAAAAAAATATTTTCCAAATTTATATGACAAATGACATCCAAATCTAAGAATAGTTTGGCATCAAAAACTCATTTTCGAGAAAATGGTTCATAGCCTCGATATATATTTTGATGAAATATTACACAAAAACAATTAAATTCCTCGGCGTTTAACCCTTCAGGCCCGCATTTTTTTCTATGATAAATGCAGAAAAGTTGATATGCTTTTTGACAAAGTATGGGTGTAAATAGGATGTCTAATGAGTTTTGGGGTTTTTAAATAAAAAATATTTGGAAATGTTTCTTCATTTTTATAACAGTTTTTTGTACTCGATAAAATGCAAGAAGAAACACCTAGAAATTGTAATTCCAAAAAAAAAAAAAACAAATAATTGGTAGATCCAATTTACTGAATTTGTTGTTTCCCTTTTGAATAATACTTGTTACATATGTACAAAAGAATACTAACACTGAAAAATATTTGACACAAGTGAGAAATATAACAAAAATTTGAGTAAGTTAAAACTTTTGTCTTACTGTTTCGCGGCTTCAAAGTAAATTTTAAAATAGAGACCTACACGCAGAGAAAAAATGCATTGCGTAGAAACGAAATTTTAGTCACCTGAACATCGTTTTTGAGTTTCTTTGTGGGAACAATTAGTTTGTTTGTAGTAAACATGTCATTAGTTGTTGTAAATGAAAAAAGAGAGATATGTATTATCATTGCAAACTCCCAAAACATTAGAGGTAACAAAAACCGTTGTTGTTGCATCTGTGATGAAAATAGGACACATAAAAATAATAAAAATGTCGCATCGCAAATGTTACATCTTAGTGCTCTACAAGCATCAACAAATTATTTGCTTTTATTAAGAATGATTTTTAGATTTCATTAAGATATCATAGTGATACTTATCTACACTTTTTTAAAATTACTAAAATATTTTTTTATTAATTTTCTAAACTTTTATTACAATTAACTAATTAATTGAACTTATGAACTTTTAATTAACAATTAAAAGTTCATAAGATATTGATCTAGTCGAATGTCAAGAAGTGGTATCGGTTAATAAAAAATGAAAATTTTCCGAACAATTTGGTGTCCATTAGCGAAATTAGCACTGCACAATCTTGAAATTGACACAATTCGTTTAGTTTGTTTGTACCTTTCCTAACCTTTGTCCCAAATTCAAGGAAGTGTCCACGATTTTTTTGTAATTTTCGCGTTTTCACGATTTTACTGCAAAATTACCATTTCAGACAAGTTATTTTAAAAAGACCTTACAAATTCTATTTTTTATTGCTTCAGAAAATCTAGAAGGTTTTAAAAAGTATATGTTCGAAACCTCCCTGGGGGGGGGTTTGAACCCCCAAAACCCCCCCCCCCCTGCGCACGGCCCTGAGCCCAATGATGCCGCCAGCCCAAAATCTACACCAAGCAGTGACTCGTTGTGGACGCATTGGCTTCTCAATAGACACGTGTGGGTTCATATGCGGCAATTTTGTTCATTGACATAGCCACCGAGATAATGAGCTTCATCTGAAAACACGAAAATTGTCCACGTAAATTTCTTACAGTTTGCGTTAAAGACTCACTACTTTGGAAGTAAGTTTTTAATATTTCCCAATTTTGGTCGATCGTATAGCGTGCCATTTTGCAAAAGTCAAACATAAAAATGCAAATAAAAATGAATGTTATTCTACCTTTCAAAGTCAAAGTAATCGGTAGTTCAAATTTAAAATTTTAAATGGTCCACTGCACGTTCACATAAAGGTATTTATGATGGCTACAAATGTTGGGGATTTTACTTTCACATAGAAAAAGTGATTTAGTAACAGTTGCCAAAAAATTATATTTCTTATCGAAAAAAATCTTTTTTGCCGTTACTAAGAAACTCTTAAAAATTAGAGAAAATCGGAAAATTCGTTTTTGTTTTATTTGTTAAAAACTAACATTATAACGAAGGAAGCATGTCAATTTGTTAAATGTCTTTGTATACACAAGAGATTTTTTTAAACAATGTTTTTCAAAATTTTGATTATAGAAAAAACAACTTTGATTATAGAAAACGTGGTATTTTACCTATCATACCGCAGAAGGTCTTATAGAAAAAAATATCGTTGAATTAGTGAATGGTAAAGAAAAGCGTGAATTATTTTTTTCCTTTACAATTCGTAGAATCTATCTTGTAGATCGATTCTCGGTTCTAGTTGGTAGAAATTTTGAACCTGCTGCTCCCTTCACGATATGTTTTACGAATTGATAGGCTGTAAGCAAATATGGGTTTTAATTTGGTTTCAACTAAAAAATTTTGTTTTGATACGATATGGGAAAAGGGATATGTTTTTTCAATTATGCTAGTGGGAGAAAAAATAAATTAAAAGATTTCATAACAGCATCCAAAAAATATTATGAAGTATGTATGTGTGGAGAGTATGTTAGCCATATTTAAACCAAAAAATATTTAAAAAAAAATTCTCTGGATACAGCAAAACTCAAATTATGTGCCCAAAATAAGTCAAGGCTCTATTTTTTGTAATTTTGTTTATACAACGATAGTAGTATTTTTGGGAATTTTGTACATCCCATTTTTAACTCCTCTGTCAGAATCTTCTTATTTTCGAAAAAGTTTAATTTTGAATTACAGTGTTATAAATATATAAATCATTTAGGTCTCCATATAATTATTGAAACACAAATTTTCCGTGTTTTGTGTATTTGAACTTGTCTCAAGTTTGCAAACACAAAAAAAGAGCAAGCCGACCCGATCCGTATTCATATGAATGTCGATTCTGATTTGACGATCTCAATCACTACAATCGATTTTTTTCAAATATGTCATATTACTTTACATTTGGCTATGTTGATTTAATATGGACTCCATAACATTATCCCATCGACTATAAAATATCATGGCTTAGTATGCAAAATCATGTATGGACGCGAAGAATGGTATATGTGAGGGAAAATTAATAAAAATTGATTTCACTGCTTTTTAAAAAATGCTTCTTTATAATCCTGCATTCAGACCTTTTATAATATCATATTTTCTGAATTAGGTTATGATCAAAAATTTTAAATTTTCCATTAGCAATATCAGACACCGAAAACACTTAGGATTGCTAAGGGCCTCAAGGTCGTATAGTCGAAATGCGTTCAAACCACTTGTCATATCACTTTTTATACCCTCCACCTCCAGGATGGGGGTATACTAACTTTGTCATTCCGTTTGTAACGCCTTGAAATATCGACCTGAGACCCTATAAAGTATATATATTCTTGATCGTCATAAAATTCTAAGACGATCTAGCCATGTCCGTCCATCCGTCTGTTGAAAGCACGGTAGCATCTAAACGAAAGGAGCTAGAACGTTCAAATTTTCCATAAATGCGTCTTATAGTCGTAGATCGGTTGGGATTGAAATGGGGCGAAATCGGCCCAAAGGGAAAAATTTTTCCCTCACAAGGACTAAAAATACCCATAATAATCCCTAATATTTTAGCGTATTTAAGCATGTTTTTTTAATATGTCTGTTTATATTTGCTTGATATTTGGTATGCGCATTCCCCTTATTGCAAAAACGTGCTGTGATTCTTATTTGTAGGGGGTGAAACGGGGCAAAAAAGGGATAAAAATGGTACATATTAAACGACAATAGCTAGAAACACGAAATTCGGTGTGTGCATTCCTCTAATTGAGTAGATAAATAATATAAAAGTATTTTTTCCAAATTCGTACTTTTAAGGGGTAAAATGGGAATAGAGGGATAAAAATGGTACCAACCAAACGGCTGTACCTAGAATAATGAAATTCGGTGTATACATACCTCTGATTGCATAGATAAGTAAAATACACGGATTTTTCAAAATTCGTACTTTTTAGGGTTAAAATGAAAAAAAGGGAATAAAAATAGTACCAATCTAATGACCGCAGCTAGAGTCATGAAATTCGGAGTATACATTCCTCTGAGTGTGTAGACACGGAAAATAAACTGATTTTTCGAAATTCGTACTTTTTGGGGTTAAAATGAAAAAGGGGATAAAAATAGTACCAATCAAATGACCGCAGCTAGAGTCATGAAATTCGGAGTATACATTCCTCCGACTGCGTAGACATGAAAAATAAAATGTTTTTTTCCAAATTCGTACTTTCACGGGATACAATGGGTACGGAGGGATAAAAATGGTACCAACCAAACGGCTACACCTGGAATAATGAAATTCGGTGTATACATTCCTCTGATTGCGTAGACACTTAATATAAACAGATTTTTCGAAATTCGTACTATTTGGAGTTAAAAAGAAAAAATGGGATACAAATAGTACCAACCAAATGACCACAGCTAGAGTCATGCAATTCGAAGTATACATTCCTCTGACTGCGTAGACACGAAAAATAAACGGTTGAATCATGAAGTTAGGTTATTTTGCACTTTGCACATGTACGTCTGATAATGGAGTTTCAAAATTTGTACTTTTGGAATTAAAATAGAATGGAAGTACAACCAACTGTAGCACCCACTATCTTCCAATATTTATGGTATTTAAGCCTTTTGTAAATATAAATATAAGAATATTTATTATTTGATTTGAAATAGATAATGGTTTTATATAATTAAAATATTATATTTATTTATATAATTATTTTTTCAATATTTGTATTTGTTTTAGTTTGGCTATATTACAAAATTTATATTTTCCTGTAATATTACTGCACTTCTACGACTACCGACAACCTCTGTGGAATGCAATCCATGGTGGAGGGTATATAAAGTTCGGCCCGGCCGAACTTAACGCCGTTTTTACTTGTTTGCTACATCACGTTATATTTTATAGAAGAAGACCTAGGGGACTACTTCAGTAAATTATTTGCTCTTATATAAAAATCGGTTGGTGTTATTGAATAACTTTCACTTTTAGAATCTGGGAACTCGAATTATCCAAAATCATTTCGCTTTTCTCCAGCAACATTCAAGATGTCTTATATTATGTGGATATGTAATCATTGAATGCCCTATTATTACTTGTTGAAATCGCTTAAAACTTTATTGAACAGCAAAAATTATTCAAATGACATTTTAAGCTATCAGTGAGATTTCTCATATTAAATAATGTTTAATCTGTGTCAGCTTCAGCTGCATTTCCCTCTACTCTAAAATTATAAAAAAATATATAAATCATTTAGGTCTCCATATAATTATTGAAACACAAATACGCCTCGTTGTGAACTTGTCTCAAGTCTGCAAACACCAAAAAAGAGCAAACCGACCCGATTCGTATTCAATTTGATGGTAGTTGGTTAGTGAATAAAGAGTCAGTCTTCAATCATTTTTGCCAGCGAACCCGGTATTTAAAACAATGAATTTACACCTTTTTTGTTTTAATTATGCACTTAGTTAGTAATAAGAATCAATTTATCATACTCGTACTCATACGTATTATTGTTGTTTACTTTTCAATAGTGTTAATATTGCCCCTGCTGCCGTTGTTGTTGGTGCTGGTGGTGGCAGCAGTGGTAGTGGCGGTGGTGGTTGTGTGTCAGGTTCAGTTTCAGTTGCTGTTATTACCCCCTTATTTTTCCTGCTGGTAGGTTAAGCATGCATATCATACAAGGTACACTCCGATAGGTGTTGAGGTGGGTCGGAATTCATGTAAACAAAAAGTCTGAGCTACCACAGTCTAAATAAAATGCGGAAGATTTTATGAGGTTTTGTAAATGGTCGACTTAATTCCATTGGCCAAAATTCTATAACTTTTGATCTAGGAAAGATTTTTTAGATTAGAAAAAAAAAATGAAATTAGCCAAGGATGCAAGGATTGAGATAACATTAAGTATCGGGCTATCGGGTATATTTTAGAAATTAGGCCAAATTTGGCAAATTTGAATTTTTCGATTAAAAAAAATAAAATTTTTAATTCAATAATTTTTATTTTTATTTTTATTTTTATTTTTATTTTTATTTTTATTTTTATTTTTATTTTTATTTTTATTTTTATTTTTATTTTTATTTTTATTTTTATTTTTATTTTTATTTTTATTTTTATTTTTATTTTTATTTTTATTTTTATTTTTATTTTTATTTTTATTTTTATTTTTATTTTTATTTTTATTTTTATTTTTATTTTTATTTTTATTTTTATTTTTATTTTTATTTTTATTTTTATTTTTATTTTTATTTTTATTTTTATTTTTATTTTTATTTTTATTTTTATTTTTATTTTTATTTTTATTTTTATTTTTATTTTTATTTTTATTTTTATTTTTATTTTTATTTTTATTTTTATTTTTATTTTTATTTTTATTTTTATTTTTATTTTTATTTTTATTTTTATTTTTATTTTTATTTTTATTTTTATTTTTATTTTTATTTTTATTTTTATTTTTATTTTTATTTTTATTTTTATTTTTATTTTTATTTTTATTTTTATTTTTATTTTTATTTTTATTTTTATTTTTATTTTTATTTTTATTTTTATTTTTATTTTTATTTTTATTTTTATTTTTATTTTTATTTTTATTTTTATTTTTATTTTTATTTTTATTTTTATTTTTATTTTTATTTTTATTTTTATTTTTATTTTTATTTTTATTTTTATTTTTATTTTTATTTTTATTTTTATTTTTATTTTTATTTTTATTTTTATTTTTATTTTTATTTTTATTTTTATTTTTATTTTTATTTTTATTTTTATTTTTATTTTTATTTTTATTTTTATTTTTATTTTTATTTTTATTTTTATTTTTATTTTTATTTTTATTTTTATTTTTATTTTTATTTTTATTTTTATTTTTATTTTTATTTTTATTTTTATTTTTATTTTTATTTTTATTTTTATTTTTATTTTTATTTTTATTTTTATTTTTATTTTTATTTTTATTTTTATTTTTATTTTTATTTTTATTTTTATTTTTATTTTTATTTTTATTTTTATTTTTATTTTTATTTTTATTTTTATTTTTATTTTTATTTTTATTTTTATTTTTATTTTTATTTTTATTTTTATTTTTATTTTTATTTTTATTTTTATTTTTATTTTTATTTTTATTTTTATTTTTATTTTTATTTTTATTTTTATTTTTATTTTTATTTTTATTTTTATTTTTATTTTTATTTTTATTTTTATTTTTATTTTTATTTTTATTTTTATTTTTATTTTTATTTTTATTTTTATTTTTATTTTTATTTTTATTTTTATTTTTATTTTTATTTTTATTTTTATTTTTATTTTTATTTTTATTTTTATTTTTATTTTTATTTTTATTTTTATTTTTATTTTTATTTTTATTTTTATTTTTATTTTTATTTTTATTTTTATTTTTATTTTTATTTTTATTTTTATTTTTATTTTTATTTTTATTTTTATTTTTATTTTTATCTTTATTTTTATTTTTATTTTTATTTTTATTTTTATTTTTATTTTTATTTTTATTTTTATTTTTATTTTTATTTTTAATAATTTATTTTAAATAATTTATTTTAAATATTTGTTCAAATAAGCTGAAACAATTAATTTCTTTTTATATTATTTGGTTATTTTTTGTGGTTGACCCACTCTAGGGCTTGTATGTAGATAAGTAAGCATAATGAATGATTTTATTAGCTTTTTTATGCTAATAATCGCTTTTATTGTTTAAAAATGCATAATCTTCGGTTTAGTGGTTAGCAGATATACAAAAACATTGGTAGCGACAAAGATACGAGTCATTTCACATACATTGAGATTAAAAAGAAATAATGTTCGCCTTTTAATTTGGATAAAAAACTTTGAAAACCTCATTTAAATCGACGCCTGTGCAGTAAGAAGAATATATGCATATGCCCAATTTAAATACCTAGTAAATTTTTATCACTATTTCTCCATTCCCATAAAAGTAAAAAAATCGAAAAAGTATTTTTTAATTAGTGTCTATGCATTATGAGGAATGTACATCCCAAGTTGTATAACGCTAAATGCATCCGTTGGGTTGGTTCCATTTTTATCCCTTTTGTCCCTCTTTCCACAGAAAGTACTAATATCAACAAATTCTTTATGCTGTTCGCCTACGCGGTCGGAATGATGTACATTTTAGTTCACGGGTATTACTGCAATCCCTTCGTAGGTACAAATTTTTTCCCTTTTGCCCGCACATTCCACACTTACAGGATATCATCTAGTTTCTTTAGATTTTATGTTTCTTTGTATTAGATCAAAATACATGGAGTGTCTCATACACAAACTACTGTTTTTTCTCTTTCTCTCTCTTACTCTCCAACACTTTGTTTTGCCACTGTGTGTGTGTTTTTTTTGCAAAAGTGATTAACCGCGTATTAAATGTGCGTTTTTTATTACGCCACTAAATACGCTCTGCATGAAAATGGTTTATGAGCTATGATCGCTGCTGGTGTTGCAAATAAAAAACTATGATTTTTTTTATGGAAATCTATGGTCGATGTTGATATACTTATTAAAAACTTGTTAATATTTTCGATAGAAAAATAACGTTGATTGGCCTCTGTTAAGCATGAATGAAACCAGAAACCTCAGTAAATCACAGGAATTATATATGGTCACACACATGCGGCATCGTAAGATTTGCGTGCCAAATTGAATACTGATCATGATACGGTGCGCATATAATTGAGGTCAGCTGGTGTTGATCTTGGGTTCGGGTTGATCTTGGAAGACATTAGCTATAACCTTTAACGGTTGGTAGCCTGTGAACAGATATTCGATTCTAATCGATGCCACAGAGCCGTATGATTAAACTGACAATCTGTGAGATATGATACAAAGCCATATAATGCGAGCATTTGTTTTTTATGTACTGAAACTAGTATCAAATGTACAAATCCAAAAAAAATTTTACCAAGAAAGGTTTGTAACAATAAAAGTTTAATTTGGTATGTAGATTCTTCACTCTTCACTAAATGACCTAAAAATTTGTAAAAAGAAAGGGATGTAAATTGTGCCATTGAATATGTTGTAGAATTCGGTGTAAACTTCCAACGTAGGGATTTTAGAGATAATTGTGAAATTCAGTATATAAATCCTACTGACTTAGTAGGAGAGCGATATAAAGGAGTTTTTGATATATGTATTTTTCTGTGGAAAGTAGGGCGAAAGGGATAACAATGGTACCAACAAAATATTTGTAGCAATAATCGTACATTCTTCAGACTGTGAAGGGGAGCGGGACATAAGGCATAAAAATAGTACCAATTATCATGAAATTGAGGAAATTTGTACTTTTTGAATTTTTGTGGGGTAATAGGGGCCAGCAGCCCGACGGCTGAAGTTAAAATGTAATGCATACGAATTCCAGCTATTCGATCAATTAATTTCTTCTTACGTAGGAAGTTTTTGTTTTGGTCATGGCAAGGAGGAGAAACATTATCAAAACAAAAACTTCCTTCGTAGGAAAAAATTACTTGATCGAATGGCAGGAATTCGAATGTATTACATTCAAAACTCATAGAAAATCAATCAAATCGATCACTATCTAACAACATAATACTAATAAATATTAAATTTTGTTATGCACATATATACTTTAATTAGCATGTAAGCGGCCTTTTATTTGTAAAATGGGAGTACAAATTTAAAATTTTGGAATTTTACAAATATGACAGGTACCTTAGACAAAAATTTCAATTTTAGTAATCAATTAAAGAAAATTTTATTCATCTATATATATAAAAGAGTTGCGTCACTGACTGACTTATCATTGACCAGCCCCGGACCAAACGGCTGAAGCCAGGGTCATGCAATTTTCAGGGTAGTTCCCAAATATGACGTAGACGTCGACTAAGAAAGGGTTTTACGAAATTCGTACTTTTAGGGGGTAAAATGGGACAAAAAGGGATAAATATCGAACCTTTGTCCTGTGCTAGAAAGATGCAATTCGGTGTATTCCTTGGAATGACCATGCAGACGAAATTTTTTTTCGAAATTTGTACTTTTAAGGGAGGAAAGAGATAAAAATGGTACCAATTTAAGAATTGCAGCTATAGTCGTGTGTGTAAATTCCTCTCACCACATAGAAGGGGAATATAAATGCATTTTGTACTTTTAACGGTTGCGCGGGTCGAAAAGGGATAAAAATGGTAACAACTAAAGTATTGCTGCAAGAATCGTGAAATTTGATGTGTAAGTTCTTCTGACCATGTAGAAGCGCAATAAAATTGGATTTTTCGAAATTTGTACTTTTAAGGGTTACGGGGGACAAAAAGGAATAATAATGGTACAAATTTAAGTATTGCAGCTATAGTCGTGAAATTTGGTGTGTAAATTCGTCTGACAAGGTAGAAGCGCAAATCCTCATGGATTTTTTTCGAAATGTATACCTATAATGTTTGAGCGGGACAAAAAGGTATAAAAATAGTACCAACTATAATATTGATGCTATAGTCGTGAAATTTAGTGCGTAAATTCCTTTGACAACGCAGACTAGCAACATAAATAGATTTTTCGAAATTTTGTACTTTTAAGGGGAGAGCGGGACCAAAAGGGATAAAAATGGTACCTTTAGGATTACAGCTAGAATTATGAAGCACCATCAAAATGGATTTTTTTCGAATAAAAGGCTCTGCGGTTTAATTTTTTTAAAGAACTGGATAGAAAGTGATAATATATATATACGAAAGGAGTTCAGCTGAAACAGTGCACATCGACAAGCACATTCCTTTGACTGTATATTAGAGCGTACCAGGTTACAAGTAAAAAAAAAAAGTTCGCCGTACACCTTCGAATATGAAGTATTATTGAAAGGTAGTTTCAAAAAATTTTTTTTTATTTTTTTATGCCGAACGTAGGGGTCGCGCTTTTACATTTTTCTATATAACTTCTGCATTTATAAACGGATTTTAAAGTGTGATACATCGATGTTTTTGTCCGATTTTTTTGTCTTTGAAGTCATTGAGCTCAAACATGATTCATGATTTTATGCGAGCTTTAATTTTCGATTATTAGAGTGGTACATTAGGGTAGTAGCAACTGAGAAATGATGGGTAAGTACCAGAAGGGGGTGCTTGAGCTCAATGACTTCAAAGACAAAAAAATCGGCCTCGTCGAGACAAAAACATCGATGTATCACACTTTAAAATCCGTTTATAAATACAAGTTATATAGAAAAATGTAAAAGCGCGACCCCTACGTTCGGCATAAAAAAATAAAAATTTTTTTTTTGAAACTACCTTTCAATAATACTTCATATTCGAAGGTGTACGGCGAACTTTTTTTTTGAGGTACGCCCTACTGTATATGAGTGCTATGTTTCCAATTTACTATTTTAGAAAAGAAAATCAAATAAATACTATCCTAAAACAGAGACGGATAAAACTAATAACAAATACCTGGCTTTTTCGCGTGCGAAGCAGCCCGTACTGCTAATAAATATTTAGATATAGGGCACGATTTTTTTACTTTTGTTACATACTGAAGTGGTCAAAATTATGTAAATATTTGCCAAGCAGGTCTTAATATATATAGTATATTTTTGTATTTAAAATCTAATAATTTAGTTAATATTCTCATATTTTGAATAGGTTGAAAAATATTATAAAATATTTTGATGATTGATTGTTTTGTTTTTAATCAAAGCAATTTGAATATAGTAAAACCGCAAAATCTAAAATGTGCATTGTTACGATTATCGACATACATAAAAATGTGTATTTATAAACAAGTGAAGTGGATAGAAATGGAATATTTGAAACCATTTTTTCTGATGAATTTTTTTATACCCTCCACCTCCAGGATGGGGGTATACTAACTTTGTCATTCCGTTTGTAACACCTTGAAATATCGACCTGAGACCCTATAAAGTATATATATTCTTGATCGTCATAAAATTCTAAGACGATCTAGCCATGTCCGACTGTTGAAAGCACGCTAGTATCTAAACGAGAGGAGCTAGAACGTTCAAATTTTCCATAAATGCGTCTTATAGTCGTAGATCGGTTGGGATTGAAACTGGGCGAAATCGGCCTAAAGGGCAAAAATTTTCCCTCACAAGGACTAAAAATACCCATAATAATCCCTAATATTTTAGCGTTTTTAAGCATGTTATTTGAATATTTCTGTTTATATTTGCTTGATATTTGGTATGCGCAATCTCCTTATAGCAAAAACGTGCACCATAAAGTGATTCTTATTTGTGGGGGGTGAAATGGGGCAAAAAAGGGATAAAAATGGTACATAGTAAACGACAACAGCTAGAAACACGAATTCGGTGCGTACATTCCTCTAATTGAGTAGATACATAATAAAAAAGTATTTTTTCCAAATTCGTACTTTTAAGGGATAAAATTGGAATAGAGGGATAAAAATGGTACCAACCAAACGGCTGTACCTAGAATAATGAAATTCGGTGATTGCATAGACAAGTAAAATACACGGAGTTTTCAAAATTCGTACATTTCTCTGACTGTGTAGACACGGTAAATTAACTGATTTTTCGAAATTCGTACTTTTTGTGGTCAAAATAGAAAAAGGGGATAAAAGTGGAGCCAACCAAACGGCTACACCTGGAATAATGAAATTCGGTGTATACATTCCTCTGATTGCGTAGACACTTAAAATAAACAGATTTTTCGAAATGGTACCAACAAAACGACTACAGCTAGAATGATGAAATTCTAATTGCGTAGAAACGTCAAAGGGGTAAAAATGGTACCAACCAAATGGGCGCAGCTGGAATCATGGAATTCGGTGTATACATTCCTCTGACTGCATAGACACGCAAAATAACAATTTTTTTACAAATTCGTACTTTTTCTTTTACGGCAAAAATTGGTTGAATCATGAAGTTAGGTTATTTTGCACTATGTACGTCTGATAATGGATTTTCAAAATTTTTACTTTTGGAATTGAAATAGAATGGAAATACAACCAACTGTAGCACTATCTACCAATATTTATGGTATTTAAGCTTTTTGAAAATATAAATAGAAGAATAATTATTTTTTGAATTGACGTAGTGGTAGCCTTGCCTTATAAGCGTGGTTTGAAATAATTAAAATATTATATTTATTTATAATTTTTTTTAATATTTGTATTTGTTTTGATTTGGCTATATAAAAAAATTATATTTTCCTGTAATATTACTGCACTTCTACGAAAATCGACATCCTCTGTGGAATGCAATCAATGGTAGAGGGTATATAAAGTCCGAACTTAACGGCTTTTTTACTTGTTTTTTCTTCAAATCCCCCACAGATATTTAAAAAATAATTGTCAATTTGAAAGCGTACAAAAAATGATTCTATACGTCCAATAATGTATTCTAAGACAAGATTAAACATTTTTCTTTAAAATGCTTTTAAGGATCAATTAATTCAGGAAAAAAATTGACAAAAATGCAACATAAAAATGACCCAGCGACGAAATATATTGCAGATCATCGTTAAATCTTCATTCCCGTGAGGTCGACTGCAGCAATCTTTGCGGCCCAGCCTAGTGTTCATTCCACTTTATATGATGGAAGCTGTATAACCTCCGTGTTCATTCTTGGATAACCTCACCCATTTGAAGACTTTACTTTCAAAAAATAGTTTATTTTTTTGTTACCAATATATTTACACCCAGTATGAGGAACCTGTTGTTTTTTGGCCAGGCCACACAAAACCTTGCCAATTGTAAAGCTCATTAATTCCAATCCGCCAATATATCATTATCGGGCGAATTAAACAATTTTCTTAAGTTCGATTCGATTCGGTTCGGCATTGTTGGCTAGTCGGCTGGTTGTTTTATTTCATTTCCCAGAGATTAACCTAATGATGTTCATTAACGTCGAAACAAGATCACGTTCTTGACAGACAAAAACAACGCCAGAAACAACGTCGAAGGGGGCGCAACAACATTTGCAACAACAAAATCTGAACAACAAACATCACCACACAACATAGGAGTGTTATGTTACGAGTACAAATGCACGTACATACATGCCTCCCCTCCGAGGAAGAGGCACACACACATTTTTGGGGCTCATCACCATCGCCATCATTATCATTGTCTGCCGCGGCGTCTTCATCGTGGCAGCATCATTTGAAATACTACCAATGTTAACATTTAGTAAACATAATTTGCTCACCAACAACCAAAAGCAAAAAAAATAAAAAACAAAAATACCCAAAACGCTAAACTCTAAAAATGAAATAAAGCATTTGCCGACACAAGTTGCTAAACCAGAGTGCTGAGTTGTTGAGGAATTCATGGAACGGTTGGTTGGTTGCCACCATCACCACCTCGAGCAGCAGCATCTTCATCTTCCTCGTCTCATTGGCTGGCTGGCTGGCTGGCTGGCTGGCTGGCTGGCTGGGTGATCATATGAAGAATACACCTGCAACCTCCGGTTTTAATTTTCAGAGATATGCATGGTCTATGGCGTACTGAGGCTCCGTACTCCCCGTCCTCCTCCTTCTTCTCCTCTGAGTGTGGCTTCGTGAAATAAATACAAAGAAGAAAAAATTCCTGCTGTTTCCATTTCTTATATGAAATTGTGAAGTATTTAAAGTTCAATGTTGTCTTGCCATGGCTTGTTATGAGTTGTTATTTAGCGTTTGTCGTTTTGGTTGCGAACATTAAAATGTATTAAAAATATTTTTTCCTTTAAAAGCTAAAACCCAACCATTTAACTTGGCTGCGGCATTGTGTGTGTGTGTTTGAATCTATTTAGCCCACACCTTAAAACCAAATTAAAGGAGTTTTTGATTTGTGAACACCGCACAAAACAAATCGACAGCAAGTCGAGTGTCATTTGAATCATTAGTCATTGAAACCATTAAATAATTTATTTACTGATAAAGAAGTTTAAGGTCTGTCTGTAAGGCTTTTGAACAACAATTTCGTTAATTAGCTAAGTAGTGAGAGATAATTCGCATAGGCGGAGGCAGCAATCTGTTGTAATGGCTTGTACTGATCCTGGAGGGAAGGGGAACACTGGCCAGCAGACATTTTACTACGAAGGTGCAATAATTTTATTGTTTTTATATTTAAAGATATGGGAACAGACTTTTACATTTTTATCGGAAAAAGTTTGCTAAAACAGCAGATTTTGTCTGTGTAATAATTTAAGCTGTAACAGGAAAAAATGCTGAAGCAGCAGACTTTTTACGACAACTTTATGGGCGATAGAAATATTTTTTATAAAAAAATAATAAAAAATGTACATACTATTTTTTTGATAAATATGTAGGTTATGGTAAGTAATTGAGAGTGTTAAAGAAAAATATCCATGAAAATTAAAAATAAAGGGATACACATCGAACCTTCGTCCTGACTAAACGGCAGTAGTTAGAAACATGAAAATCGGTGAGTTCCTTACACTGACCATGCAGAAGAGCTACAAATAGGGATTTTTCGAAATTTGTACTTTTAAGGGGCGAGCGGGACAAAAAGGGATACAAATGGTACCAACTAAAGTATTACAGCTGGAATCGTGGAATTTGGTATGTAAATTCCTCTCACCATGTAGAAGAGCAGTATAATTGGGTAGCAGTATAATTGGGTTTTTAGCGGGTAGGCTGGACAAATAGGTTCCAATTTAAGCATTGCAGCTATAGTCGGAAAATTTGGAGTGTATATTGTGTGTAAAGCGCAATATAAATGGATTTTTTCGAAATTTTCTTATAGGGGCTGAGCAACAAGTGATAAAAGTAGTACCGACTAAAGTATTGGAGCTATAGTCGTGAAATGTGGTGTGTAAGTTCCTCTGACTACGTAGAAGCGCAAATATAATTCGAATTTAAATTAAAATCGAATTTTTCCAATTTTGTACTTATAAACAATGAGCGGGATAAAAATAGTACCAACTAAAATATTTCAGCTATAGTCGTGAAATTTTGTGTTTAAATTTCTCTGACAACGTAGACTTGCAACATAAATGGATTTCTCCAAATTTGTACTTTTAAGTGGCGAGCGGGACAAAAAGGGATAAAACTGGTACAAATTTTAGTATTACAGCTAGAATCGTGAAATTTAGTGTGTAAATTCCTCTGACCATATAGCAGCGCAGTAGTTTGATTTTTCGAAATTTGTACTTCTAAGGGGTGCGCAGGACGAAAAGGGATACAAATGCTGTACAATCCTTTAAAGGGGAATGAATGTGTTACCACAAGTACATATTTTTAGGGGAAGCAAAAACACATGCTACCTATAGTGATTTTTCAAAATGTGTCCTTTTTGGGAAAGAGGTGCAAAAAGTTATAAACTGACTAGCTGAATCTAGAAACATGAGATCGAGGATATAAATGGTTGTAATTTTTTGTTCAAAACTTGGTAGAAAATTATAAATATTATACATACAAAGTAGTTCAGCTAAAATAGTGCATATCGACAAGCACATTCCTTTGACTGTGTGTGAGTGCTAGCTAATAGGAGGTTTCCAAATTACTATTTTTGATTTATCTATATCCACCAAAAGAAAATTAAATAAATACTATCCAAAAACAGAGACGGATAAAATTAACGAATAACTTGCTTTTTCGCGTGCGAAGCAGCGGGTACTGCTAGTAACTCATATATCGGTGCCTGAACGATAAAAAAATTCCATGAATTTTTGTCTTTTACAGTATATATTTTATTCATAAACAAGAACAGAGAGACACGAGTGGCACTAAAGACAAAAACTTACTGTTAACGAATGTTGGCATAAATAATAGAAGTGTTTTTTTTGAACCTCAGTGTTTATGAATAAATATATGTATATAATGTAAAAGACAACATTTTACGGAATTTAAAACAACGTTTTATCTTTTAAAAAAACATTTAGAAAAACCGCTATTCCAGAAGTCACTTCTATAACATGACGTCGAAGTCAAAAGTGATCAAAGTAGAAAATGTAGCTGTCATCAATGATATATCACACGTTACGATATGGCTATAAATGGAGACGCAGGAAACAAAAAATTAAATGCGCGTGTCAAAAATAAATGAAACACATTTTTTAAATCGTCTTCAAATTATCTTTAGTTCTAGGGGGTGACCGGCGCAACTTTATTTTTTGTATCGGAGGCGACTTGGTCTAATACACATGTTCTCTTAGAGCCAGGGTATATTTAAGTCGCTTTAACCGACTGAAACTTACTTACTTGTTTCTTCTTGCGAAGGAATTTTTTGTGGGGCAATCTGCTGCAACAGCAGATATTTTTTGTTGTTAAAGCAGAAGATGATTTCCTGAAAATTATAGTTTTTACCAAATAAAAAATTAAATTCTTTATATATATATATATTTATTTTAAATATTGAAAATTATTTTTTTGTACTCATAGCTTATTTGCGATTTACAACGCTGGAAATTTTAATGTGGGATCATCAGTAGTTTTTGAGATATCAGCACAATTGAGCCGTTTCATAGCAAAAGTGGACAGCAAAATTTTCACATGAAAAGGAAAGATTCTACTTAAACAAGTATGAGATCATTTCCAGCAAGCTTTTCAAACAAAAACGAAAATGTGGAAGTTTTTGGGGATTTGATTAAAAGTAGCACTAAAATCATAAATAACCTGCCTAGCCACAAATGGTCAGTGATAGACTCATTGTGGATGCATTGGCTTCTCAATAGTCACGTGTGGGTTCTCTGAACCCCATATGCGGCAATGGTGCTTATTGACATAGCCACCGAGATGAAAATGACCTTCATCTGAAAACACGAACATTTTCACGTAAATATCTTACAGTTTTCGTTAAAAACTCACTACTTTGGAAATAAGTTTTTAATATTTCACAATTTTGTTCGAGCGTATTGCGTCCTATTTTGCAAATGTCAAACATAAAACTGCAAATAAAAATCAATATTATTTTACCTTTCAAAGTCTAAGTAATCGGTAGTTCAAATTTAAAATGTTACACGTCCCACCCTATATTTATCAAGCACATATAAAACATATTTAGAACGATTTTAGTATATTTTGGGAAAAATATTGATTAAAAATTAAAATAATCCTATACAACAAAAAAATTTGTATGAGACCAAAAAATTTAGTTTTGTGTTTTTTTATTTCCAATTTTCCTCGAAGATACGTTTAATATTTAGTTGTTTGGGTGCAGTCTCTACAAATTTGAGAAAATATTTTTCTTTTGTAAAAAAAAACTTTTGCATTCGCGATAAAACCCCATCAAAATAGAAATAAAATGGGAAAAATATGTTGTTATATTTTTAATACCAAAAATTCTATTAAAAATAAAGCAAAATATTTTTTTTTTCGTTTTTTTCTATTCTTTGTGTTTCTTTGTGCTTATAATATATTTGAAATTTTAGTTTAAAAATAAAAAAATATCAATTGTTAAGTAATAGAGATAAAAATTATGAAATTTAAATTATTTTTAATAGAAATTCTCCTCCATAATTTGACACTTGTATCGGTATCGTAGGGGTGTAGTAAGCATTTACAAAATTTTTTTTTTTAAATATTATCATTTGAAACTTTGTAGTCCTTTTAAGGGACAACAGGATGAGGAAATGAAAAACTGAAAACACCAATTAACACCATTTTCCTATAGTTTCATGCGATTATTATACTGTCCAAGTGTAACGACGGTGTTATTATTAAAATCGGGAGACATTAATTGGAAATAGTTAAAATGTATGAGACGAAAAATAATAATTTGATTTTTTTTCTTATATCGAAAAATAAGAAAAGTTGTCAACTTTGGTCTAATTTATAAAAAAATACCAGATTTTTTGTTTGTATTTATAGATGGTCTATTATGTTGTATGTGTTGTCACTTATTTTGGTTTAAGACCAAAGGTTGTGCTGAAGTCTTCAGCAGAAGCCAAAATTAGCAAAAATGCAAAGTGAGACCTTTATTGTTGCAGCTAAAAGTTGAGTGCGCAGTTTCGATGGGCGCTACCCCATTTCGTCAGAACTTTCACAACGAATGTATGTCTTTGACTTAAATCAGGGTCCATATTAGTACCAGCGGTCACATATGACAAATGAGAAGCGGTGATGAACAAAATATTCCACCGAACTATGTCGACACATAAAAATCTCACTTTGCCAATTCAATGTTATGCATGTGCTCGCATCGCTCGCAACTATGCAAAGGTTGTTGTTGTACGGTATGTTTCGTCTTCACTGTACCTCGTGTGTATTGTTGTTGTTTGTATGTATAGTTGGTTTGTTATGTTGTATGTGTTGTAATTTATTTATGTAAAAGTGAATCGCTGTGTGGCGTCAAATCGTACCACCTTTGTGTCCAATTGACTTTGATTTTTTCGATTAATATTGCGGCCAGGAAACTTCTAATTCAACACTATTATTCTGACTGCGTAATGGTGTCATCTAGTTGAAATCTTTGCATGTCACACTCTAGCAGAATTCCAGACTTTTGTAGAAGAGGAGACCAATTCATCATGGATAGTACGCTGCTTCAAATATTCACAAGTTTGGAACGAGACAAACATTTTTTAATGTTGAAGGTTCATTGACTTTTAATATCCATGGGTATCATTGGAACACCGTATGTTGAGAATATACTGATAATACAATGACTAAATAAATAAACTGTTCCTGACATGGTGGAGGGTAAAATAAACGTAAGTTGAGCTACTAGGTTGCAAACAAAGATAAAAATCAATTTGAGTTAATTTATATTTGCATTTAGTATACCATCCTGGAGCTTCAACAGTTGGATATATTATTAAGCATTTGTTTCTCTCTATCTCTCTCTCTTCTTCTCTGGTCTAATGTCATCTAATTTAATATGTACTACTTGTGTTACATTTGATATGGAATCTAAACGAGCTGCACCCATCATTGCACATCTGAAGCCGTTGTTTTTTATGTTTCTTAAGAAATGCCAAAATTTTGAATTAATTCATAGCTATTGTTGGTATTTTTTTTTTGCTTTAATGAATTCATATTTCTGTGGGAAGTTTTCATTTCAATTTATTTTTATTATTAACTTTTCATAAATAATAACTATAATTTTCATGCACTAAAAGCTTTAGCGAAAATTAAGTAGTTCACAGAAAACATACATCGGCGTGATGACTTTTCGTGGCTAGTGTGGCAACAGCTGAAGTTCACACTATAATACAAAAATATTACTAGCGAGAATGTACATCATAGCATGTACTTCATGCTTTATTTATAAATATATCTACATGTATGTACATATGTATGTAAATGGTTACTTTTTTATGTTTTTAAGCTAACAAAAAATATATAAAATTACGCCAAGACTGTGGCTAATTTTTCCATGGAAAATGTTATACAATCAACACCTCTTCATCGTAAACAAAGAAAAGAAGCGATAAAATAATTTTAACCTTATTAAAAATTGGCATTGAATAACCAAATCTAGATACGTCGAAATAATACGCGCAACCAACAGCTATTGTTGTAAAAGGTAACAATAAGAGATGTGCTATTCCACTTGCGGTGTAGTGCCTCCCATTTTCCGCCCGCCTTAGGCTAACTGTGTGTAAAAAGGTGAACCGTAGAGCAGCAAACAATGTATGAAGATTTGTGGAGATATTTCTTTAACCTGTGCTACATGTTGCGGTTGAGCGGCTTATGAGAAACCGAAGAATTTTCTTGTATAATTATGATTATCTTAAAAAAATATATATATTGAAGGCATGGTATAGAAATTTCTCTATATAACTGGGATTTAATATCAGAGAAAACTAATTAAATGCAGTTCAGTAGAGCAAATATTTCTCCACCATCTGGTAAAATCGTTCATATTAGGGTTAGTGTAGAGGGGAGATCAAGTGGAGTACAAAATACTTAGAAGGATATGTTAGTAACGATAGCAGAAAAGTTTGTTGGAACAGCAGTCGTTGATCGTTAAAAATTTTAAAGCTGAAGTATTTACTGTAATAGCAAACAATTTGCTGAAACTGTAGACTTTTTATGGTTTGTTAGAATTATTTGCTGAACTAGCAGATTTTTTTTGTAGAAAATGGGTAAGCAGCATTATTTGCTGTAGCAGCGAAAAGTTTGCTAAAACAGTAGAATTTTATGGTGAAAAATAATATGAGAATTATTTGTTGTCTGTTGGAAAAGGGACAGTATAATTCTTTGCTGTATGAGCAAAATTTTTCTGAGATGGGACAGTGGAATCATTTGCTGTAGCAGCAAACAGTTTGCTGAAACAGCCGACTTTTTACGATGAAAAGAGAAATCTGAATTATGATCAAAAATAAAAACCTTTGGAAAAGAGACTTTTATGTTGAATAGAAATATGAGAATCCAATGCTGCCTGTTGGAACAGCGACAGTGAAATTGTTTGTCGTTGCAACAAAAAGTTTGGTAAAACAGCAGACTCTTTATAGTGAAAAATAATATGAGAAATCTATGTTATCTGTTGGAAAAGGCACAGTGGAATTATTTACTGTAGCAGCAAAAAGTTTGCTGATATAGCAGATAAGTGAGGGAAAAAGAAAAATCAAAATATTGTCAGTTGGAAAAGGGGCAGAGGAATTCTTTACTGTGGCAACAATAACTTTACTACAACAGCCGACTAAATGTGGTAAAAAATAAAAATAATGAATCCTTTGGAAAAGAGTCAGTGAAATTCGGTGATGCAGACTTTAATGTTGAATAGAAATTTGAGAGTCCTATACTTACAAAAAGTTTGCTAAAACAGCAGACTTCTTTATAGTCTTAAATAATATTAGAATGCTGTATGTTTGAAAAGTGACAGTGGAATTATTTTCTGTAGCAGCAACGGGTTTGCTGGGACTTTTTATGATGTAAAGATAAATCTAGATTATATGCCAATAGTTCGAAAAAGAGACACCGGAGTTCTTTGCTGTAGCAGCAAAAATATTGTTCAACTTTTTACGGTGAAAATATATGAAATTCTTATGCTGTTTGTTGGTCGCTTATGGCCGATTTCGCCAAATTGTTATTTCAACAATTTTGATTCTAAAAGTATGCATATTGAAAATCCGGAGCTACAGGCGATTGAAAGAACACACCTCTTAGAAAAAATCTTATTTTTTCTCTGTTAAATTGGTCATAACTCGCGAAAAACAATTTCTAATTTTTTTTCCAAAAATACGTATACAATATATTTACAAGAATTGCAGCTATCGAGGTGATAAATAGTACCGCTTGACATGAAATGGCTCATATCCCTTTTTTATCCTAAATGTACGGATTTCAGAAAATTCTCTTAGTTGTGCGTCTATGCAGTTAGATGAATGTATATACCGAACTTCATGATTATCCCCCTTCGCCCCGTTTTCATCCCTAAAAGTAAAAAATAAAAAATCCTTTATTTTGCGCGTCTACATCGTCAGCGAAATGTACACGCCAAATTTTATAATTATAGCTGCCGCCGTTTGGTCGGTACTAATTTTATCCCTCATTCCCCATGTTGGTCGTAAGTACGAATATTGAAATATCGCTCTATATTTTTCTTATCTTGGTACAATTTTTCCCCTTTCACCCACTTTCCCCCTAAAATTATTAAGTTCGAATAAAGTCGTTTAAGTATATACAGAGTCAGTGGAATATACACAACGAAAGTTTTGATTCTCGGTACCAATTTTATCGCACTTTTCCCGATTTTGGCCTTTAGTACGAATATCATTTCATTCATCATTTTATTTTTCGCTCCTACACAGCCAGATCGAAGTATATACCGGCAGTGGCTGCTTAGTGGGTACCATTTTTATCCCCCTTTGCCCCGTTTTCACCCTTGAAGTAAATATTGAAAAAATACGTTTGGAGTGTCTACATAGTCAGAGGAATACACACACCAAATTTTATGATTCTAGCTGCCGCCGTTTGGTCAGTATCAATTTTATCCCCTTTTTCAACATTTTGGCCTAAAGTACGAATATTGAGATATCGCTTTATTCTACAGCCAGAGCAAAGTATACACCGGCAGAAGCCGTTTGGTGGGTACCATTTTTATCCCTCTTTGACCCGTTGACCCGCAGCAGCCATTTGATTGATTCTATTTTTATCCCCCTTCACCCAGTATTCTCCTAAAAGTATAAATTTCAGAAAACCCTTTATTTTGCGCGTCTACACCGTCAGATGAATATACACACCGAATTTTATGATTCTGGCTGCCGCCATTTGGTCGGTACTGATTTTATCACCTTTTTCCCGATTTGGCCTAAAGTACGCATATTGAAATATTGCTTTATTTGTTTCGCGCCTTCGCAGCTAGATCGAAATATACACCGGCAGTAGCCTTTGCGGGTACCATTTTTATCTCCCTTCGCCCCGTTTTCAACCTAAAAGTAAAAATTCCAAAAAATCCTTTTCGATCGTCTAGTTGCCGCCATTTGGTCGGTACCAATTTCACCCCCTTTTTCCCCAGTTTCGCCTAAAGTGCGTACATTGAAAGATCACATTATTTCTCGCTCCTATGCAGCCAGAGCGACATATACACCGATAGTACACGTTTCAGTGATACCATTTTTATCCCCTTTGTCCCGTTTTGCCCTAAAAGTATAAATTTCTAAAAATCCTTTATTTTGCGCTTCTACACAGTCAGAGGAATGTACACACTGAAGTTTATCATTCAATATCATTCATATCAACTGCAACCATTTGGTCGGTACCAGTTTTATGCCTTTCCCCATTTTGCCTTTTAAAAGTACGTTTTTCGAAAAATCCCTTTATTTTACCAGCTAACTCTCTTAGAGTGATGTATACGCCGAATTTCGTACTTCTAGCTGCTGTCGTTCGATTGGTATTATTCTTATCCCTTTTTGTTCCCATTTCACACCCTAAAAGTATGAATTTAGCAAAAATAACTTTTTGGTCACGCTATAAGGGGAATCTGTGCTCCAAATTTGAATATAAGGCGGAAATGTAAAAACTCTTAATATTTGAGTTTATTTTAAGTCCTTTTTAGGAGAACAAATTTCACTTTGGGAATATATCTCGATATAGGATTCATAAAAACACCATATCGATATTGGAAGTTTCCTTCATGGGTTTTTGAGGATTCATTAAATAAATCAAGACAATTTCAGACCCCTCCAAAGATTTATAGAAACAATAGCGATTTTTCTAAAATATTTTTTTGAGAACTAATGATATTCTCTCCTTCCCAAAATAAACTTTTCCCATTAACATCTGAGCCACATCTAAGAAGAATCTGATTTATTTGCGAAAAAATCTGTGACACATAAATCTTTTAACTTATTTTTTTACACTCCTCCATAAGAGCCTCTTTACGAAAAGAAGTCCCAATAATTGTTGGCACTATTTTGCGCTAATTACCTTCTACCAGTACTTTATTACCAAATTGAATTTTTCGCCTCTGTTCAATACAAGTTCGTTTCCCGCTATCACTGCCCGGTAGTTTCTGGTCATTGTTAATTTATATTCCATAGGCATTTTTATTGCTTTGCAAAGTTTAAAGACACAGAGAGAGAGAGAGAAGAAAGATAGGGCAGAAACGCCGAACCCCATTTAAAGTTTGCCAATATAATTTTCCAACTAATGTTCCATCCCAATTTTGCCGCTGTCGCTGCTGTTCCAAGTTTTATGAAATTATTTTCAGTTGTCTGTTGGAAATATTTCATCACGGAGGCGTTTGCTATTCGCCAATGGTGGTGGGTAAGCAAAAAAAGAAAAACCTAAATAACTGGCCAGAAAAAAAGCCGGAAACTTTTTGCCAAGAAAATATCACCGAAGATGGGAGGAAAACTTATTTAAGTACTTAAAGTTGTGATGATTTGCTTTGTGTATATGTTTCTGATAGTCATACCCACGAATATGAGATATATTAATTTATCTTAATTTTTGCCATGACAATTTCGGTGTGTGTTTGGCGCTGTTGGCCGAAGGGGTGGATGAATTATATGGTTGTTGGGTGTTAAAAGGATAATAAGTTTATGAGTAGTTGCTGGTTTATGGCATAATGGTCAATTAAGGTTTGTAACTGACACATGTGGGGAAGGAGTTGGTTTGAAGAGCCTGCCCATAGAAGGATTTCACAAAAAAATCTGGCAACAATTAACCATAGAAAATGAAGAGCATGACATACTCGTATATGACTAATATATGCTACAGAAGACTGTGACCAATTGAAAGTATATTTTCTTAGTAAAAAGTTGCAACTGGACAAAGGATTTTTTTCGAATATTTGGACGTATGTATTACAGAGGGGGAATTTCCTTAAGTTTCAGAACAAGTGAGTGAGATTTTCTCTAGGAATTGTGGTCCTCATAGGAGAATATCTATCTCAGCCTCAGACTATAACTGGGATAACTTTTAGTTGTTCGGTAGCGTGACTATTCTGAAGAATGAAAGCAAATCATTCATCATTATCTATTTAGAATGTATTTTATAGGACACATTTTTGTAGGAAACTGTACTTCCTGCTTTCCGATGACATTTTTCTCTGGAAAAAGTGTGCTGTATTCTACTAGAAGGCAGCGTTGAATCCTCAGAGGATCTGTGAGCGATTTTCTAAAAAATAATGGTGCTAGAAAATTTTCCCTCTAATTCTTTGAGCTCAATTTTATAGTGGAAATGCTTTCTATCATTTTTTCTAGAACAAAATTGGATGTTATGCCATCTCAAAACATTTTTATATAGAAGACTTCCCCTATAAGGAAAGTGAAGTCCATTTGATAACATCTTTCGAAAGCAAAGTCTTAGTCAATAAACGTAACTAGCGAAACACAGACTATATCATAGTCAAAGGATAAATATTAAACTTTTCTAGAATGTAATGCGGTTCGAGAATTTTGGCTCGAAGTCACTTTTATATAGGAAATGTGTGCCGATGCCACTCATGTATTGCAAAAGGTAACTGTCGGACCATCATAGGGCATTTTTCTATAGTAAATTTTGGCGATATGCTACTAGAGATCAAGTTTGAATGGGATAGATTGGAGGAGTACACCTTCGAAAAGTAGGCGCTTGAGGATATTTTTATATAACAAAAATTTTTGAATAAATGTCTGGCACAATTTCTAATAAAAATAATCGGTATTGGCTACCAAAACAAATGATATATTAATTTATAATTTAATAGTAGTTAATTTCACAAGTAGAATTGAAAAAAATTGTCTGTCTGATATTTCTTTTATTTGTGCTACTCGTTGCGGTTGAAAAGTTTATGCGAAACCGAACAATTTTCTTGTATAATTATGATTCTCTTAAAAATATATATTGAAGACATGATATAGGAAGTTCTCTATATAACTGATGAAAGGATTTAAAATCAAAGAAAATAAATTAAATGGGGTTCAGGAGAGCAAGTATTTCTCCACCATCTGGTAATTTCTTTCATATAAGGGACAGTGTTGATTGGAGAACAAAATACTTAGAAGGATATGTTAGTAACGACAGCAGAAAAGTTTGTTGAAACAGCAGTCTTTGATCGTTAACAAATTGAAAGCAGCAGTATTTGCTGTAATATCAAAATTTTTTCTGAATCAGCATAAATTAGAATTATATGTTAAAACAGCGGATTGTCGGCAGATAATGTGTAAGCAGCAATTTTTGCAAACTTTTTATGGTGAAATGTAACGTGAGATTTTTTTGTTGCCTATTGGAAAGGGGACAGTATAATTCCTTGCTGTATCAGCAAAATTTTGGTGAAAAATAGGTGATGAAAAAGGAAAGATCAGAATTCTATGCTGACTGTGGACAGTGGCAATTCTTTGATGTGGCAACAATAACTTTGCAACAGCTGACTAAATATAGTCAAAAATAAAAATCTGAATCCTTTCGAAAAGTGTCAGAGAATTTCTGTGATGCAGCCTTTATGATGAATAGAAATGCTGGCTGTTAGAAAAGGGCAGTAGCAATAACAAATTTGCAGACTTTTTATGGTGAAAAATTTGTTTGTAACACCAAAAAGAAACGTTTATTATACAGATCGGCTTAGAATCACTTTCTGAGTCAATTTAGTAATGTCTCTCTTCCTGTCTGGCTGTCTGTACATCCGGCCATCTATTCTTGTTATCAAAGTACAGAACGCAATTATTGTCCGATCCTGAAAAAATTGGCAACATCTAATGTGAAAATGGGCCACATCGGTTCAGATTTATATATAGCTCCCATACAAATTTTGCTCTCGATTTAACTTTTTCAGTTCTAGAGACCATATATTATATATGATCCTTTTCAAATTTTTGACAACACCTTATATTTCAACTTGAAACATCTATCGTGAAAGTGAGTCAGATCGGTTTAGATTTATATATAGCTCTAATACAAATTGCACTCCCGATTTTATTAAAGAAACCAGATAATTTAACCGATTTTTCTTCAAATTTACCACAACATTTTACATTTGCTTCCACTCTATACTCCCCATTTTTTATGGGTACATATAGTGTCCATACCCATATCATTCCCTCTACCACTTTTTTCCCAAGATTCAATTGTAATGACGTAGAAAGTGGAGGGTATCAGCCTAAAATTATAACAGTATGTATGATAGGTATGATAGGTAGTCGTGAAGATCTGTTTGATTAATCGATACTTCAAGGTACATATTCCTTGAACGGTTAACATTTTCCGACAGATTGTCCACAAGATTCATATTTATCACCAATCTTGTGCAATATCATACGTGATATGATTTCCCAACTTCATTCGTCTATATATACAGGGTTTTCCAACAAGAGGTGTTATTTTGAATCACCCGGTATTTCGGTAGCTGTCACTTTTGAAACTTTTATTCTTTGACATTTGACAAGTAGAAACTACGCCATTACTGAAAATGCAACGATACACGCTCATCGTGTGACTGTTTGGTGCGGTTTATGGTCCGGCGGGGGTCATTGGACCTTACTTTTTCGAAAATTATGTTGGATCAACAGTTACGGTGAATGGATGCGATATCGAGAGCTGATTAATGATTTTTTATGGTCGGAGTTGGATGGTAGTGATCTGGACAACGTTTACTTTCAACAAGACGGCGCATTGCATTTTTCTTTGAATACCAAAATAACACCTCTTGTTGGGAAACCCTGTATAATATTTGTCGATGACAGATATTCTATCAAATCTGGGGTTATTGTTGATACTACTGACACGAAAATTAAATGTTAAAGAAGATTTTCAGGCATCTTAAGAAAGAATTCAAGGCCTCTTTGAAGGAAATCTATGAAGAAATACAGCTGCACTTCTGGCTGTTTTCATAGAAGTAAGTGAATGAAAATTGGAGTTTTTAATTCTGTAATTTTTAATAAACATTTCTGTATTGTTTTAAAACATTTTTTCGTTTTAGGACGACAAATTCCACTACAATCCTTAGATTTTTTTGTAAACTAGTACGATAATCATATAACTGTGATCCATCAATATATTATTTAAATTAAGTGATATTTCTATCTATTCAATAGATTTTTTAATTAAATAAAAAACTTTTGCGATGCTATTAAATAAAAGCTTCCTCCTTTTCATTTATATTGCACAGCAGCAGCATATCCTCTCACTCAATTATAAACCATAAAGGACTCTGGGAGCTGTCGTGCAGTTTCGTTCCTTCTATTGACTAAAATAACTCAACTGTCCAAAAACCAAATCCCCTTAAATCTAATCAAGTTTAGACGTGGCTGTTGTTGTTGATGTTGTTTTTGCTGCTCTTTTAGTTTTTGTGAGATTTTTGGTAACAAACTTCACATACGGGTGGGTATTAACGAACCCATATTTTATTATAAATTGTTCTTTTCATTTCAAGTAATTTTTCATACATACATATGTATGTAGTGGTGTCTGCTCTATTCACACACACTCGCATACTCAAACTCAAACTTATATCCTGTGGAATTCACACACATAGCCATTCACTCGAACATGTATGTGTGTTTCAAACACATGGCAAAGTAGGCGGACAGTTGTTAAAAGTAGACAAATTTCCAGTTTCTTTTCTGGGGCTAATAATTTTGTTGCTGCTGCTGTTGTTGTTGTTGGCCTCTTTAAGGAAATGTTGAAAGGCATGAATAGGAAAGTTGGGAACTGGGAGGTGGGCGACAGAGAGAGAGAGATGGATAGTTGGAGTGCTGAAGGTTGAAAGTGTGAAAAATTACTGTTATAGACATCAACTGAAAAAGGAAACGGAAACGAAAAACAGGCAGAGACGTGGACATTTAGGAAAGTATTTGAGGAAACGGGATTTCATTATTGAAATTATACAAAGTTGGTGAAATTTGCTGAGGATAATGTGAGCGTCCTTGAGAAATATTTATTGAGAAGACTTGCACCTCCTTCTTTTCAATTTGCATTGTTTGCTGCAGTCCTGTAGTTGGATATTTTTGCCGAGTATGTGATACCTACTTAATGAAGTTTTCTTTTGCAACAACAGAAGACTTTCTTGTCGTAAATGTATTTGGAGTGATGGAACTTAAAATGAAAATCTAAAGGGTTTGAACTATGACATAAAACTAATGGAACTTGAATTTTTAATCGGGTTCGGCTAATAACTTTAAAATTTATTTGTTTTAGAACCATCAACACAAAAAGTGGTTTAAATATCCCAGCAAAAAGAGAGCGTCCAAAGAAGTGAAAGAGATGCTAATCTTGTGATACGGAAGCTGGGAAATTCTTCACTAATTAATTTAACATGCGGTTGTCATATGAGGTGGGATGTCCTTTATTTTGAAAGACTTCAAAGATAATTTTAAATAGTGGCAAGGAATCCACTTTTCACTACTTTCAGTTTCTATTTTAAAACTCCGCCACTAACAGGAGTACAACAGCGGTCCTTCTGGCACTCTAACCATCTCAGCTATCCTCTGTTATGAGTGCTGAGTACTTAAAGTGAACAATTAACAATTAACCATTAGTCCTCACCGTCCATTACAGAACCCTATCACTCCAAAGCGCTGCATCCATCCACATGAAAATCGTGTCCTGTTTGCTCCTCCCCAAAAACGATAAATCTTAAAAGAAGACATCATACCAGGGGATTCCTGCGAAATGGAAACATGAAAAGGCGTTAAGTTTGAGTGTATTATATGAAAACGACAATGGCAACAACGGCAGCAGGAACAAAAAACCCAAGAACTACAACAAACCAGAGAAGAAAAGAACAGCCGAAGAAGGAAATGCGAAAAAAAGGTTTTAGTGTTGAAACTTTAATTTAACTTTACTTGATTTAACAAGGATAAATGATGCATCCTTCATATGAATGTAGACAGTTTTCGTAATTGCCAACATCTCCGGGAAGACAGCGATGGTGATGGCGATGGCACGCTGACGACGGTGCCACATGCCCGAGAAGCAGACGAATAAGAGCAGCACACAAACAACCATATATTCCATATAATCTTTGGTAGTAATAAAAAAAGATTTGTTTCTGCATTTTTCTTCCATCCTCCCGGTTGTTGGAGGACGTGTGTCTCAATGAATTGAAATCTTTTTTGCGAAAAAGAAAAAAGGGTAAAACTTAAGTGAACATGACACACACACAGTGTTCCCCTCCCTCCCTTTATCTATCTCATTTACATGCTTATGGACATACAGAGAGAGACGTTAGATGTAGCCTTTTGTTGTAAAGGACGCGAGACGAGACGACATTATTAAATTGATTATAAAGGATATTTGTATGCAAATTAGACTTACACAACATTTTCTTCATCATCCAGCAATAATAATAATACCAACTACAACAACAACAACAGCGCAGCAGTGCAATAAAGAAAACTACAACAAAAGACAGACAACAAATGTTATTTATAGTTTTCGCTTTTATTTGTGAAGATGAATGGTTAATAGGGAGCACTTGGAGTTTTAGTTGGTGTATGAGGTTATGGACAAATATAGGATACCCTACTTGGATAAGGTCGTATTTGGTTTCAGGACATGAATGGGTTTTGAGGATTTTAACCAACCAAATGGGGATATGGCAAAAATGGAAATAAATAATTAAACTAGAACTAAGCGGAATTAAGAATGAGTATTTCTGTTAGGCATTGAGGTATTTGGTAGGGATTTTTTAGGAGGTTATTTCACATAATAGGTTTTTCAAATTTGTATTTCCATCGCTAAAGTTAAATCCCATATAAAGTTTCTCATTCCGTTTGTAACACCTTGAGACCCTGTAAAGTATATATTTACACTGTTTGTAATTTTTTTAAGTCATGGAAATATAACCATATTTTGCCACAAAGTCATGCACTTTTTTATGGGCACCAAAGACTCGGGGCTACGGTGTCATTTTTGCAAAAAATTTACCATTTTCTCAGGCTCATATCTTGCAAACCGTTTTTAATTTTGAATTACTCTCTGAGTTTATTTACTCTCTGAGTTGTAGCTCTTATAATAAAGAACAAAAATTGTGAACATATAAATCAAAATTGCAAAAAAATCGATTTTAACCTTTTTCCCCTGTTCAGGTCCATAGGTTGCAAACCGTTCAAAATTCAAGAAAACAATCAACAACAAAAATGTACCTAAGATTTCAATAAACAACTTTCTAGAACAAATGAACTTCCTAGGAATGACATTGAACACCGTTTAGGTAGGACAAATATATCTTGCAGGACTGTTTCTGTTAATGGTCAGCCCGACTACAGTGCGTATGAGTGATATTACCCTTAATCAACAGCACGTATACGCTACCACACACACACTACAGCCTATAAGATTAGTTCGACGACATTTGCGATTTTTACCTTGAAGATGAAGTTTTTTGATTTTAATATTCACAATTTTTGATCTTTACGACAAGAGCTACAACTTTGCCTCAGAGAGTAAATCAAACGGTTTGAAAGATATGAGCCTGAGAAAATGATAACTTTTTGCAAAAATGACACGGAGGCATAGCTTTGGGGCCCATATAAAAGTGCATGACTTTGGGCAAAACTGGGAGAAACGGGACTTTAATCTCGTAGCGGTGTCCGTATATGGTTATATTTTTTCGTGTTGCACTGTGTTATTAAATGACAAAGTTCACACTTTCCAATAAAACCAAGATTTGAAAAAATAACCAGTCCTTTTTAGAGCCGATTGTAATTTAAAATTTGAAATGCCACACCCTATATATAGATCGGTTGAAAAATGTGCGAATTCGGTGCAGTTCTTCCCCAAACAATGCCAGAGAATACCTCTAATATTGTCATGTATTTACTTGTTATTTGGTAAGTTCAATCCTATTGTAGCGTGAACACGCACCATAAAGTGATTCATACTTGAAATGGTCCAAAAATGGATACAAATGGTCTCAATCAAACGACAACAACTAAAACATTACAATAATAGCGTATAAACGTAAAATAAAGTGATTTTTCGAAATGGGTACATGGGTATAAAAATGGTAGCAACCAACAGCTGAAGCTAAAATCAGGTATACATTCCTTCGAGACGTGCAAAATAAAGAATTTTTGAAATTTGTACTTTTAGAGGGGAAACAAGATGAAAAGGGATAAAAATGATACCGATGAAACAACAACAGGGAGAGATAAAAATGGTACCAACCAACAGGACGAAATGGGATACAAAAGGTACCAGTCAAATGGTGCAGCTAGATAAGTCAATGGCTTCGTAGACTCGAAAAAGATTAATTAAAAAAATTAAAAATTAATTTAAAAAATTTAACTATACCTGCATATACACATACTTACATATGCTACTCAATAAGATGCTTGTAAGATGGCATGTGTACTTTATTACTTGGTGCGATTTTTTAAACGCAAATTCGGCAAGTGAGTTGTTCTTCTCGTTCGTTTGTGAGAATCATCTCCATATAGAGGCCGGGTCTGACTTTGAAAATTCGCTGCGAAGCCTCTTGAAAAGACTTTTGACATGGTCGAAATCATGATCGTGGTAGTCTGCAGCCAAGTAATAAATGTCACCATGCCATTTGTAAATAAATTTGCATTCTATTAAATATAGATGCAAAATGGTCTTGAGCCAGAACAATATCCCAGTTCAAATCAAATCAAAATTAAAATTTCACTCAAAATAAAAAATCTTTATTAAAATTTTCTCCAACAGCAATATCAATGTGTGTGTGAAAAAATAATTTTGTGTTACAAATTTGGGACTTAGCCTGGATTGTCCAGTGTAAGTCAAAATTATTGTAATCGAGGCGAAGTCCCAAAAAATCAACACAAATTTTTTTTTTGCAAATTTGTGTTGATACAAATATTTAAATTGTCGTTGGCGTAAATGTATATTATTTTTTATCTTGGGCCAAAATTTGTTATCCCGAAAAGACAGCCCCTAAAACAGCCCTATAAATGCATTTTACTAAATTTGTTAAATGGGACGAATTAAAATTAACTAAAATTTACGAAAATTAAACTTCGTATAGCGCTAAAGCAATATTTCCTTATATCAAGTTCAAACTTTTGCTTGGAAGTAGTACATGCTTTAAACATGAATCTAGTTCAATTTTCCTCAAACCAAGTAAATATTTACTCAAACTGAGGAAAATTCCATTAAGTTTTTCCTCAAACCAAGTACATTTTTACTAAATCTAAGTACAACTTTGCTGAAATTTTCCTAAAAGTAAGTAAATTTTTCCTAAAACCAAGTTAATTTTTTCGAAATTTAAATAAAATTTTCCTCAAACCAAGCAAATTTTTACTAAATCTTAGTAAAATCTAGTAAATATTTATTTAAACTGAGGACAATTTTGCTGATTTTTTCCTTAAAACTAGTAATTTTTTTCCTTTTTTACTTGAACTGAGGAAAATTTTTATACAAGGGAAAAAGTGAACTTAAAATAAGTTCAATTTAACTAAAAAATCAAACAAATAGTTGCTTCAGAATATGCAAAACTGATACAAAAACAAGTAAGGAGAGGCTAAAGTCGGACGGGGCCGACTCTATGATACACTCCACTTTCTATCCGAATACAATTTAATTCGGTGAGAAAGTTAATGTATGTGTTGTATCCTGTAAATGTATGTGTTTGAAAAAGAATGTTAAATCGGAAAGGACATTTATATGGGGGTATATTGAAACCTGGAACGAAATAGGAGAAATATAATATGTATAGTTTGGCCAAAATCGGTTAAACATTTGGGAGCAACATTTGTATTTGGACTATATCTAAATCTAAACCGATCTTACCAACCTTCTGCATATGTGTTTCTAGTTGGATTATAAGACGTTGTGCCAAATTTAAATTAAATCGGGTACAATACGTGGTTTCTAGAGCGGAAAATGTCACATTGGGAGCGACATTTGTATGGGGGCTATATCTAAATCTGAACCGATCTTACCCATTTTCTGCATATGTGTTTATAGTTGGATTATAAGATGTTGTGCCAAGATTAAAGAAAATTGGTTACAATAAGTGGTTTCTAGAGCGGAAAATATCACATCGGGAGCGACATTTGTATGGGGGCTATATCTAAATCTGAACCGATTTTACCCATTTTCTGAATATGTGTTTCTAGTTGGATTATAAGATGTTGTACCAAATTTAAAGAAAATCGGGTATAATATGTCGTTTCTAGATCGGAATATGTCAAATCGGGAGCGATATTTGTATGGGGGCTATATCTAAATCTGAACCGATATGCCTCAAATTAAATAGCGTTCGTCCTTGATCCACAAAACTTAACAAAAATTAGCACTTTTGTTAAGATCGTACTATAATTGCGACCTTTAATTTGATTACAACAATAGATAGACAGACGGACATTGCTAAATCGACTCAGAAAGTGATTCTAAGTCGATCGGTATACTTAACAATGGGTCTATCTCGCTTCCTTTTGGGTGTTACAAACAAATGCACAAAGACATAATACTCTCGTGGAGTGTATAATGACAACATGAAATATTTCTCAAAAGTTTCATGCTACCTCTGCCGTAAAGAGTTCAGCTATTACTCCATGATTGCTGCGAAGGCAAGAGAGACGCCTTCGCAGTGGTATTTTAGATTTATACTTGAAGTATTTATGAAATAAGTCTCTGCAAAGGAACGAGAATTGCTTCTTAGATTAATATTCAAAAAATTTCTAAACAATTTCAAGTGATTTTTTATAAGTTTACAAATGTTTACAACTAGAAATGGGCTAAGTCGTCGCAGAAGAAAACACTGGATATACCTCCAAAAATGGAGAATTTCGTATTTTTTTTTAATTTTCTAGCGAACTCTCGAACTATTGCATAACATTATTTTGATAACCAATCGACCTGTTGAGTAACGAATCTTGGATAAGGCAGGAGAAAAGCTAGCTTCGCGCCAGCTATGGTACAATTCTCTGTGTGTGCAGAATCTTCCCATAAACTCTGGTTCATTAAATGAGGTTTTTATTCTCCATAATGAACAAGATGTCATTTCAAATACATCCCGGAATGAAAATAAGCTGCTGCCTTGATTCGAAATCAGTTGTCAAGAACCTTTGACTTGTGCCGTTGTTTCTTAGAATAATAGGCTCATAGTCTTTTGTGACTATAATTTCATTACAACTCTCCGTTGTAGGGTGTTACAAGCCTCGTATGAAACGTGACATGCATGCCAAAGAGACAAGCAACACAACTCCCCTTGGAAAAAACAATCTGTGAGAGTTTGTTTTTTACTATTGCAACAAAATGATTAATAGAACATAAAAGAGGAGTAATAAAATAACTTCAAAATATCTACAGCAGCAACAACCAACTTGCAACTTCCAACAACAGCAACAGTAGCATCCATTCAACGACAGCAGCAGCAATCTCAACACGAGTGAAAAGATCTTCAACATCCGTTGTAAGTTAATAAATTGAAATGTTGCTGTTGCTGCTGCCGCTGCTGTTGTTATGCACGTCCTATTCATTTTAATAAAATATCTGTGTAATACTCCCAATATTGTGCAATATTAAGGCGGTACATCGCCATTCAAGCATTTCAATGGTCCTGTCCCCCCGCTCCCACCTCTTCCCCAACAACAAGGCGACATTTTGCAAAGTACTCAAGACGAGGCTGAGGCTACGAAAAGGGAGACTGGCACGGCTTTTGTCACAGTTTAAATTAAGTTTACAACGACAATATGAATGCACGCGAGTGGTGCATGAGATGTAGCTGCCCTAAAGTATCCGTAAGCGTCCTAAGAAAAGACCTAAGACAGACAGACAGACAGACAGACAGTAAAGCACAGCAAAGAAAAGCCACATTATGTCCATTTGTTGGGAGCTTCATCATCTTAAACTTCCCACTTCAATTGGAGAGTTTGTGTAACCCAAGAGTACAAAGGAAAAAGTACTGGCTGCTTGGTTGGTGGCTTCCTTGAAGATTGTATATTTAGTTTTTTCGTTCTTTCTTCTTTTTCGGTCATTTTAGTCATTTTGAATGCCCAAGAAAAGATGAAAAACTATTCACTGCTTAAACCCAATTGCAATGAAAAATTGGCCACCCCAAAAAAAGGAGCAATCCCTGGAAGAAAGAAGTTGTTATGAGAAAGAAATCCATGCAATACTCGTCTGCCTTAGTGAAGACATTTGTGAAGACTTTGTAAATCATTCTTTTATTTGAAGTTTTGTGAGTTGCTGAATTGTTGTCGTACTCATTTCAGGGGGGCTGGCTATTTTTTTCTTCCTCTTCTGTTCGGATTTTAATGGAGGAAATGAAAGATGTTAATGCAAAATGTCGCTATTCACACAGACTTTTGTGACAGCGCTATAATAGTATTCAAAAGTTGAGAATGCAAGAGATTGGTAATAAAGTCCATCAGGGTCCATAGTTAGTAGACGTAATGGGATGAACTCAGAAGGCTGATGGAGATGTTGATAGGATAGGAATTCTTATAAATTTCCACAAATTTCTGATCTGAATTGAAACTACATTAAATGAGGTATTAAGTTTTATGTTATTATTTTTTAATCGCCCAAAAATTTATATATGCATTTGTAGAAGCCATTTAGAAGAGTTTTTTAGATTTGTTGAGTAAATTTTATTTTAGCCGGTATTTAAAAGACTCAGCAAAGGTAGTGTTATGCACAAATAAAAATTAATTGAATGGAAACTATTCGTATGATGATTTATTCATTTATATGATTTAAATGTAACATTTATATGATTAACCTGTAACTTAAATTGTCTTGGAGGTATAGGGCCAAACTTCTATAGACAGATTGGTAAATATTTTTTTAATATTTGTGTGCAATTTCAGGGTAGAGAAGTAACAGTTTTATTCTAAATGTAAACTGATTTCCAAAAACACTGTGTGATCGCGAATTATTCGCGTATATTTTCCGAACATTAATTACATTTCTTAATTTTTCAGAATTTAATTTAAATTTTTAGAATTTGTTGTCAATTATTTTGGTTTAAGACCAAAGGTTGTGCTGAAGTCTTCAGCAGAACCCAAAATTAGCAAAAAGGCAAAGTGAGACCTTTATTGTTGCAGCTAAAATTTGACTGCGCAGTTTCGATGGGCGCTACCCCATCGAACTTTCGCAAGGAATGTATGTCTTTGACTTAAATCAGGGTTCATATTAGTACCAGCGGTCACATATGACAAATTAGAAGCGCTGATAAACAAAATATTCCACCGAACTAAGTCGACACACTAAAAATCTCACTTTGCCAATTCAATTTTATGCATGTGCTCGCAACAATGCAAAGGTTGTTGTTGTACGGTATGTCCCGTCTTCACTGTACCTCGTGTGTATTGTTGTTGTTTGTATGTATAGTTGGTCTGTTATGTTGTATGTGTTGACATTTATTTTAGTTTAAGACCAAAGTTTGTGCTGAAATCTTCAGCAGAACCCAAGTTTTAGAATTTTTTATATATAAAGATTTTGAACCTTTTTCCCGCTGTGCATAATACAGTATTAATTTAAAAACTGCTTCTTGAGAATTTATAACCCACATTCTTCAAATGGAGACCACTTTCATCTTAAAATGTATTCAAAATAGTAGAAATATTTAAAAAATATGTATCTAAAATATTTTTATTATATTTCCAACTTAGAAATCCAAAGCACATCAAAAATTTGGTCACCGCTTTAGAACAAAATGGCTACATCTAATGATATTAGTTTTAACTTGGGTTTAGGTGTTGTTGTTCGGATTGTTTTTATTATTTTTTTTTTTTTTGAAATAACCAATGCTTCGTTAATTATCTTCTGTGGTGTCAATTTTTAAATTTTACGAATAAAAGACAAATGATCATGTCCGTCCAAGGATTTGTGCATTTTTATTGAGTGTAACTTAATAAATCCCCTAACAACTCACGTAGGTGATCATAATGTCTTTATTTAGTCATGTAATTTCCTTAGATATGATTTGTAAACTAATTGACCTTTTTAATTTTTCGTTTATTTTCGGTCACTGAAAAAAAAATGAAAATTACAAAATTAAAATTATAACTTTTTATTTTTTAATGAATAAACCTACAAACAACTCACCTAGATGACCATAAATTCCATATTTATCCATGAATATGATTTGCTTTCTTCGGCTGTATGACAAAATAACTCTATGGAAGAAAAATATTGCCGAAGGACTGTGTATAACATATTCTGATTTATTTTGCAGTTCTAAACTCGAATAAATATTTAAAAAATTTAGTTTGTGCTTCTCGTTTCGTTTGTGAGAATCATTAGCTTAAAGAGGCTGGGTATGTTGTTGAAAAGTCGCTGCGAAGCCACCTGAGGAAACATTTCACAGGGTGGAAATCATGATAGTGGTAGTCTGCAGGCAAGTAATAAATGCCACCATGCCATTTGTACATAAATTTGCATTCTATTAAATATAAGGGGTGATTTTTTAAGAGCTTGATAACTTTTTTTAAAAAAAAAACGCATAAAATTTGCAAAATCTCATCGGTTCTTTATTTGAAACGTTAGATTGGTCCATGACATTTACTTTTTGAAGATAATTTCATTTAAATGTTGACCGCGGCTGCGTCTTAGGTGGTCCATCCGCTTAGTCCAATTTTGGCATTTCCACGTTTTTGAGTAACAGAGACCCAATTGGTGCGAACGGCGACGAATCGAAAATTGGTGGTCATCATTAACACTGGCCGATACAGCTGCGATATTTTCTTCAGTTCGCACTCTACGTAAGCGTGTTGGTGGTTTAATGTCCAACAATGTAAATTTGGTGCGAAATTTAGTCACAATAGCCCGAATAGCCGCTTCAGTGGGTCGATTAAACTGACCATAAAATGGAAGCGCGCAATGAACTTTCTTAACAGAGCACGCATTTTGATAATAAAATTCAATAATTTGCAAGCGTTGTTCGTTTGTAAGACGATTCATGATGAAATGTCAAAGCATACTGAGCATCTTTCTCTTTGACACCATGTCTGAAATCCCACGTGATCTGTCAAATACTAATGCATGAAAATTCTAACCTCAAAAAAATCACTCTTTAGATGCAAAATGGTCTTAAGCCAGAACAATATCCCAGTTCAAATCAAAAATTGGGAAATATTAAAAAGTTACTTCCAAAGTAGAGAGACTTTAACGCAAGCTGTAAGAAAATTACGTGGAAACTGTTCGAGAAGAGATCGACCTTCAGTGCAGCCTTCATGAAGCTCATTTTCATCTCGGTGGCTATGTAAATAAGCAAAATTACCGCATATGGGGTTCGGAGAACCCACAAGTGACTATTGAGAAGACAGTGCATTCACAGCGAGTCATTGTTTGGTGTGGATTTGGGCTGTACTGAAAATTGGGTTGATCGGATGAGGTACTGCGTGGAGCGATATTGTGTTCTATTAGTGAATGACAAAGTTCAACCTTTGCAATAAAACCAGAAATTTTATAACAATAATCACTACTTTTTATAGCCGATTTAAAATACTACATGGCCAACACTATGTAAAGAACATCACAATTTTTATATTTATTCATAGATATTTTTAAAATACCAATTGTTATCATACTTGAAGATTAAATTCAGTATATTTATATGTCTACTTTATGTTTAACGTTTAACCAGACACGATCGGACCTTTACTGTGAAAATAATAGCACACTATATTAAGGACATTTTCGACCAAAATTAAAAAAAAAAAAACCAAAACAAATTAAAAAGAAAATTGTTGATTTTATAAATCATTATACCACAATACCCACAAAAGATAAATTTGTAGGTCTCGGACATAAAACATTTATTTTTATACCCTCCACCTCCAGGATGGGGGTATACTAACTTTGTCATTCCGTTTGTAAAACATTGAAATATCGACCTGAGACCCTATAAAGTATATATATTCTTGATCGTCATAAAATACTAAGACGATCTAGCCATGTCCGTCCGTCTGTTGAAGCGCTAGCACCTAAACGAAAGGGGCTAGATCGTTCAAATTTTCCATAAATGCGTCCTTTAGTCGTAGAAAATCGAAATCGGCGCATAGGGAAAATTTTTTCCCTCACAAGGACTAAAAATACCCATAATAATCCCTAATATTTTAGCGTATTTAAGCATGTTTTTTGAATATGTCTGTTTATATTTGCTTGATATTTGGTATGCGCATTCCCCTTATATCTGAAACGTGCACCATATAGTGATTCTTATTTGTCAAATGGGGCAAAAAGGGATAAAAATGGTACATATTCAACGATAACAGATAGAAACACGAAATTCGGTGTGTACATTCCTCTAATTGAGTAGATACATAATATAAAATTATTTTTTTTATTCGCACTTTTAAGGGGTAAAATGGGATAGAGGGATAAAAATGGTACCAACCATACGGTTGTACCTAGAATAATGAAATTCGGTGTATACATTCCTCTGATTGCATAGACAAGTAAAATACACGTATTTGACAAAATTCGTACTTTTTGGGGTTAAAATGAAAAAAGGGGTAAAAAAAATACCAATCAAATGACCGCAGCTAGAGTCATGAAATTCGGAGTATACATTCCTCTGACTGTGTAGACACGGAAAATAGACGAATTTTTCGAAATTCTTATTTTTTGGGGTTAAAATGGAAAAAGGGGATACAAATTGTACCAACCAAATGACCGCAGCTAGAGTCATGCATTTCAGAGTATACATTCCTCTGACTGCGTAGACACGGAAAATAAGCGGATTTTTCGAAATTCATACTTTCAAGGGATACAATGGTACAGAGGGATAAAAATAGTACCAACTAAACGACTACAGCTAGAATGATAAAATTCTAATTGCGTAGAAACGTCAAGGTGGTAAACATGGTACCAATATTTGTGGTATTTAAGCTTTTTGAAAATATAAATATAAGAATATTTATTTTTTGATTTGAAATAAATAATGGTTTGAAATAATTAAAATATTATATTTATTTATAAAATTATTTTTTCAATATTTGTATTTGTTTTGGTTTGGCTATATTAACCAATTTATATTTTCCAGTAATATTACTGCACTTCTACGAAAACCGACAACCTCTGTGGAATGCAATCCATGCTGGAGGGTATATAAAGTTCGGCCCGGCCGAACTTAACGCCTTTTTTACTTTACTTTATAATTGAAGATATATTTTCTTAGATATCATCACAAATGTTGAATTACTCAACCATATCGTCACATTGGTTTTAAATAAAAGGGCGTAATTGACATATTTTTCGAAATCGCGTTTTTTCCGAATTTCATTCAATGGGTATGACACGAAGAGCTACTGCAAAGCTAGCTTTTATAAAAGTTTATACCATCGATTGTTTTTAAAGAGATAGTTTTAAAATAATAGATAGCACAGGTGATCATAGCGTAAGCATTTTTCCCTCATTTTTAGTGCAATTAGAAGAAAATAAAGCCTTACTATACGTGAATGTTGGACTTAGTTTGAATAGATGAAAAAAAAATATAAAATATCTTTTCCAGTTTTTTCAGTATTTTTTGATTTTGATGGTCGATATTGTATTTAATTTATGTTGTAAAAAATCTTAATCATCAATATCTATGCTAATATTTATTATATCTGAATCACCACTGCTGAATTCTGAATTCAATATGCGACAATGGTGTTTATAAAAGACTTTTGCGAAGTATTTTGATTCCGATTTTGTGGAGTATTCTAATTTTTGTGGAAATATAGCAGACCGTAGAGTTTTTGGATACTACTCTGATTTTTGAATACACATATATGTATAAACACTTTTTGCATCCATCAATGCTGACGCATCTGTTCTCTTTTACTGCAATATGTTCTTGATTTTTTAAATAAAAAATCGGTTAACAGTCATGGAAACAGCGGTTTCTCCGGTTAATTAACATTTGTTAAAACCAGTGGAACGTGCTTCCGCTTTTGATACCTCTAGTTGCATATGTAAGTGTGTGTATATATTCCCATTTTATATTTGTTTGCCGTGCGGCGAATTTGTTTTAATTGTTTTCCTTTGTATTCGACTAACATATTTTATCAAGGACCTTCGACCTTTACCATGGAATTCCTTGATAATACCGCGGCAACATTTTTGCTTAACCCATTCTAATGTACACCTTCGTATGACACTGTGCATAGCAATTATACACATATAACTACCGGATAACGATAATGATGACGGATAAATCGATAGATGCGGCATTGTGGTGATATTTAATTGTTGAGCTCAAATATTCCAATCACAGGGCAAAAAAAAAACAGTCGCCAGCCAGCAGAATTCCTCAAATTCAAGTACTCAACCTGCTGCGGGCTAAGCTCAATAAATATATTTTTGTCGCTGTTGTTTTTTTCTCAATTTTAACTTAACAATTACTTTTGGGTGTTACAAAGCCATCATCCAAAAAATATTTGCACTTTTTTTTGTGATGAGCGAGATGAAGAAGTTGACCTTTTCCGGCAGCGAGTCTGAGTGTGTGGTGGTGTGTGTGCCGGAATTCAATACTGTCTGTACTTAGAAATTGATCAAATGTCAAAAACAATTAAAACCGTTAACAAACAAACAACAATGACAACCGCAGTCGTTTCAAAACTGAATGGATTTTTTCCTCTCAGTTTTACCAACAATAATTTGTTTCAACAAGATAACAACTAATTGCTTCAATGCAAGTATCTGAAGCGTTAAATACTCGTTCACAGCCAAACAGCGAATTACCGAATGATTTTCTGCAACAGAAAAAAAATTAAAAATAAAAAACAAAACATTTTTTTGCTTCGAACATCAACAAATCTAGCAGCGGAGTTAGAAAAAGGAATTAAATATCGATTTTGAAGCGTCTGTTTTTTGCGCTGTTTTTTCGTAAGCCAAAGATCATTGCGGAAATAGAAGGTCATTACCAAACGGTTAACGGCCAATGATGATATGTGAAATAAGTATTAAACAATTAGACCCGTACTAACAGCGACAGCAACAGAAACAACAACAGCAATGACAACAATTGTTCCGACAATGGCAACAACTTTTTGATTTCACACCGCACACCGTCATTACTCAAAGTCCGTATATGAATGCGAACCCGTTAAAATAGTGATGAGCACGCATTGAATTCCGACAAATGTTGTAAAGATCGCCTTCCAAATGATGTTAAAAACCAATTAAGGCTTCAATTTATTAGACATCAATCGCACGCTTCTCGATCCCACTGCGCTTAGCCGACTTAGTTGACTGAGTTTGTCGAAATGTTGGTAACTGAGTTGAATTTGAAATTCATTAAGCCAATTTGTATAGCCTAACTGACTGAAGGTCTTTCGGGGTATTCTTCCTTTCAGATTTCATCAATGGGCATTCGTTCGTTTAGAAGGTTATGCCAATAATTGGTTCACCTGACGATCTCCAGAGTCAAACATCAATATCAGAATCTATCTCTGTTTATTTTGCGGTTTGTGGTTTGCAGTTTATTTAATGATTTAAGGAAATAAAGTCATTTGGGTTTGTAATTTATTATATGTTGATGAAGTTTCATTGATCTTTTTCTAAATGTAAATGTGGCTTTAGAAATATAAGCACTAGGTTCGTATCCTGGATGAACGAATTAATGGTGGAAGTGAAAAATGAATGACTCAATATATATTATTTTTTCAAATTTCTGGTTTTATTTGAAAGGTTGAACGTGCTTAATAATGGAACACAATATCATTCATATGACTATCATGACAAGCTCGGCAGTACCTCATCCGATGAATTCAATTTTTCAGAACAGCCCAAAATCCACACCCAACAGTGACTCATTGGCTTCTCAATAGTCACGAGTGGCTTCTCTGAACCCCATATCCGGCAATTTTGTTTATTGACATAGCCACCGAGATGGGAATGAGTTGCATGAAGGCTGAACTGAAGGCCGATCTTTTATCGAAAATTATCAACGTAAATTTCTTAAAGTTTGCGTTAAAGACTCACTACTTGGGACGTAAGTTTTATAATTTAATATTAATATTTCCCAATTTTGTACGAACGTATGGCTCACAGTGTATTATCAGCGGCAAAAACTCCTAAATTTCATGCGCCCAAATCTCGACTTTACTGATTGAATTTTCCTAAGAACATCTTTTGCAAATAAGCCAAAAATGAAGCAATACTTGCTTTGTTGTTCTCTGTTAATGTATTTTGGAAAATTTATTTAAAGCATACCTTAGGGATGCAAGGTTTTATGGCATTCGAGTTCAACTAAATATTGGGTCGATATTAATCTTAAGGTGAATATAAAGCTATCATAGTCGTGTGTGTCGATTAAAAAATAAAATAATTTTTATAAAACAATTTCGAAAATCGTAAAAAACCTAAAATTTTATTTGGGCGTTGGGCGTGGCACTAACAATTTTATTTAATTGTGGACTCAAATGAAATCACTGGTAATGATTTGTATTGACATATATATTAAAATAAGAAATTTATGACGTTTTTTTAATTTTTGTTGTTTTTGTTTTTGATCTAATTTGTCGATATAAGGGATGTGTGCGAAATTTCAAGGTCGCAGCTTTTTTCCCTCTAATTTTTGCCGCAGCTTGTATGAAAATATTCCACTGTGTGGCGTCCCATTTGGCAAATGTCATACACAAACCTGCAAATAAAAATGAATGTTATTCTATCTTTCAAAGTCAAAATTCAAATTTAAAATTTTAAATGGCCCACCCTTAGTTGGCCGTCTTGCCTTGAATCAAGAAATTTCAATTTCCTGTACTAATTTACCGATTTTTTTCATTTAATTCATTTTTAATTTAAAATCGTAAATCATAATGCTTAGTTTTTTATAGTTATGGCCTGATATTGTAGCAAAGACATAAGGACTGAGGTTAAGGGTTTCCCAAAAAAATATTTTTTTCCCACGCCATAGCCTCTAGTTTTTTGTGTGGTCTTAAAATAATCCAACATAAAGTTGGAAGCACATCACATCAACTTCCATCGAAATTTGTCATTACTTCCATACTAAGGCGTTCAGAGAGAAATTTTAGAGGATCTTTCGATTTTGATGAAATTTGGTTATTGTTTAATTTTTTTTTTGAAAAAAAAAATCCAAACTTTGTGGGAAAGATATTTTTGTAGGAGAATGGTTGGTTTGTAAAAAATATATATTTTATTATTTAAATATTGAAGATTGAAGCTCGAGGCCAATTGAATTGAATTTTCAATATTTAAATAATAAATTAAAAATATAGGCCGAATATCAAAAAATCACATATAAAAATATATATTTTTATATTTGTTGATATTGAAATTTATTTAAAAAAAAAATAAATAAATAATAACTTAAAAAATCATGGGTATACACTACATTCTGACAGATATATCAGAAACCTCTGAAACACACTCAGAAATTTACGTGTATTTAGAACACAGGTGTAGCCATTTGCTGAGGAAAATTAAAAAAATAAAATTGCTTCCATAGTAATTTTAATGGAAAATGTTTAGCGCTAAATGTTAACCGAAATGGCGTTTCAAGAATTGTTTTCAAATAACATTTGACCTATGGTGCCAACGCTTAAAAATCCACACTAAAAAATTTGTAAAGTTGTAAATGCATGATCAAATATCAAGTCATAGTGGATTCCAGTATAGAAGTTGTGATGGATTTAATTTTACCTAGGATATAGACAATTGTGTGGGAGATACAAGAAGGGGCGTGGCTAAACCGTAAATATTTTTTTGTTTTAAAGTGATTATAAAAACATTTTCAAATTTCAAATGATTTTGACACCCGATTGGAAATTATATCGGTTTTATTTTAGCCAAGGCTTATGCCACTTTGTGTGGGAGGTACCAGAAGGGGTGTGGCAATATCGCCCATATTCCACACGAATGCAAAATATATAAAAGCATTGCCAAATATCAAACATCTTAGTATTCCGATCATCCTTATACAAGTTATAACAGCTTTAATTTTACGTAGGTTAGGGTGTTTTGTGTGGGAGATACTGGAAAGGGGCGTGTTAAAACCCGCCATATTTTGTACACTTAAAGTGATTGTTAAAACTTTATCAAATACCAAAATATAGCTTATTCCGAATATCCGTGTGAAAGTTACATTGATTTTAGTTTAACATAGAAATATGGGCCATTTGTGTGGGACGTACCATAAGGGGCGTGGCAATTTCGCCACTTCTTTGAATTTAAATTAAGTTTGGGAAAAATATTACCATGTGCAAAGTTTGAATGGATTCCTTAACTCCTTTGGAGAGTTATCGTGTACACCAGGCAGGTCGAATTTCGGGCGACTCGTTCGAGCATAGCGACTGAATAGCCCACTCACTGCAAAATAAAACGAAAATTTAAATCGTCTGGTGTTCAATGCTTGCCGAGATCCTTATGTAGAATACGCCAAGTTGTCGAATAGCCAAGCTACCGAGAACGACGACGAATCGATTCGCCACTGTCTTTTTTCTCACATAACGCTGTTTTTCGTAATACGCTGTTGTGGTGTGAGTCTTTCCATGATGACTTGCCAAACGATACTGAACAAAAATGACGAAGCAGTTTGATATGAGTCATACGCGATCTGTTAAAAAAACCTATTGAAAATCAAACCTCTCGATGTATGTATGTCAGGGCAGCAGATATTTACGATGAGAGCTATACCATAGGTTCGATTGGTGGCCGATTAGGTTTATATGTATTTTAGACCGAGTAGATTAGGCTGGGGTGGATTTTTTTATCGAAAAATAAATGTTTGTTTGATGATGAGGAACATTTTTAGGTATAAATGAAATCGGTAGGCGGCTGGGGTGGAGTTATGCATACCCCTTACAGCAGAAGCATGCACCAATAAGTGATTCTTATTCGTGTGGCAAAAAGGGATAAAAATGGTACCTAGCAAACGACAACAACTAGAACCACGAAATTCGGTGTGTACATTCCACTAATTGAGTAGATAAGTTATATAAAAGTATTTTTTCCAAATTCGTACTTTTAAGGGGTAAACTTGGAAAAGAGGGATAAAAATGGTACCAACCAAAGGGCTGCACCTAAAATAATGAAATTCGGTGTATACATTCCTCTGATTGCGTAGACAAGTAAAATACACGGATTTTTCCAAATTCGTACTTTTTGGGGTTGAAAAGGAAAAAGGGGATACTATTAGTACCAACCAAATGACCGCAGCTATAGTTATGCAATTCGTAGTATACATTCCTCTGACTGCGAAGACACGAAAAATTAAAGAGTTTTTCCAAATTCGTGCTTTCAAGGGATACATTAGATACAGAGGGATAAAAATAGTACCAACCAAATGACCGCAGCTAGACACATGAAATTCGGAGTATACATTCCTCTAATTGCGTTGACACGTAAAATAAAGAGATTTTGGGAACTCGTACTATTAAGGGGGTAAAATAGGAAAAAGGGGATTAAAATGGTACCAACCAAATGGCCGCAGATGGAATCATGGAATTCGGTGTATACATTCCTCTGACTGCATAGACACGCAAAATTCGTACTTTTTCTTTTACGGCAAAAAATTGCTTGAATCATGAAGTTAGGATATTTCGCACTATGTACGTGAGATAATGGATTTTCAAAAGTTGTACTTTTGGAATTAAAATAGAATGGAATCTACCAATATTTATGGTATTTAAGCTTTTGAAAATATAAATATAAGAATATTTATTTTTTGAATTTACATGAAGTATTATTTCGATATGTTTTTGGTAGCCTTGCTTATAAGCGTGGTTTGAAATAATACAAATTTTATATTTATTTATAAAATATTTTTTTCAATATAATAATATTTTTTTTGTTATGGTTTGGTTATATTGAAAAAAGTTACATTTTCCTGTATTGTTAACTGTAATTCTACGACAATCGACAGCCTCATTAGAATTCAATCCATGGTAGAGGGCATATAAAGACCGACCGAACTTGTTATCATTAATCAAGTACAGAGCCTCTTCTGGGAACCGTACCAACAACGCAACGAAATAAATATATTTGATAAGGACGTAACACATGTAGTTTTTATCGATATCAGTCAGTGTTCATTATGAAAATCAGCAATATATGATTGGTTTTTATTGATATTGTAGGAGTTGTTAAAGACGGATTTTTATTTCGTTCTATGTTCGCTATATGATTATTTTTTATTGTTTGTATGAAGTGCAACTCATAGTCGTTGCAATCGATGACGTTCCATCAAAATGAAGATGCGTCAACAATAAATATTAAACGCACATCTGCGCTACGCAAGTCGTTTGCTTTCATCTTTTCGGCTGGTTTTGAAAAAAAAAAAACAAAACCTCAACGCACATGCGTGTATGGTTACGGTTACGGCTACGGTTACCATTGGAACTAACTAAGCATCGCGAACACACGCACGCACGCATTTGTGCGGCGGCATTTATTGTTACTTTTTTTCTGCCATTTTAGCATGATTTATGGCAATAAATAAACTTTTAACTGTTTGAAAAATTTATCATTCATTGTTGAGAGCTACCGAAGGTGTTCAGCTCCAAATAATGACTGGCGAGGAGATAAAATCTAAAACGACCATATTTATGAACAAAACTATACAAGCAGACAGTTATAGTGATAGATAGTATAGTGGCAAGTACAAGCATGTTAAATGCTAAAAAGCCAAAAAGACCAACAATAATTTTTAATATTTAATAAGGTGAGGCCAAAATTAAAAATTATAAATCTATAGTTTCATGGGAATATAAAATTTGGTTACAAATTCAAATTTGTAGTGTTAGGTTATTTTGAAGTTGAGCTGATAACATGTTTGTATGTATTTACGCATGTGTGTTGTTGTTAAAGGTTACATGTTTTACATTTCCAACAAATCATTTAACTCATCATCATTATTTTGTTTTCAAACTTCAAATGCAATTGGTTTCCTTTGCGAAAACATATGTTTGTTCGTAGTTATCTCTCCTTTATCAACCATTCGCACATTGCAGTAAATGTGTATTTATATATTCGATTATGTTGTTTTTGCTATTGTTTAAACTCGAAAGTGTTTTGTTGCCATGTTGTTTTCCCCTTAGGGCCTGGCCTGTTTTGTTTTGTTTTTTTTTTTTTTTTGTTTGGCTGTTCAAATTATTGAAAGTTTCTGACAAATGTTATTGATTTTATTATTTTTTAATTGTCGAATGTGCCGGTTTTTTTTTGTTTTATTTTTTTCCACAATTAACTTTTGCAATAAATTCAATTAATGTTAATTATCGGCATATGACATTCTAGAACATTTTCAGCTACATTATGGCAGTATGTACATATGTAGCAACATGGAGCGCTGTGTGAATGATGTGAAATGAAAATGTCGTTATGTACTTCTAGACACATGTCCACATGTACTTACATATGTACAATGTACATATGTATGTATCTAGACATATGCAAATGATTTGTGTGAATCGTTTAAATAATGATGTGCGAAAAACATCCATGCGAACGTGTTCACCTTACTTTCCAAAGTGCGATCGCATAAATCTTTTTTTATGCGTTTGAATTGGTTTCCGTTTCCTGTGAAGGGGAAGCTTTAGCTCGTAAAATGAAGTAGGGCTGACTAATTTCAATTTAACAGTGCTGAACATGAATCTATCCTTAACAAATGTATCCCATTATGGAAGTTGAAAATACACAACCTGCAGAAGTCCTGTAGTAGCCGTGGTAGTCCATTTTGACATCCTGTATTAAAGCAGACTACTGTCAATGCCGGATTTTCTGAAGGCCCTGACTTTCTCTTATAACCATAACTGGGTATTTCACAAAAATAATTATGATGTTTATAATTAAATCTAAAATTAAAAGATACAACCAAAATCACGGAGGAAGAAATTTTGAAGAAATACCTTTTTCCGATTTTGTTTCTATCAAAAATAAAATCGAAGATATAATAAAAATAATTATTTTTTGGACACAGTTTCAAAACCACTGTTCCTACAGGAAGGTGAAGATTTATTTCAAATATTATCGTCGAACGGCAGAAAATTAGAATTTTAGTTAAAAAATAGCCATCATTTTTTTAGTTCATTTCAAGTTTTGAACGACAAAATGCAT